>OZ005760.1:8549476-9149476 GCA_963930825.1 Silvanus unidentatus | reverse complement strand
GATATATAAACATTTTATTCGTTTGTACCTTTATCAGCTCCTGAGAGTAGACTTATAGAACTTATTTTATGTAAAATGAGGTGCTAAATCCACTGGTAAAATCCGCGATGTCCTATCTTTAACCGTTTAGGAGATCGAGTAAAATGGAGAATCATAGATATTTGAAAATTTGATATATAAACATTATATTCGTTTGTACCTTTATCAACTCCTGAGAGTAGACTTATAGGACTTATTTTATGTAAAATGAGGTGCTAAATCCACTGGTGAAAACCGCGATGTCCTATCTGTAACCGTTTAGGAGATCGAGTAAAATGGAGAATAATAGATATTTGAAAATGTGATATATAAACATTTGAATCGTTAGTACCTTTATCAACTCTTGAGAGTAGACATATAGGACATATTTTATGTAAAATGAGGTGCTAAATCTACTAGTGAAAACCGCGATGTCCTATCTTTAACCCTTTAGGAGATCGAGTAAAATGGAGAATAATAGAAATTTGAAAATGTGATATATAAACATTTTATTCGTTTGTACTTTTATCAACTCTTGAGAGTAGACTTATAGGACTTATTTTATGTAAAATGAGGTGCTAAATCCACTGGTAAAAACCTCGAGTAAAATGGAGAATAATAGATATTTGAAAATGTGATATATAATCATTTTATCCGTTTGTACCTTTATCAACTCCTGTGACTAGTCTTATAGGACTTATTTTATGTAAAATGAGGTGCTAAATCCACTGGTGAAAACCGCGATGTCCTATCTGAAACCGTTTTGGAGATCGAGTAAAATGGAGAATTATAGATATTTGAAAATTTGATATATAAACATTTTATTCGTTTGTACCTTTATCAACTCCTGAAAGTAGATTTATAGAACTTATTTTATGTAAAATAAGTTGCTAAATCCACTGGGGAAAACCGCGATGTCCTATCTTTAACCGTTTAGGAGATCGAGTAAAAGGAAAATAATAGATATTTGAAAATGTGATATATAAACATTTTATTCGTTTGTACCTTTACCAACTCTTGACAGTAGACTTATAGGACTTAATTTATGTAAAATGAGGTGATTAATCCACTGGTGAAAACCGCGATGTCCTTTTTTAAACCGTTTAGGAGATCGAGTAAAATGGAGAATAATAGATATTTGAAAATTTGATATATAAACATTTTATTCGTTTGTACCTTTATCAACTCTTGAGAGTAGACTTATAGAACTTATTTTATGTAAAATGAGGTGCTAAATCCACTGGTAAAAACCGCGATGTCCTATCTGAAACCGTTTAGCAGATCGAGTAAAATAGAGAATAATAGATATTTGAAAATTTGATATATAAACATTTTATTCGTTTGTTCCTTTATCAACCCTTGACAGTAGACTTATAGAACTTATTTTATGTAACATGAGGTGCTAAATCCACTGGTGAAAACCGCGATGTCCTATCTTTAACCGTTTAGGAGATTGAGTAAAATGGAGAATAATAGATATTTGAAAATGTGTTTTATAAACATTTTATTCGTTTGTACCTTTATCAACTCTTGAGAGTAGACTTATAGGTTTCATTTTATGTAAAATTAGGTGCTCATTCCACTAGTGAAAACCGCGATGTCCTATCTTTAACCGTTTAGGAGATAGAATAAAATGGAGAATAATAGATATTTGAAAATTTGATATATAAACATTTTATTCGTTTGTACCTTTAACAACTCCTGAGAGTAGACTTATACAACTTATTTTATGTAAAATGAGGTGCTAAATCCACTGGTGAATATCGCGATGTCTTATCTTTACCCCTTTAGCAGATCGAGTAAAATGGAGAATAATAGATATTTGAAAATTTGATATATAATCATTTTATTCGTTTGTACCTTTATCAACTCTTGAAAGTAGACTTATAGGACTTGTTTTATGTAAAATGAGGTGCTAAATCCACTGGTAAAAACCGCGATGTCCTATCTTTAACCGTTTAGGAGATCGAGGTAGGAGATCGAGTAAAATGGAGAATAATAGAAATTTGAAAATGTGATATATAAACATTTTTTCGTTTGTACCATTATCGACTCCTGAGAGTAGACTTATAGAACTTATTTAATGTAAAATGAGGTGCTAAATCCACTGGTGAAAACCGCGATGTCCTATCTTTAACCGTTTAGGAGATAGAGTAAAATAAAGGATAATAGAAATTTGAAAATTTGATATATAAACATTTTATTCGTTTGTACCTTTATCAGCTCCTGAGAGTAGACTTATAGAACTTATTTTATGTAAAATGAGGTGCTAAATCCACTGGTAAAAACCGCGATGTCCTATCTTTAACCGTTTAGGAGATCGAGGTAGGAGATCGAGTAAAATGGAGAATATTAGAAATTTGAAAATGTGATATATAAACATTTAATTCGTTTGTACCTTTATCAATTCTTGAGAGAAGACCTATAGGACTTATTTTATGTAAAATAAGGTGCTAAATCCACTGGTAAAAACCGCGATGTCCAATCTTTAACCGTTTAGGAGATCGAGTTAGGAGATCGAGTAAAATGGAGAATAATAGAAATTTGAAAATGTGATATATAAACATTTTATTCGTTTGTACCTTTATCAATTCTTGAGAGAAGACCTATAGAACTTATTTTATGTAAAATGAGGTGCTAAATCCACTTGTTAAAACCGCGATGTCCTATCCTTAACCGTTTAGGAGATCGAGTAAATTGGAAAATATTAGATATTTGAAAATGTGATATATAAACATTTTATTCGTTTGTACTTTTATCAACCCTTGACAGTAGACTTATAGAACTTATTTTATGTAAAATGTGGTGCTAAATTCACTGGTGAAAACCGCGATGTCCTATCTGTAACCGTTTAGGAGATCGAGTAAAATGGAGAATAATAGATATTTGAAAATGTGATATATAAACATTTGAATCGTTAGTACCTTTATCAACTCTTGAGAGTAGATATATAGAACTTATTTTATGTAAAATGAGGTGCTTACTCCACTTTTGAAAACCGCGATGTTCTATCTTTAATTGTTTAGGAGATAGAGTAAAATGGAGAATAATAGATATTTGAAAATGTGATATATAAATATTTTATTCGTTTGAACCTTTATCAACTCTTGAGAGTAGACTTATAGAACTTATTTTATGTAAAATGAGGTGCTAAATCCACTGGTAAAAACCGCGATGTCCTATCTGTAACCGTTTAGGAGATCGAGTAAAATGGAGAATAATAGATATTTGAAAATGATATATATAAATATTTTATTCGTTTGTACCTTTATCAACTCTTGAGAGTAGACTTATAGAACTTATTTTTTGAAAAATGAGGTGCTAAATCCACAGGTAAAAACCGCGATGTTCTATCTGAAACCGTTTAGGAGATCGAGTAAAATGGAGAATAATAGATATTTGAAAATTTGATATATAAACATTTTATTCGTTTGTACCTTTATCAACTCTTGAAAGTAGACTTATAGGACTTATTTCATGTAAAATGAGGTGCTAAATCCACTGGTGAAAACCGCGATGTCCTTTTTTTAACCGTTTAGGAGATCGAGTAAAATGGAGAATAATAGATATTTGAAAATTTGATATATAAACATTTTATTCGTTTGTAACTTTATCAACTCTTGAGAGTAGACTTATAGAACTTATTTTATGTAAAATGAGGTGCTAAATCCACAGGTGAAAACCGCGATGTTCTATCTGAAACCGTTTAGGAGATCAAGTAAAATGGAGAATAATAGATATTTGAAAATTTGATATATAAACATTTTATTCGTTTGTACCTTTATCAACTCCTAAGAGTAGATTTATAGAACTTATTTTATGTAAAATTAGGTGCTTAATCCACTGGTGAAAACCGCGATGTCCTATCTTTAACCGTTTAGGAGATCGAGTAAAATGGAAAATAATAGATATTTGAAAATGTGATATATAAACATTTTATTCGTTTGTACCTTTAACTACTCTTGAGAGTAGACTTATAGGACATATTTTATGTAAAATGAGGTGCTAAATCCACTGGTAAAAACCGCGATGTCCTATCTGTAGCCGTTTAGGAGATCGAGTAAAATGGAGAATAATAGATATTTGAAAATGATATATATAAATATTTTATTCGTTTGTACCTTTATCAACTTTTGAGAGTAGACTTATAGAACTTATTTATTGTAAAATGAGGTGCTAAATCCACAGGTGAAAACCGCGATGCTCTATCTGAAACCGTTTAGGAGATCGAGTAAAATGGAGAATAATAGATATTTGAAAATGTGATATGTAAACATTTTATTCGTTTGTACGATTATCAACTCCTAAGAGTAGACTTATAGAACTTATTTTATGTAAAATGAGGTGCTAAATCCACTGGTGAAAACCGCGATGTTCTATCTGAAACCCTTTAGGAGATCGAGTACAATGGAGAATATTACATATTTGAAAATTTGATATATAAACATTTTATTCGTTTGTACCTTTATCAACTCCTGAGAGTAGATTTATAGAACTTATTTTATGTAAAATTAGGTGCTAAATCCACTGGTGAAAACCGCGATGTCCTATCTTTAACCGTTTAGGAGATCAAGTAAAATGGAGAATAATAGATATTTGAAAATGTGATATATAAACATTTTATTCGTTTGTACCTTTATCAACTCTTGAGAGTAGACTTATAGGACATATTTTATGTAAAATGAGGTGCTAAATCCACTGGTGAAAACCGCGATGTTCTATCTGAAACCCTTTAGGAGATCGAGTACAATGGAGAATATAAGATATTTGAAAATTTGATATATAAACATTTTATTCGTTTGTACCATTATCAACTCCTAAGAGTAGATTTATAGAACTTATTTTATGTAAAATTAGGTACTAAATCCACTGGTGAAAACCGCGATGTCCTATCTTTAACCGTTTAGAAAATCGAGTAAAATGGAGAATAATAGATATTTGAAAATTTGATATATAAACATTTTATTCGTTTGTACCTTTATCAACTCCTGAGAGTAGATTTATAGAACTTATTTTATGTAAAATGAGGTGCTTAATCCACTGGTAAAAACCGCGATGTCCTATCTTTAACTGTTTAGGAGATCGAGTAAAATGGAGAATAATAGATATTTGAAAATGTGATATTAAACATTTTATTCGTTTGTACCATTATCAACTATTGAGAGTAGACTTATAGGACATATTTTATGTAAATTGAGGTGCTTACTTCACTGGTGAAAACCGCGATGTTCTATCTTTAATTGTTTAGGAGATAGAGTAAAATGGAGAATAATAGATATTTGAAAATGATATATATAAATATTTTATTCGTTTGTACCTTTATCAACTTTTGAGAGTAGACTTATATGTTGAGGTTTTTGGAATAAACGGAAACGAGATTATGCTTTTAAAAATAGGATTTTATTTTTAATACGACCATTGCCCATACCACACACAATCACACCAAAAACGGAACTGGTTTTTTTAAACTGAAAACTAGTTATAAAACAAAATTAACTAACTTTGTCTTTCGCATGCGTATCAAACACAATTTCAACATTCCCCCCCAAAGTTAGTTCAAAAATAAGAAACAAATGTCATATTCATAATACAACCCTTACAATAATTCCCTTTAACAAAAATAACAAAAATAGAACTTAAGTTAATTCAACAATATTTAACATCCTTTTCATCATCATAAATCTTTGAGTTGACAATGGTTTTGTAAATAGATCAGCCAGTTGTTTTTCAGTAGGTACATATTCAATTTCAATTAAGCCTTTTTTATGTAAGTCCCTAATGAAATGATATTTTATATCAATGTGTTTGGAGCGGTCGTGTAGTTCTTTATTTTTGATTACTTTAATTGTGCTCTGATTGTCAATACACAATCCTATCGACTCGCACACAACATCCAAGTCATTTAAAACACGAGACAACCAAACACCATCTTTTATTGCACTAGAAGCACTCACAAACTCTGCTTCGGTTGTAGAAAGGGCCACACACTGTTGCTTTTTACTTTTCCATATCACTGGACCACCACCAAACACGCATACACATCCTGATGTTGATTTCCTTGAAGCGACGTCTCCCGCATAGTCAGCGTCGCTATACACCTTCATGACGCCTTTTCCATCGTACAGAATACCGACGTTTCGAGTACCTTGAAGATAACGCAGTACCCTTTTTGCTAGCACCCAGTGCGCGACCGACGGCTTTTCCAATTGTCTGGACAAAACGTTTACGGCGAAAGTTATGTCGGGACGCGTTCCGTTCTGCAGAAACATTAAATTCCCAACCAATTCACGATACGGCACATTTTCCGCACTTTGATTAATCGCGTCACTTTTGTTCCATCCAACATCGATCGGAGTTGGAGCTGGCTTGCAATCTTGCATGTTAAAGCCATTTAAGATCTTGCCCACATAATCACTTTGTGTTAAGAAAACTGAACCGTTTTCCAGGTGCGTAAATTCGATTCCGAGAAACATTTTCACTGATAAATTGATCGTTGCCTCAAATTCGCGTTTTAGAGCTTCTAAAAACACTTCAATATCGTTCAATTCATTTCCAATCACAAGTCCGTCATCGACATAAATTATTACAATCAGTTTGCGATTCGTACTTTGTCTAACAAATAAACACGCGTCTGATTCACATTCTTTTAGTCCGAACGTTAATAGAAAATCGGTGAATCGGCGATTCCAGCAGCGTGACGCCTGCTTTAGACCGTACAAGCTTTTAATTAGTCGACACACCTGATTAGTTCCATCGTTATAACCCTGCGGTTGCTTCATGTAGATTTCCTCCTCGATGACACCGTGTAGGAAGGCTGTTTTCACATCAAATTGTCGCACTGACAGTTGTTCAGTCACAACTAAACCTAAAACAATACGAATTGTTTCAAAACGCACTACAGGACTGAATGTTTCTTCAAAGTCTTCACCCGGTTTTTGCCAAAAACCACGCACTACTAAACGCGCTTTATACCTTTTATTTTCACTCGTTTCACTCACATTATCACCACCTTTTATTTTGTATACCCATTTGTTATCTAGCACTTTTAAATTTTTGGGTTTTTTCACCAAAGTCCACGTTTTATTTTGATCAAGTGAGCTGATTTCGTCGTCCATGGCAGCTTTCCACATGCTGGCTTCTGCTGAGGCGACTGCTTCATCGTAATTTTCAGGAACTTTTTCTCCTGACGCGGCTATCATTGAAAAACCGGCATAATGCGACGGTTTTTTTAGTGTTGATCGATCTCTCAAGGAAAATCTAGGTGTTTCCTCTATTTCACTTTCGTTATTTTGCACATCATTTTGATTCGCTTGTACATTTTCTTCATCTGACGTTTCCTCGTCCGAATTCAGTGTTTGAAAACTTTCGAAACTCGCGTCATTCTCCTGAACATAACTGGTTCCTGGCAGCTCTTGAGTTATTGTTTCATTTTCAACTTTATTTATTTCTGGCTGCGCGTTATCGGGAAGGGGTTCATTTGGAAAAACATCGCACAATTCATCTTCGTTCATCGTTTGAATTGAGACAGAAGAGTTCACCAACATTTCGTTTTTGAAAACAACATCACGACTTACAATCACGTCTTGTTTTTCCGGCACATACACTCTATAACCTCCGAGTCCATCGTGGTACCCGACAAAGTAGCCCTTTAATGATTTCTTCTCTAGCTTTCGTCGCAATTCCGACGGCACATGCACGAAACACTCTGTTCCAAAAACGCGTAAATCACTAATATCAGTTAAATCATTTCCACTCCACAATTCCAATGGTGTTTTATTTTTCACTTTCGTTGGGCCTGTTTTATTTAGCACATGCACTGCAGCATTTACTGCTTCAGCCCACAATGTCCTTGGCAGATGCGGTTTGGAAAAGAGCATGCTTCTTGGTGCTTCAATGATGGTCCGATTTTCCCGCTCCGCAATGCCATTGTGTTGAGGCGTATATGGGGGTGTAACGGTGTGTTTTATTCCTAAATTGCTGGTCAACGTTGCCATATCTTTATTGACGAACTCCTTTCCACCATCAGTGTTGAGTTCTTTGATATTTTCTTCGAAAACGTTCGACACTTCTTTGCAAAATACTTCAAACTTTTCTTTCACTTCGGATTTGTTTTTCAAGAAAAACACGCGACGGTAACTACTGTAATCGTCCTTGAATAACACGAAATACCGCTTTTTGCCTAAGGATTCTATGTGCATGGGTCCACACACGTCCGCACTTATTGTTTGTCGTGGCTCTCGCGCTCGTTCCACACGCTCCCTGAACGGAAGACGATGCATTTTTCCGAACATGCATCCATCGCACAAATCATTGTTCACATTGCTGTGGTCCACTTTCACATTTAGTCGCTCTAGAATCTGACACACATGTCTTTTGTTTTGGTGCACAAAACGTTCATGCCACAATTGCACATCGTCAATCCAGTTATTAATTTTATTTGCAGCACACGCGATAATGTTTTTAGGCATATTCACTTTCAGGTTTAATCTAAACAGGCTTCCTTCTCTAACTCCCGTTGCAAGAATTTTTCCACCTTTCTCGAAATAACACTCGCGACCAAAATTCTTGACAGCAAAGTCTACTCTTTATAAGGCGACTTTTGTCACGGAGAACAGGTTACATATCATTTCAGGAGTGTATAAAACGTCGTACATAGTTCCATTTATCCGATTTTTGTTTGCAATGCACTCAAATTCGACGTTTCCTTTTCCGTATGCTTTTACTTTGCGTCCATCACCCACACTAACACCTATTGGCGATGAAAACTGGACAAATTCCTTGAATACGTTTTTATCATTTGTCATGTGATCAGATGCGGCACTGTCTATATACCACTGGCCACTATTTAAATGAGATGAGGAATTTCGCACAAGTGCCACATGGTCACGACTTGATGTTCTACTAGTGAAATGGCCTCTCTTATTTGGACAATTTTTCATTATGTGATTTTTGGAACCGCAACTAAAACACCCTTTACAATCTTTACGCAAGTGATCCTTTTTTCCGCATGTATAACAGCTTGACTCCTTTTTCTTAAAAGTTTTATTTCTGAAATTTGGTTTAAAACGGGTTAATAGCGCCACATTGTCACCCTCATTCTTCTCAAGTTGCCCATTTTTGATTCTTTGCTCTTCGGTTAGCAATCTGGTAGTCAAGTTGTCAACAGTTTTTTGTTCCATACTAGTCGAGTCTTACGCGCTGTGAAAATGCTTATATTCACCAGGTAGTATAGACAGGATTCTTGATAACAACATCGAATCTGGAATTGTCGCTTCCAACTTTTTCATACGGTTCGTTAATTGCTCTAACTTCGCAATATGTTCGCCCACTGACCAAGACGGATTCCATTCAAAATCAAAAAAACTTTTCTGAATCAAGCCAAGTGTTTCATCACTTTTGAGGTCGTATACTGAATGTAGTTTGTTCCACATATCGTGCGCTGCTTCCATGTTCATTAGAAACTGTAACGGTTTTTCTTCTACACTAGTTACGAACAGTTTTCTGGCAAATCCTTCTAGCCTCGTCCATCCATTTAAGTTTGCCTTGTACTGGATGACTTCTTGTTCGGTTGCCCCTTCAGCTGGAGGCTCTGGTTTCAACGACGTTCCTTCACAAATTTCCAAGCACCCATTGCAATCTAGGAGAGTTTTTACGACAAACTGCCACTGAGCCCAATTACTTGAGTCACGCAGTTTCACTATCCGACTTTTCTCCATATTTTCCATTGCTGTTCCGATATTTTCAGTTCAGACTTCACGAGATTTACTCAAACAAGAAAACGCGACACGCGGTCTTTTCACTAAGAACGACAATGTTCTTAAACAACTCAGTTTATTACAAAACTTTGAAAATATGAACGTACTTTACACTATCGGGTCTGGGCCCATAACCTGTTGAGGTTTTTGGAATAAACGGAAACGAGATTATGCTTTTAAAAATAGGATTTTATTTTTAATACGACCATTGCCCATACCACACACAATCACACCAAAAACGGAACTGGTTTTTTAAACTGAAAACTAGTTATAAAACAAAATTAACTAACTTTGTCTTTCGCATGCGTATCAAACACAATTTCAACACAAACGAATAAAATGCTTATATATCACATTTTCAAATATCTATTATTCTCCATATTACTCGATCACCTAAACGGTTACAGATAGAACTTCGCGGTGTTTACCAGTGGATTTAGCACCTCATTTTACATATAAAAAGTCCTATAAGTCTACTCTCAAGAGTTGATAAAGGTACAAACGAATAAAATGTTTATATATCACATTTTCATATATCTATTATTCTCCATTTTACTCAATCTCCTAAACGGTTAAAGATAGGACATCGCGGTTTTCACCAGTGGATTTAACACCTCATTTTACATAAAATAAGTCTTATACGTCTACTCTCAAGAGTTGATAAAGGTACAAACGAATAAAATGTTTATATATCACATTTTCAAATATCTATTATTTTCCATTTTACTCGATCTCTCTAAACAATTAAAGATAGGACATGGCGGTTTTCACCAGTGGATTTAGCACCTCATTTTACATAAAATAAGTCCTATAAGTCTACTCTCAAGAGTTGATAAAGGTACAAACGAATGAAATGTTTATATATATAAATATCAATTTCAAATATCTATTGTTCTCCATTTTACTCGATCTTCTAATCGGTTAAAGATAGGACATCGCGGTTTTCACCAGTAAATTTAGCACCTTATTTTACAAAAAATAAGTCCTATAAGTCTACTCTCATGAGTTGATAAAGGTACAAACGAATAAAATGTTTATATATCACATTTTCAAATATCTATTATTCTCCATTTTACTCGATCTCCTAAACGGTTACAGATAGGACATCGCGGTTTTCACCAGCGGATTTAGCACCTTATTTTACATAAAATAAGTCCTATAAGTCTACTCTAAAGAGTTGATAAAGGTACAAACGAATAAAATGTTTATATATCACATTTTCAAGTATTTATTATTCTCCATTTTACTCGATCTTCTAATCGGTTAAAGATAGCACATCGCGGTTTTCACCAGTGGATTTAGCACCTTATTTTACATAAAATAAGTCCTATAAGTCTACTCTCATAAGTTAATAAAGGTACAAACGAATAAAATGTTTATATATCACATTTTCAAATATCTATTATTCTCCATTTTACTCGATCTCCTAAACGGTTAAAGATAGGACATCGCGGTTTTCACCATTGGACACCTCATTTTACATAAAATAAGTCCTATAATTCTACTCTCAAGAGTTGATAAAGGTACAAACGAAAAAATCTTTATATATCACATTTTCAATTATCTATTATTCTCCATTTTACTCGATCTCCTAAACGGTTACAGATAGGACATCGCGGTTTTCACCAGTGGATTTAGCACCTCATTTTACAAAAAATAAGTCCTATAAGTCTACTCTAAAGAGTTGATAAAGGTACAAACGAATAAAATGTTTATATATCACATTTTCAAATATCTAATATTTTCCATTTTACTCGATCTCCTAAACGGTTAAAGATAGGACATCGCGGTTTTCACCAGTGGATTTAGCACCTCATTTTACATAAAATGAGTCCTATAATTTTACTCTTAAGAGTTGATAAAGGTACAAAGGAAAAAATGTTTATATATCACATTTTCAATTATCTATTATTCTCCATTTTACTCGATCTCCTAAACGGTTACAGATAGGACATGGCGGTTTACACCAGTGGATTTAGCACCTTATTTTACATAAAATAAGTCCTATAAGTCTACTCTCAGAAGTTGATAAAGGTACAAACGAATAAATGGTTATATAACACATCTTCAAATATCTAATATTCTCCATTTTACTCGATTTCCTAAAAGGTTAAAGATAGGACATCGCGGTTTTTACCAGTGGATTTAGCACCTCATTTAACATAAATTATGTCCTATAAGTCTCCTCCCAAGAGTTGATAAAGGTACAAACGAATAAAATGTTAATATATTACATTTTCAAATATCTTTTATTCTACATTTTACTTTATCTCCTAAACGGTTAAAGATAGGACATCGCGGTTTTCACCAGTGGATTTAGCACCTCATTTTACAAAAAATAAGTCCTATAAGTCTACTCTCAGGAGTTAATAAAGGAACAAACGAATAAAATGTTTATATATCACATTTTCAAATATCTATTATTCTCTATTTTACTCGATCCCCTAAACGGTTACAGATAGAACTTTGCGGTTTTCACCAGTGGATTTAGCACCTCATTTTACATAAAATGAGTCCTATAAGTATACTCTCAAGAGTTGATAAAGGTACAAACGAAAAAATGTTTATATATCACATTTTCAATTATCTATTATTCTCTATTTTACTCGATCTCCTAAACGGTTACAGATAGGACATCGCGGTTTTCACCATTGGACACCTCATTTTTCCTAAAATAAGTCCTATAAGTCTACTCTCAAATGTTGATAAAGGTACAAACGAATAAAATGTTTATATATCACATTTTCAAATATCTATTATTCTCTATTTAACTCGATCTCCTAAACGGTTAAAGATAGAACATCGCGGTTTTAACCAGTGGATTTAGCACCTCATTTTACATAAAATGAGTAATAAAAGTCTACTCTCAAGAGTTGATAAAGGTACAAACGAAAAAATGTTTATATATCACATTTTCAATTATCTATTATTCTCCATTTTACTCGATCTCCTAAACGGTTACAGATAGGACATCGCGGTTTTCACCATTTTACACCTCATTTTACCTAAAATAAGTCCTATAAGTCTACTCTCAAATGTTGATAAAGGTACAAACGAATAAAATGTTAATATATCACATTTTCAAATATCTATTATTTTCCATTTTACTCGATCTCCTAAACGGTTAAAGATAGGACATCGCGGTTTTCACCAGTGGATTTAGCACCTCATTTTACATAAAATGAGTCCTATAATTCTACTCTCAAGAGTTGATAAAGGTACAAACGAAAAAATGTGTATATATCACATTTTCAATTATCTATTATTCTCCATTTTACTCGATCTCCTAAACGGTTACAGATAGGACATCGCGGTTTTCACCAGTGGATTTAGCACCTCATTTTACATAAAATAAGTCCTATAAGTCTACTCTCAGAAGTTGATAAAGGTACAAACGAATAAAATGTTTATATAACACATCTTCAAATATCTAATTATCTCCATTTTACTCGATTTCCTAAAAGGTTAAAGATAGGACATCGCGGTTTTTACCAGTGGATTTAGCACCTCATTTAACATAAATTATGTCCTATAAGTCTCCTCCCAAGAGTTGATAAAGGTACAAACGAATGAAATGTTAATATATAACATTTTCAAATATCTTTTATTCTACATTTTACTCAATCTCCTAAACGGTTAAAGATAGGACATCGCGGTTTTCACCAGCGGATTTAGCACCTCATTTTACATAAAATAAGTAATATAAGTCTACCCTCATGAGTTGATAAATGTACAAACGAATAAAATGTTTATATATCACATTTTCAAATATCTATTATTCTTAATTTTACTCGATCTCCTAAACGGTTACAGATAGTACATCGCGGTTTTCACCAGCGGATTATGCACCTCATTTTACATATAGTAAGTCGTATAAGTCTACTCTCATGAGTTGATAAATGTACAAACGAATAAAATGTTTATATATCACATTTTCAAATATCTATTATTCTTAATTTTACTCGATCTCCTAAACGATTGCAGATAGGACATCGCGGTTATTACCAGTGGATTTAGCACCTTATTTTACATAAAATAAGTCCTATAAGTCTACTCTCATAAGTTAATAAAGGTACAAACGAATAAAATGTTTATATATCACATTTTCAAATATCTATTATTATCCATTTTACTCGATCTCCTAAACGGCTAAAGATAGGACATCGCGGTTTTTACCATTGGACACCTCATTTTACAAAAAATAAGTCCTATAAGTCTACTCTCATGAGTTGATAAAGGTACAAACGAATAAAATGTTTTTATATCACATTTTCAAATATCTATTATTCTCCATTTTACTCGATCTCCTAAACGGTTACAGATAGGACATCGCGGTTTTCACCAGCGGATTTAGCACCTCATTTTACATAAAATAAGTCCTATAAGTCTACTCTAAAGAGTTGATAAAGGTACAAACGAATAAAATGTTTATATATCACATTTTCAAATATTTATTATTCTCCATTTTACTCGATCTTCTAATCGGTTAAAGATAGGACATCGCGGTTTTCACCAGTGGATTTAGCACCTTATTTTACATAAAATAAGTCTTATAAGTCTACTCTCATAAGTTAATAAAGGTACAAACGAATAAAATGTTTATATATCACATTTTCAAATATCTAATATTTTCCATTTTACTCGATCTCCTAAACGGTTAAAGATAGGACATCGCGGTTTTCACCAGTGGATTTAGCACCTCATTTTACATAAAATGAGTCCTATAATTTTACTCTCAAGAGTTGATAAAGGTACAAACGAAAAAATGTTTATATATCACATTTTCAATTATCTATTATTCTCCATTTTACTCGATCTCCTAAACGGTTACAGATAGGACATCGCGGTTTTCACCAGTGGATTTAGCACCTCATTTTACAAAAAATAAGTCCTATAAGTCTACTCTAAAGAGTTGATAAAGGTACAAATGAATAAAATGTTTATATATCACATTTTCAAATATCTAATATTTTCCATTTTACTCGATCTCCTACACGGTTAAAGTTAGGACATCGCGGTTTTTACCAGTGGATTTAGCACCTCATTTAACATAAATTATGTCCTATAAGTCTCCTCCCAAGAGTTGATAAAGGTACAAACGAATAAAATGTTAATATATTACATTTTCAAATATCTTTTATTCTACATTTTACTCAATCTCCTAAACGGTTAAAGATAGGACATCGCGGTTTTCACCAGTGGATTTAGCACCTCATTTTGCAAAAAATAAGTCCTATAAGTCTACTCTCAGGAGTTAATAAAGGAACAAACGAATAAAATGTTTATATATCACATTTTCAAATATCTATTATTCACTATTTTACTCGATCCCCTAAACGGTTTCAGATAGAACTTTGCGGTTTTCACCAGTGGATTTAGCACCTCATTTTACATAAAATGAGTCCTATAAGTATACTCTCAAGAGTTGATAAAGGTACAAACGAAAAAATGTTTATATATCACATTTTCAATTATCTATTATTCTCCATTTTACTCGATCTCCTAAACGGTTACAGATAGGACATCGCGGTTTTCACCATTGGACACCTCATTTTACCTAAAATAAGTCCTATAAGTCTACTCTCAAATGTTGATAAAGGTACAAACGAATAAAATGTTTATATATCACATTTTCAAATATCTATTATTTTCCATTTTACTCGATCTCCTAAACGGTTACAGATAGGACATCGCGGTTTTCACCAGTGGATTTAGCACCTTATTTTACATAAAATAAGTTTTATAAGTCTACTCTCAGGAGTTGATAAAGGTACAAACGAATAAAATGTTAATATATCACATTTTCAAATATCTATTATTTTCCATTTTACTCGATCTCCTAAACGGTTACAGATAGGACATCGCGGTTTTCACCAGTGGATTTAGCACCTTATTTTACATAAAATAAGTCCTATAAGTCTACCCTTATGAGTTGATAAAGATACAAACGAATAAAATGTTTATATATCACATTTTCAAATATCTATTATTCTCCATTTTACTCGATCTCCTAAACGGTTAAAGATAGGACATCGAGGTTTTCACCAGTGGATTTAGCACCTCATTTTACATAAAATAAGTTTTATAAGTCTACTCTCAGGAGTTGATAAAGGTACAAACGAATAAAATGTTTATATATCACATTTTCAAATATCTATTATTTTCCATTTTACTCGATCTCCTAAACGGTTAAAGATAGGACATCGCGGTTTTCACCAATGGATTTAGCACCTCATTTTACATAAAATGAGTCCTATAAATCTACTCTCAAGAGTTGATAAATGTACAAACGAAAAAATGTTTATATATCACATTTTCAATTATCTATTATTCTCCATTTTACTCGATCTCCTAAACGGTTACAGATAGGACATCGCGGTTTTCACCAGTGGATTTAGCACCTTATTTTACATAAAATAAGTCCTATAAGTCTGCTCTCATAAGTTAATAAAGGTACAAACGAATAAAATGTTTATATATCACATTTTCAAATATCTATTATTCTCCATTTTACTCGATCTCCTAAACGGTTAAAGATAGGACATCGCGGTTTTCACCAGTGGATTTAGCACCTCATTTTACATAAAATAAGTCCTATAAGTCTACTCTCAGAAGTTGATAAAGGTACAAACGAATAAAATGTTTATATAACACATCTTCAAATATCTAATATTCTCCATTTCACTCGATTTCCTAAAAGGTTAATGATAGGACATCGCGGTTTTTACCAGTGGATTTAGCACCTCATTTAACATAAATTATGTCCTATAAGTCTCCTCCCAAGAGTTGATAAAGGTACAAACGAATAAAATGTTAATATATTACATTTTCAAATATCTTTTATTCTACATTTTACTCAATCTCCTAAACGGTTAATGATAGGACATCGCGGTTTTCACCAGCGGATTTAGCACCTCATTTTACATAAAATAAGTCGTATATGTCTACTCTTATGAGTTGATAAAGGTACAAACGAATAAAATTTTTATATATCACATTTTCAAAAGTCTATTCTCCATTTTACTCGATCTCCTATACGGTTACTGATAGGACATCGCGGTTTTCACCAGTGGATTTAGCACCTCATTTTACATAAAATAAGTAATATAAGTCTACCCTCATAAGTTGATAAATGTACAAACGAATAAAATGTTTATATATCACATTTTCAAATATCTATTATTCTTAATTTTACTCGATCTCCTAAACGGTTACAGATAGTACATCGCGGTTTTCACCAGCGGATTAAGCACCTCATTTTACATATAGTAAGACGTAAAAGTCTACTCTTATGAGTTGATAAAGGTACAAACGAATAAAATGTTTATATATCACATTTTCAAATATCTATTATTTTCCATTTTACTCGATCTCTCTAAACAATTAAAGATAGGACATGGCTGTTTTCACCAGTGGATTTAGCACCTCATTTTACATAAAATAAGTCCTAAAAGTCTACTCTAAAGAGTTGATAAAGGTACAAACGAATAAAATGTTTATATATCACATTTTCAAATATTTATTATTCTCCATTTTACTCGATCTTCTAATCGGTTAAAGATAGGACATCGCGGATTTCACCAGTGGATTTAGCACCTTATTTTACATAAAGTAAGTCCTATAAGTCTACTCTCATAAGTTAATAATGGTACAAACGAATAAAATGTTTATATATCACATTTTCAAATATCTATTATTCTCCATTTTACTCGATCTTCTAAACGGTTAAAGATAGGACATCGCGGTTTTCACCAGAGGGTTTAGCACCTTATTTTACATAAAATAAGTCCCATAAGTCTACTCTCATGAGTTGATAAAGGTACAAACGATTAAAATGTTTATATATCACATTTTCAAATATCTATTATTCTCCATTTTACTCGATCTCCTAAACGGTTACAGATAGGACATCGCGGTTTTCACCAGCGGATTTAGCACCTCATTTTACATAAAATAAGTCCTATAAGTCTACTCTAAAGAGTTGATAAAGGTACAAACGAATAAAATGTTTATATATCACATTTTCAAATATTTATTATTCTCCATTTTACTCGATCTTCTAATCGGTTAAAGATAGGACATCGCGGATTTCACCAGTGGATTTAGCACCTTATTTTACATAAAGTAAGTCCTATAAGTCTACTCTCATAAGTTAATAATGGTACAAACGAATAAAATGTTTATATATCACATTTTCAAATATCTATTATTCTCCATTTTACTCGATCTTCTAAACGGTTAAAGATAGGACATCGCGGTTTTCACCAGAGGGTTTAGCACCTTATTTTACATAAAATAAGTCCCATAAGTCTACTCTCATGAGTTGATAAAGGTACAAACGATTAAAATGTTTATATATCACATTTTCAAATATCTATTATTCTCCATTTTACTCAATCTCCTAAACGGTTAAAGATAGGACATCGCTGTTTTCACCAGCGGATTTAGCACCTCATTTTACATAAAATAAGTCGTATATGTCTACTCTCATGAGTTGATAAAGGTACAAACGAATAAAATTTTTATATATCACATTTTCAAAAGTCTATTCTCCATTTTACTCGATCTCCTATACGGTTACTGATAGGACATCGCGGTTTTCACCAGTGGATTTAGCACCTCATTTTACATAAAATGAGTCCTATAAGTATACTCTCAAGAGTTGATAAAGGTACAAACGAAAAAATGTTTATATATCACATTTTCAATTATCTATTATTCTCCATTTTACTCGATCTCCTAAACGGTTACAGATAGGACATCGCGGTTTTCACCATTGGACACCTCATTTTACCTAAAATAAGTCCTATAAGTCTACTCTCAAATGTTGATAAAGGTACAAACGAATAAAATGTTTATATATCACATTTTCAAATATCTATTATTTTCCATTTTACTCGATCTCCTAAACGGTTACAGATAGGACATCGCGGTTTTCACCAGTGGATTTAGCACCTTATTTTACATAAAATAAGTTTTATAAGTCTACTCTCAGGAGTTGATAAAGGTACAAACGAATAAAATGTTAATATATCACATTTTCAAATATCTATTATTTTCCATTTTACTCGATCTCCTAAACGGTTACAGATAGGACATCGCGGTTTTCACCAGTGGATTTAGCACCTTATTTTACATAAAATAAGTCCTATAAGTCTACCCTTATGAGTTGATAAAGATACAAACGAATAAAATGTTTATATATCACATTTTCAAATATCTATTATTCTCCATTTTACTCGATCTCCTAAACGGTTAAAGATAGGACATCGAGGTTTTCACCAGTGGATTTAGCACCTCATTTTACATAAAATAAGTTTTATAAGTCTACTCTCAGGAGTTGATAAAGGTACAAACGAATAAAATGTTTATATATCACATTTTCAAATATCTATTATTTTCCATTTTACTCGATCTCCTAAACGGTTAAAGATAGGACATCGCGGTTTTCACCAATGGATTTAGCACCTCATTTTACATAAAATGAGTCCTATAAATCTACTCTCAAGAGTTGATAAATGTACAAACGAAAAAATGTTTATATATCACATTTTCAATTATCTATTATTCTCCATTTTACTCGATCTCCTAAACGGTTACAGATAGGACATCGCGGTTTTCACCAGTGGATTTAGCACCTTATTTTACATAAAATAAGTCCTATAAGTCTGCTCTCATAAGTTAATAAAGGTACAAACGAATAAAATGTTTATATATCACATTTTCAAATATCTATTATTCTCCATTTTACTCGATCTCCTAAACGGTTAAAGATAGGACATCGCGGTTTTCACCAGTGGATTTAGCACCTCATTTTACATAAAATAAGTCCTATAAGTCTACTCTCAGAAGTTGATAAAGGTACAAACGAATAAAATGTTTATATAACACATCTTCAAATATCTAATATTCTCCATTTCACTCGATTTCCTAAAAGGTTAATGATAGGACATCGCGGTTTTTACCAGTGGATTTAGCACCTCATTTAACATAAATTATGTCCTATAAGTCTCCTCCCAAGAGTTGATAAAGGTACAAACGAATAAAATGTTAATATATTACATTTTCAAATATCTTTTATTCTACATTTTACTCAATCTCCTAAACGGTTAATGATAGGACATCGCGGTTTTCACCAGCGGATTTAGCACCTCATTTTACATAAAATAAGTCGTATATGTCTACTCTTATGAGTTGATAAAGGTACAAACGAATAAAATTTTTATATATTACATTTTCAAAAGTCTATTCTCCATTTTACTCGATCTCCTATACGGTTACTGATAGGACATCGCGGTTTTCACCAGTGGATTTAGCACCTCATTTTACATAAAATAAGTAATATAAGTCTACCCTCATAAGTTGATAAATGTACAAACGAATAAAATGTTTATATATCACATTTTCAAATATCTATTATTCTTAATTTTACTCGATCTCCTAAACGGTTACAGATAGTACATCGCGGTTTTCACCAGCGGATTAAGCACCTCATTTTACATATAGTAAGACGTAAAAGTCTACTCTTATGAGTTGATAAAGGTACAAACGAATAAAATGTTTATATATCACATTTTCAAATATCTATTATTTTCCATTTTACTCGATCTCTCTAAACAATTAAAGATAGGACATGGCTGTTTTCACCAGTGGATTTAGCACCTCATTTTACATAAAATAAGTCCTAAAAGTCTACTCTAAAGAGTTGATAAAGGTACAAACGAATAAAATGTTTATATATCACATTTTCAAATATTTATTATTCTCCATTTTACTCGATCTTCTAATCGGTTAAAGATAGGACATCGCGGATTTCACCAGTGGATTTAGCACCTTATTTTACATAAAGTAAGTCCTATAAGTCTACTCTCATAAGTTAATAATGGTACAAACGAATAAAATGTTTATATATCACATTTTCAAATATCTATTATTCTCCATTTTACTCGATCTTCTAAACGGTTAAAGATAGGACATCGCGGTTTTCACCAGAGGGTTTAGCACCTTATTTTACATAAAATAAGTCCCATAAGTCTACTCTCATGAGTTGATAAAGGTACAAACGATTAAAATGTTTATATATCACATTTTCAAATATCTATTATTCTCCATTTTACTCGATCTCCTAAACGGTTACAGATAGGACATCGCGGTTTTCACCAGCGGATTTAGCACCTCATTTTACATAAAATAAGTCCTATAAGTCTACTCTAAAGAGTTGATAAAGGTACAAACGAATAAAATGTTTATATATCACATTTTCAAATATTTATTATTCTCCATTTTACTCGATCTTCTAATCGGTTAAAGATAGGACATCGCGGATTTCACCAGTGGATTTAGCACCTTATTTTACATAAAGTAAGTCCTATAAGTCTACTCTCATAAGTTAATAATGGTACAAACGAATAAAATGTTTATATATCACATTTTCAAATATCTATTATTCTCCATTTTACTCGATCTTCTAAACGGTTAAAGATAGGACATCGCGGTTTTCACCAGAGGGTTTAGCACCTTATTTTACATAAAATAAGTCCCATAAGTCTACTCTCATGAGTTGATAAAGGTACAAACGATTAAAATGTTTATATATCACATTTTCAAATATCTATTATTCTCCATTTTACTCAATCTCCTAAACGGTTAAAGATAGGACATCGCTGTTTTCACCAGCGGATTTAGCACCTCATTTTACATAAAATAAGTCGTATATGTCTACTCTCATGAGTTGATAAAGGTACAAACGAATAAAATTTTTATATATCACATTTTCAAAAGTCTATTCTCCATTTTACTCGATCTCCTATACGGTTACTGATAGGACATCGCGGTTTTCACCAGTGGATTTAGCACCTCATTTTACATAAAATAAGTAATATAAGTCTACCCTCATGAGTTGATAAATGTACAAACGAATAAAATGTTTATATATCACATTTTCAAATATCTATTATTCTTAATTTTACTCGATCTCCTAAACGGTTACAGATAGTACATCGCGGTTTTCACCAGTGGATTTAGCACCTCATTTTACATAAAATAAGTCCTATAAGTCTACTCTCAGGAGTTAATAAAGGTACAAACAAATAAAATGTTTATATATCACATTTTGAAATATCTATTATTCTCCATTTTACACAATCTCCTAAACGGTTAAAGATAGGACATCGCGGTTTTCACCAGTGGATTTAGCACCTCATTTTATATAAAATAAGTCCTATAAGTCTACTCTCAGGAGTTGATAAAGGTACAAACAAATAAAATGTTTATATATCACATTTTCAAATATCTATTATTCTCCATTTTACTCGATCTCCTAAACGGTTAAACATAGGACATCGCGGTTTTCACCAGTGGATTTAGCACCTCAATTTACATAAGATAGTCCTATAAGTCTACTCTCAAGAGTTGATAAAGGTGCAAACGAATAAAATGCTTATATATCACATTTTCAAATATCTATTATTCTCCATATTACTCGATCACCTAAACGGTTACAGATAGAACTTCGCGGTGTTTACCAGTGGATTTAGCACCTCATTTTACATATAAAAAGTCCTATAAGTCTACTCTCAAGAGTTGATAAAGGTACAAACGAATAAAATGTTTATATATCACATTTTCATATATCTATTATTCTCCATTTTACTCAATCTCCTAAACGGTTAAAGATAGGACATCGCGGTTTTCACCAGTGGATTTAACACCTCATTTTACATAAAATAAGTCTTATAAGTCTACTCTCAAGAGTTGATAAAGGTACAAACGAATAAAATGTTTATATATCACATTTTCAAATATCTATTATTTTCCATTTTACTCGATCTCTCTAAACAATTAAAGATAGGACATGGCGGTTTTCACCAGTGGATTTAGCACCTCATTTTACATAAAATAAGTCCTATAAGTCTACTCTCAAGAGTTGATAAAGGTACAAACGAATAAAATGTTTATATATCACATTTTCAAATATCTATTATTCGCTATTTTACTCGATCTCCTAAACGGTTAAAGATAGGACATCGCGGTTTTCACCATTGGACACCTCATTTTACATAAAATAAGTCCTATAAGTCTACTCTAAAGAGTTGATAAAGGTACAAACGGATAAAATGTTTATATATCACATTTTCAAATATTTATTATTCTCCATTTTACTCGATCTCCTAAACGGTTACAGATAGGACATCGCGGTTTTCACCAGCAGATTTAGCACCTCATTTTACATAAAATAAGTCCTAATAGTCTACTCTAAAGAGTTGATAAAGGTACAAACGAATAAAATGTTTATATATCACATTTTCAAATATTTATTATTATTCATTTTACTCGATCTTCTAATCGGTTAAAGATAGGACATCGCGGTTTTCACCAGTGGATTTAGCACCTTATTTTACATAAAATAAGTCCTATAAGTCTGCTCTCATAAGTTAATAAAGGTACAAACGAATAAAATGTTTATATATCACATTTTCAAATATCTATTATTCTCCATTTTACTCGATCTCCTAAACGGTTAAAGATAGGACATCGCGGTTTTCACCAGTGGATTTAGCACCTAATTTTACATATAATGAGTCCTATAAGTCTACTCTCAAGAGTTGATAAAGGTACAAACGAAAAAATGTTTATATATCACATTTTCAATTATCTACTATTCTCCATTTTACTCGATCTCCTAAACGGTTACAGATAGTACATCGCGGTTTTCACCAGTGGATTTAGCACCTCATTTTACATAAAATAAGTCCTATAAGTCTACTCTCAGGAGTTAATAAAGGTACAAACAAATAAAATGTTTATATATCACATTTTGAAATATCTATTATTCTCCATTTTACACAATCTCCTAAACGGTTAAAGATAGGACATCGCGGTTTTTACCAGTGGATTTAGCACCTCATTTCACATAAAATAAGTCCTATAAGTCTACTCTCAAAATTTGATAAAGGTACAAACGAATAAATTGTTTATATATCACATTTTCAAATATCTATTATTTTCCATTTTACTCGATCTTCTAAACGGTTAAAGATAGGACATCGCGGTTTTCGCCAGTGGATTTAGCATCTCATTTTACATAAAATAAGTCCTATAAATCTACCCTCATGAACTGATAAAGTTACAAACGAATAAAATGTTTATATATCACATTTTCAAAAATCTATTATTCTCCATTTTACTCGATCTTCTAAACGGTTAAAGATAGGACATCACAGTTTTTACCAGTGGATTTAGCACCTTATTTTACATAGAATAAGTCCTATAAGTCTACTTTAAAGAGTTGATAAAGGTACAAACGGATAAAATGTTTATATATCACATTTACAAATATCTATTTTTTCCATTCTATTCGATCTCCTAAACGGTTAAAGATAGGACATCGCGGTTTTCACCATTGGACACCTCAATTTACATAAAATAAGTCCTATAAGTCTAGTCTCAAGAGTTGATAAAGGTACAAACGAATAAAATGTTTATATATCACATATTTAAATATCTATTATTCTCAATTTTACTCGATCTTCTAAACGGTTAAAGATAGAACATCGCGGTTTTCACCAGTAGATTTAACACCTTATTTTACATAAAATAAGTCCTATAAGTCTACCCTTATAAGTTGATAATGGTACAAACGAATAAAATGTTTATATATCACAATTTCAAATATTTATTATTCTCCATTTTACTCGATCTTCTAATCGGTTAAAGATAGGACATCGCGGTTTTCACCAGTGGATTTAGCACCTCATTTTACAAAAAATAAGTCCTATAAGTCTACTCTCAGGAGTTAATAAAGGAACAAACGAATAAAATGTTTATATATCACATTTTCAAATATCTATTATTCGCTATTTTACTCGATCTCCTAAACGGTTAAAGATAGGACATCGCGGTTTTCACCATTGGACACCTCATTTTACATAAAATAAGTCCTATAAGTCTACTCTAAAGAGTTGATAAAGGTACAAACGGATAAAATGTTTATATATCACATTTTCAAATATTTATTATTCTCCATTTTACTCGATCTCCTAAACGGTTACAGATAGGACATCGCGGTTTTCACCAGCAGATTTAGCACCTCATTTTACATAAAATAAGTCCTAAAAGTCTACTCTAAAGAGTTGATAAAGGTACAAACGAATAAAATGTTTATATATCACATTTTCAAATATTTATTATTATTCATTTTACTCGATCTCCTATACGGTTACTGATAGGACATCGCGGTTTTCACCAGTGGATTTAGCACCTCATTTTACATAAAATAAGTAATATAAGTCTACCCTCATGAGTTGATAAATGTACAAACGAATAAAATGTTTATATATCACATTTTCAAATATCTATTATTCTCCATTTTACTCGATCTCCTAAACGGTTAAAGATAGGACATCGCGGTTTTCACCGGTGGATTTAGCACCTAATTTTACATAAAATGAGTCCTATAAGTCTACTCTCAAATGTTGATAAAGGTACAAACGAAAAAATGTTTATATATCACATTTTCAATTATCTACTATTCTCCATTTTACTTGATCTCCTAAACGGTTACAGATAGGACATCGCGGTTTTCACCAGTGGATTTAGCACCTCATTTTACATAAAATAAGTCCTATAAGTCTACTCTCAGAAGTTGATAAAGGTACAAACGAATAAAATGTTTATATAACACATCTTCAAATATCTAATATTCTCCATTTTACTCGATTTCCTAAAAGGTTAAAGATAGGACATCGCGGTTTTTACCAGTGGATTTAGCACCTCATTTAACATAAATTATGTCCTATAAGTCTCCTCCCAAGAGTTGATAAAGGTACAAACGAATAAAATGTTATTATATTACATTTTCAAATATCTATTATTCTACATTTTACTCGATCTCCTATACGGTTACTGATAGGACATCGCGGTTTTCACCAGTGGATTTAGCACCTCATTTTACATAAAATAAGTAATATAAGTCTAACCTCATGAGTTGATAAAGGTACAAACGAATAAAATGTTTATAAATCACATTTTCAAATATCTATTATTTTTAATTTTACTCGATATCCTAAACGGTTACAGATAGAACATCGCGGTTTTCACTAGTGAGTTGAGCACCTAATTTTACATACAATAAGTCCCATAAGTCTACTCTAAAGAGTTGATAAAGGTACAAACGAATAAATTGTTTATATATCACATTTTCAAATATCTATTATTTTCCATTTTACTCGATCTTCTAAACGGTTAAAGATAGGACATCGCGGTTTTCGCCAGTGGATTTAGCATCTCATTTTACATAAAATAAGTCCTATAAATCTACCCTCATGAACTGATAAAGTTACAAACGAATAAAATGTTTATATATCACATTTTCAAAAATCTATTATTCTCCATTTTACTCGATCTTCTAAACGGTTAAAGATAGGACATCACAGTTTTTACCAGTGGATTTAGCACCTTATTTTACATAAAATAAGTCCTATAAATCTACCCTCATGAACTGATAAAGTTACAAACGAATAAAATGTTTATATATCACATTTTCAAATAACTATTATTCTCCATTTTACTCGATCTCCTAAACGGTTAAAGATAGGACATCACGGTATTCACTAGTGGATTTAGCACCTTATTTTACATAAAATAAGTCCCATAAGTCTACTTTCATGAACTGATAAAGGTTCAAACGAATAAAATGTTTATATATCACATTTTAAAATCCTTATTATTTCCATTTTACTTGATCTTCTAAACGGTTAAAGATAAGACATCGCGGTTTTCACTAGTGGATTTAGCACCTTATTTTACATAAAATAAGTCCTATAAGTCTACCCTCATGAACTGATAAAGGTACAAACGAATAAAATGTTTATAAATCACATTTTCAAATAATTATTATTCTCCATTTTACTCGATCTCCTAAACGGTTACAGATAGGACATCGCGGTTTTCACTAGTGAGTTAAGCACCTCATTTTATATAAAATAAGTCCCATAAGTCTACTCTCAAGAGTTGATAAAGGTACAAACGAATAAAATGTTTATATATCGTATTTCAAATATCTATTATTCTTAATTTTACTCGATCTCCTAAACGGTTACAGAAAGGATATCGCGGTTTTTACCAATCGATTTAGCACCTTATTTTACATAAAATAAGTCCTATAAGTCTCCTCCCAAGAGTTGATAAAGGTACAAACGAATAAAATGTTTATATATCACATTTTCAAATATCTAATATTCTCCATTTTACTCGATTTCCTAAACGGTTAAAGATAGGACATCGCGGTTTTTACCAGTGGGTTAAGCACCTCATTTTATATAAAATAAGTCCTATAAGTCTACCCTCATGAGTTGATAAAAGTACAAACGAATAAAATGTTTATATATCACATTTTCAAATATCTATTATTCTCCATTTTACTCAATCCCCTAAACGGTTAATGATAAGACATCGCGGTTTTCACCAATGGATTTAGCACCTCATTTTACATAAAATTAGTCCTATAAGTCTACCCTCAGGAGATGATAACGGTACAAACGAATATAATGTTTATATATCACATTTTCAAATATCTATTATTCTCCATTTTACTCGATTTTCTAAACGGTAAAAGATATTACATCGCGGTTTTCACCAATGGATTTAGCACCTCATTTTACATAAAATAAGTCCTATAAGTCTACTCTCAGGAGATGATAACGGTACAAACGAATATAATGTTTATATATCACATTTTCAAATATCTATTATTCTCCATTTTACTCGATCTCCTAAACGGTTAATGATTAGACATCGCGGTTTTCACCAATGGATTTAGCACCTCATTTTACATAAAATATGTCCTTTAAGTCTACTCTCAGAAGTTGATAAAGGTACAAACGAATAAAATGTTTATATATCACATTTTCAAATATTTATTATTCTCCATGTTACTCGATCTTCTAAACGGTTAAAGATAGGACATCGCGGTTTTGACCAGTGGATTTAGCACCTTATTTTACATAAAATAAGTCCTATAAGTCTACTCTAATGAGTTGATAAAAGTACAAACGAATAAAATGTTTATATATCACACTTTCAAATATCTATTATTCTCCATTTTACACGATCTCCTAAACGGTTAGAGATAGGACATCGCGGTTTTCACCAGCGGATTGAGCACTTCATTTTACATAAAATAAGTCCTATAAGTCTACTCTCAGGAGTTGATAAAGGTACAAACGAATACAATGTTTATATATCACATTTTCAAATATCTATTATTCTTCATTTTACTCGATCTCCTAAACGGTTACAGATAGGATATCGCAATTTTCACCAGCGGATTAAGCACCTCATTTTATATAAAATAAGTCCTATAAGTCTACCCTCTAGAGTTGATAAAGGTACAAACGAATAAAATGTTTATATATCACATTTTCAAATATTTATTATTCTCCATTTTACTCGATCTTCTAAACGGTTAAAGATAGGACATCGCGGTTTTGACCAGTAGATTTAGCACCTTATTTTACATAAAATAAGTCCTATAAGTCTACTCTAATGAGTTGATAAAGGTACAAACGAATAAAATGTTTATATATCACACTTTCAAATATCTATTATTCCCCATTTTACTCGATCTTCTAAACGGTTAAAGATAGGACATCGCGGTTTTTACCAGTGGATTTAGCACCTCATTTCACATAAAATAAGTCCTATAAGTCTACTCTCAAAATTTGATAAAGGTACAAACGAATAAAATGATTATATATCACATTTTCAAATATCTATTATTCTCCATTTTACTCGATCTCCTAAACGGTTAAAGATAGGACATCGCGGTTTTTACCATTGGACACCTCATTTTACATAAAATAAGTCCTATAAGTCTACTCTAAAGAGTTGATAAAGGTACAAACGAATAAAATGTTTATATATCACATTTTCAAATATTTATTATTCTCCATTTTACTCGATCTCCTAATCGGTTACAGATAGGACATCGCGGTTTTCACCAGCGGATTTAGCACCTCATTTTACATAAAATAAGTCCTATAAGTCTACTCTAAAGAGTTGATAAAGGTACAAACGAATAAAATGTTTATATATCACATTTTCAAATATTTAATATTCTCCATTTTACTCGATCTTCTAATCGGTTAAAGATAGGACATCGCGGTTTTCACCAGTGGATTTAGCACCTTATTTTACATAAAATAAGTCCTATAAGTCTACTCTAAAGAGTTGATAAAGGTACAAACGAATAAAATGTTTATATATCACATTTTCAAATATCTATTATTCTCCATTTTACTCGATCTTCTAAACGGTTAAAGATAGGACATCGCAGTTTTCACCAGTGGATTTCGCACCTCATTTAACATAAAATAAGTAATATAAGTCTACCCTCATGAGTTGATAAAGGTACAAACGAATAAAATGTTTATAAATCACATTTTCAAATATCTATTATTCTTAATTTTACTCGATATCCTAAACGGTTACAGATAGAACATCGCGGTTTTCACTAGTGAGTTGAGCACCTAATTTTACATAAAATAAGTCCCATAAGTCTACTCTAAAGAGTTGATAAAGGTACAAACGAATAAATTGTTTATATATCACATTTTCAAATATCTATTATTTTCCATTTTACTCGATCTTCTAAACGGTTAAAGATAGGACATCGCGGTTTTCGCCAGTGGATTTAGCATCTCATTTTACATAAAATAAGTCCTATAAATCTACCCTCATGAACTGATAAAGTTACAAACGAATAAAATGTATATATATCACATTTTCAAAAATCTATTATTCTCCATTTTACTCGATCTTCTAAACGGTTAAAGATAGGACATCACAGTTTTTACCAGTGGATTTAGCACCTTATTTTACATAAAATAAGTCCTATAAGTCTACTTTCAAGAGTTGATAAAGGTACAAACGGATAAAATGTTTATATATCACATTTACAAATATCTATTTTTTCCATTCTATTCGATCTCCTAAACGGTTAAAGATAGGACATCGCGGTTTTCACCATTGGACACCTCAATTTACATAAAATAAGTCCTATAAGTCTAGTCTCAAGAGTTGATAAAGGTACAAACGAATAAAATGTTTATATATCACATATTTAAATATATATTATTCTCAATTTTACTCGATCTTCTAAACGGTTAAAGATAGAACATCGCGGTTTTCACCAGTAGATTTAACACCTTATTTTACATAAAATAAGTCCTATAAGTCTACCCTCATAAGTTGATAATAGTACAAACGAATAAAATGTTTATATATCACATTTTCAAATATTTATTATTCTCCATTTTACTCGATCTTCTAATCGGTTAAAGATAGGACATCGCGGTTTTCACCAGTGGATTTAGCACCTCATTTTACAAAAAATAAGTCCTATAAGTCTACTCTCAAGAGTTAATGAAGGAACAAACGAATAAAATGTTTATATATCACATTTTCAAATATCTATTATTCGCTATTTTACTCGATCTCCTAAACGGTTATAGATAGGACATCGCGGTTTTCACCATTGGACACCTCATTTTACATAAAATAAGTCCTATAAGTCTACTCTAAAGAGTTGATAAAGGTACAAACGGATAAAATGTTTATATATCACATTTTCAAATATTTATTATTCTCCATTTTACTCGATCTCCTAAACGGTTACAGATAGGACACCGCGGTTTTCACCAGCAGATTTAGCACCTCATTTTACATAAAATAAGTCCTAAAAGTCTACTCTAAAGAGTTGATAAAGGTACAAACGAATAAAATGTTTATATATCACATTTTCAAATATTTATTATTATTCATTTTACTCGATCTTCTAATCGGTTAAAGATAGGACATCGCGGTTTTCACCAGTGGATTTAGCACCTTATTTTACATAAAATAAGTCCTATAAGTCTGCTCTCATAAGTTAATAAAGGTACAAACGAATAAAATGTTTATATATCACATTTTCAAATATCTATTATTCTCCATTTTACTCGATCTCCTAAACGGTTAAAGATAGGACATCGCGGTTTTCACCAGTGGATTTAGCACCTAATTTTACATATAATGAGTTCTATAAGTCTACTCTCAAGAGTTGATAAAGGTACAAACGAAAAAATGTTTAAATATCACATTTTCAATTATCTACTATTCTCCATTTTACTCGATCTCCTAAACGGTTACAGATAGGACATCGCGGTTTTCACCAGTGGATTTAGCACCTCATTTTACATAAAATAAGTCCTATAAGTCTACTCTCAGAAGTTGATAAAGGTACAAACGAATAAAATGTTTATATAACACATCTTCAAATATCTAATATTCTCCATTTTACTCGATTTCCTAAAAGGTTAAAGATAGGACATCGCGGTTTTTACCAGTGGATATAGCACCTCATTTAACATAAATTATGTCCTATAAGTCTCCTCCCAAGAGTTGATAAAGGTACAAACGAATAAAATGTTATTATATTACATTTTCAAATATCTATTATTCTACATTTTACTCGATCTCCTATACGGTTACTGATAGGACATCGCGGTTTTCACCAGTGGATTTAGCACCTCATTTTACATAAAATAAGTAATATAAGTCTACCCTCATGAGTTGATAAAGGTACAAACGAATAAAATGTTTATAAATCACATTTTCAAATATCTATTATTTTTAATTTTACTCGATATCCTAAACGGTTACAGATAGAACATCGCGGTTTTCACTAGTGAGTTGAGCACCTAATTTTACATAAAATAAGTCCCATAAGTCTACTCTAAAGAGTTGATAAAGGTACAAACGAATAAATTGTTTATATATCACATTTTCAAATATCTATTATTTTCCATTTTACTCGATCTTCTAAACGGTTAAAGATAGGACATCGCGGTTTTCGCCAGTGGATTTAGCATCTCATTTTACATAAAATAAGTCCTATAAATCTACCCTCATGAACTGATAAAGTTACAAACGAATAAAATGTTTATATATCACATTTTCAAAAATCTATTATTCTCCATTTTACTCGATCTTCTAAACGGTTAAAGATAGGACATCACAGTTTTTACCAGTGGATTTAGCACCTTATTTTACATAAAATAAGTCCTATAAGTCTAGTCTCAAGAGTTGATAAAGGTACAAACGAATAAAATGTTTATATATCACATATTTAAATATCTATTATTCTCAATTTTACTCGATCTTCTAAACGGTTAAAGATAGAACATCGCGGTTTTCACCAGTTGATTTAACACCTTATTTTACATAAAATAATTCCTATAAGTCTACCCTCATAAGTTGATAATGGTACAAACGAATAAAATGTTTATATATCACATTTTCAAATATCTATTATTCTCCTTTTTACTCGATCTCCTAAACGGTTAAAGATAGGACATCACGGTATTCACTAGTGGATTTAGCACCTTATTTTACATAAAATAAGTCCCATAAGTCTACTTTCATGAACTGATAAAGGTTCAAACGAATAAAATGTTTATATATCACATTTTAAAATCCTTATTATTCACCATTTTACTTGATCTTCTAAACGGTTAAAGATAAGACATCGCGGTTTTCACTAGTGGATTTAGCACCTTATTTTACATAAAATAAGTCCTATAAGTCTACCCTCATGAACTGATAAAGGTACAAACGAATAAAATGTTTATAAATCACATTTTCAAATAATTATTATTCTCCATTTTACTCGATCTCCTAAACGGTTACAGATAGGACATCGCGGTTTTCACTAGTGAGTTAAGCACCTCATTTTATATAAAATAAGTCCCATAAGTCTACTTTCAAATATCTATTATTCTCCATTTTACTCGATATCCTAAACGGTTAAAGTTAGGACATCGCGGTTTTCACCAGTGGATTTTGCACCTCATTTTACATAAAATAAGTCCTATAAGTCTACTGTCAAGAGTTAATAAAGGTACAAACGAGTAAAATGTTTATATATCATATTTTCAAATATCTATTATTTTCCATTTAACTCGATCTCCTAAACGGTTAAAGATAGGACATCGCGGTTTTTACCAGTGGATTTAGCACCTCATTTTACATAAAATAAGTTCTATAAGTCTACTCTCAAGAGTTGATAAAGGTACAAACGAATAAAATGTTTATATATCTCATTTTCAAATATCTATTATTTTCCTTTTGCTCGATCTCCTAAACGGTTAGAGATAGGACATCGCGGTTTTCACTAGTGGATTAAGCACCTCATTTTACATAAAATAAGTCCTATAAGTCTACTGTCAAGAGTTGATAAAGGTACAAACAAATTGTAACGGGGTACGGCCGGCGGAGTTTACAATTAAATAATTACACTAATTACAGGTACTTTAATTAACTTTATATCGATATACATGTATTATAGGCCTTGTCTGAATCTAGACTGACCAGTGGTCACTATTTTAAGTAGAGCCTGCGCGCTGGGCCGCTACATCCCTCCATACTTAAGTCTGGAAGTCCGAAAATCTCCCCGGTGGCTTCCGGTTCCTCTTATGTCTAATGACTTCCTTTAATGGTAGCGTTGCCTTCCGTTTGGTTGCTTCTCGCCTCGGCGTTACTGCTTCTTTGGACTCGTCACCTGGTGTGGGGCTGAAAACGACTTTATTTGGCACAGATACCTTTATCTTTTCAGGTACAATTTCACAATTTGTATGCTCGGTATTTACAGGTAAGTTATCAACATTTTCAGGCACATTTTCGCAATCTGTGTGCTCTACATTTACAGGTAAGTTATTAATATTTTCACAATCTGTATGTTCTACGTTTACAGGTAAGTTATTAACACTTTTAGGTACATTAAATGTTACAATTTCAGGTAAACGACTCATTACCACATCAGACGAATCGCGTACATCTGTATGTTTGACGGGGCTAGAATTTTTATATGTTATTACCCGATTGTACGACGCATTACAATTACTTGCATTCGAAGGCTTGCGATTCACACACACTGACCTTTTTTCTTCTGACCGTACCGTCCCTTCAGGGCTCCTTGATCTGTCATTTCTCTCTCATATTCTCTCAATTTCCCTACGGGTGATTTGATTCGCGTGCCGTCTCCACCGTTCACCTGATTGCAAGCGACATTGATATATGTTGCATCCCAATCTCTCTTCAATGACCGCTGTGGTCCACTTCTTTCCTTCTCTGTTGTGATAGTCTCTCACCATTACCCTTTCGCCCACTGAAAACGTTCTGTCTTTGCCCCTTTTCGCCTGCCTTTGCTTCTCCTGTGCCCTTAACACATTCTCCTTCGCCGTTTGATACCTCTCCGCGTCCGTCTGTGTGACTTCCTTTGCTGGTATCACTAAACTCATGCGACTACTTAACTGCCTTCCAAGCATAAGCATTGCCGGCGACATCTTTGTGGAGCTGTGTTCTGCATTTCTGTAATTAAGGAGAAAACGTGCAATCAGTGTGCTCACCGGTGTACCTTTGTTGTTTTGGTCGCATAAAGCTGTCTTCATCTTCAGTTTGAACGTTTGCACAGCGTTCTCGGCGGCACCGTTGCACTGCGGGCTGTACGGGGGCGGTGTTATGTGCTTAATTCCGTTCTTCTTTAAAAATGCTTGGATATCCTGTGATGTGAACGTCTTAGCGTTATCTGTTACCACTGTTTCCGGGAGTCCCCACCGCGAGAAAGCATCTCGCATCTTGTCTTCCGTCTCGCGACTCGTCAACGTCTCATTCGGTATACCTCCGCCCATTTGCTGAACGCGTCCATTACAATTAAATAATTATCGTTTGCTACTGGACCTAAAAAATCCATATGTAGCCTTTTCCAAGGAGCGTTCGGTACCGTCCAGGGATCTATAGTACTCTTTGCCGGTTCGTCTTGGTTTTCCAGGCATGCACTGCAAGATCTCACCTTGTTTTCAACGTCTCGGTCTATTCCCGGCCACCAAATATACGATCTAGCCAAGGATTTTGTTTTTGCTACACCTAAATGCGCAACGTGCAGTTCTTTCAGCATCTCTGGCCTCAACTTCTCCGGAATTATGACACGATGTCCCCACAAAAGACAGTTTCCCTCTTCGACGATCTCCTCTCTCTTTCTATAAAACGGCTCCAATTCTTCGCTTCGTTTGTTAGGCCACCCTTTGTTCAAATACAACTTTACCTCTTTTAACACCGAGTCACTCTCTGTTTCTTCCGCCACCAGCTGATTGTCAATGGGCCACGCCCTACTCGTAGCCGCAAAATTCAAATACTCGGTTTCGTATGTCCATTCCTCCTCTCTCTCTCCAGCTGTATTCGGCAAGCGGGATAAACAGTCGGCAAAGTGATTGTCTCGGCCTTTTATGTGCTCGATCTGGTAATCAAAACTCGACAGCAGGATCGCCCATCTCTGTAACCGGTCGTAGTTCCTCTGCGGTATTCCCTTCATCTCACCGAATAGGCCGATCAGCGGTCGGTGATCCGTCCTTAGCACGAACTTCCTCGCCTGTAGGTACTGATTAAAGTGCTTCACACCGTGCACGATCCCTAACGCCTCTTTGTCGATTGTCGCGTAGTTTCTTTCGGCGTCCGTAAATGTCCTCGAAGTGCAGGCTATAGGACGTTCTCCGTGCTCGTCTTTCTGCAACAAAATCGCCGCAATTCCTTCGTTAGCTGCGTCCGTGACAAGAATTAGCTCCTTGTTCGGGTCATAATGGGCTAAGGTCAGGTCTCGCGCAATTAACTCTTTTACCTTTTTGAAGGCCGCCTCGCACTCAGCGTCCCACGTCACCTTCCCGTTCCCGTCTTGTTTCGTTTGTCGGTAAATCGGTTTCAAAATTTGTGAGATGTGCGGCACGAATTTCGAATAGTACTGCACCATCCCACAGAATGAACGAATCTGCGTCACTGTCTGTGGACGCGGGGCTTCCACTATAGCCTTAATCTTTTTGTCAGTCTTCTTTAGCCCTTCTCGAGTAATGATGTGACCCAAATACTCTATCTGTTCCTCGAAAAACATACATTTCTCCTTCCTGAGCGTCAAACCAGCGTCTTTAAGCTTCTGCAACACCATCTCAATGTTTTTCTTATGCTCCTGAAATGAACTACCGGTGATTCGAATGTCATCCAAATAGTTTGCTACCCCTTTCATCCCCTTGAACAACTTGTGACGCTTATTTTTCGGCGGATTTGCCTGTCTCGAGCGCCACCTGTTTTTACAGTCGAAAACAGGAAACCAAAACGGGTCCCAGGTAACACAATGGAGATACGGTTATGCTAGGGGTCAATTAAAGCACATTATTAACCAGAAAAAGAAAATACAATTTATTTAAACCCTCAAGACTACAGGAAAATAATCAAAATATAAATTATAATTAACATACAAATAGTTCGGTTGGCCGTTCTTGGGAATACGGGATGATAAACGGTGGGGAAAGGTAGAAAAATACGGTCGGTAACGGTAAAACGGTAAATGTATGGCTTTCAGCACGGTGTGTTGCCTAACTAGCCGTTGACATGGACTGGAGAGGTGACTTTTGGTCGCTCCACTCAAATTTGTCGCTTCCCGGTGTATTAGTCGACACCGTTGCCGCTAAGACGCTTCGCTAGAGTGTAAAGACACTCTTTATTTGCTAACGCTTAGTTCCTGGTGTGAGCCACACAGTCTCGGACAGGAAACGGCGAATGGACTGTGTCGGATCTAGCTGTCGCCACAACCGAATTGCGAATGCGACCTGCCCGCTGGTTAACCGGCGACTCCGTGCGAATGGACTCAAAGATCCCACACTAAGAGCGCTAGTGCCCAGGAATGGCATTCACTAGACCTATTTGACAGGTCCTGTGCAAGGCGATTGCCAAGCAGAAATACTTCCGTGCGAATGGACTCGAAGGTCCCACACTAAGAAGCCTTCGTCGGTGGTTTGAAGCGACAAACACTGCTTCCAATACTCACTCTCTCACAGGGCGATTCAACGGTGTCGCTGGGCGATTTTCGGTGCTTGATGCCGGTCGGTATTGTTTTACTTACTTGTTGATTGCTTTGTTGATTCGTTGTTATTAATTGCTGTTTGTTGTTCTTCAATTGTCTTCGGAACGGAACTGATCACTAACGGAAATTTCGGCGCTTTATATACCCGCGGGACGGTCATGCACGCCTTCAACATCGGTATGTGGTACTAAACGGTATGTTGTATTGCCGTGATTCCCGGTGCAATCGGTTGACGGTATAACTGGTTGCCGAACTCCCAGTGTTTGTTTATATTGTAAACAATGTCAACATAACCTAACTAATACTTGTCAACCAGTATAACTGGTTGACGGACAGCCAGTGATTGTTTACAATGTAAACAAGTGCAACATAACCTAAATAACAATTAAATGCCGGTGCAACAAGTGCAAATACGGTAAGTACGGTACTTATTTACGATATTTTATTAAACGGTTATCTATTTCAGGGTTCCGGCGACATCCCAAATCGGCGGCGGTCAACGAGAGCGGTAAGTACTTGTAATATATACTACGGTATCAATTAATTCCTTTATTTTTCAGGCGAAGAAAAATGGGTTCATTACAAACTGTTCAACATGTCTCTGGAAAATGGCCGCTGCCGGAGCGATGCCGAACGGCATCCTCTTCATCTTGAACAGCCCTTTGTGCGTGTTCAACGTCAAAACTTTTTGCGTCTCCTCTTGCAGCATGAATTGGGTATAGGCTTTATTTAGGTCTAATTTGGTGGAGAACTTTCCTCCGCTTAAATTCGCAAAAATGTCTTCGATCCTCGGCAGTGGATACTGGTTCGCCTCCGTTATCGCTCTGTTCACGGTCGACTTATAGTCTCCGCATATTCTAATCGTTTTGTCCGCCTTAACTACGGGCACTATCGGTGTCGCCCACTCACTCGTCTCCGTCGGCTCTATGATGCCTTCTTTCACCATTTTGTCGAGCTGGTCCTCGATTTCGTCCCTATAGGCAAACGGTACCGGTCTATGCTTCAAGTAAATCGGTTGTGCGTCCTTTCTCAGTGTGATCGCTACCTTTCCGAATGCATAGGTCCCTAATTTGTTTGAAAATACCTCTGGAAACATTTTAATTAAGTTACTTTTTACGTCCTCTACACCTATCTCACTCATTTCGCCTACACGGGGCGACATACTTAACTTAAAGCCGAACGTTCTAAGAAAATCTTTCCCTAACAGTCCCGGGCCTCCCCGGTTCACCACATAGTACTTTATTTGTTTCGCCACACCACACACTATCGTCGTGGCTATAAACCATCCGTCGGGTCGCATTAGTTCGCCAGTATACCCACGTAACATCACGTTGTCGGTTACTAATCGATTGTTCTTAAAAAAATCCTCGTACATCCTTCGGCTCATTGCGGTTACCGCAGCTCCGCTGTCCACCTCCATCCGTACGTCCTTGCCGTCAATCATCACATCTAAAATATAATCGTCATTAATGCTCTTATTACCGCAACTAATTGTAAAAATGTCAAAGATTTCGGCACAGTTCTCGTTGTTCTCTTCCACAACTTCCACAAAATTTTGTCGTTTTCTATTCTTAAAGCAAACCGCTTCCAGGTGCCCTTGTTTGTTGCACTTCCTACACTTATAATTAACGAAACGACACTGCACTTTTACGTGATTTTTACTTCCACATACGTTACACCATTTGTTTACATTCACATTGTTGACATATCCGCCATCTTGCCTTGGTACTGGAAGTTCGTTTGTCGTCTTCTTAGCTGTTGCTCTGTTGAACCGCGCATGTTGGCCTTGTGCGGATCGACCTGCGCCTCTGTCGTGTTCTCTTCTTATCCAATTGACATGCGCGTCGTCGTAGTTCTCCCAGGTCTCCTTCTCAGCCGCCAACTTTAAAAGTTCTCTCATCTTTTGGTTCTCTGGTTCTTCGCACAATCTATCTTGGATCCTCTTTTTCCTCATGCCGCTTACGAACTTGTGTGCCAGTACGTTGTTCAGCTGGTCTCCAAACTTGCAGTTCGCTGCTAAGTTACAGATTCTCGCGTACCATTGATTTACGCTCTCTAGATCCAACTATGTCGCCGCATAAAATTTAATTCGTTCTCTCCAAACCGAAATCTGCTGCCCGAAATGTGTACTTAGAAGCGATGTGAGTTCTTCGTATGTTTTTTCTTTAGGCAGGGCCGGGCTGGCTAAGTCGCGTAGCAGTTTGTACGATGCCGAGTTGATCAGACTCAACAAAGTCGCTACCCTGACTTTCGGGTCCACCACCTTATTTGCTTCGAAGTATTGCTCAAGCCGCTCACTATATACTGTCCAATCTTCCCTTTCGGGGTCGAATTCCGAAACTTTTCCAATTAAGGTGCCGGCCATCTTGACCACGTTTTCGCCTTTTATTTCTTCTCGCAAAAAAAAACCTTTTCTTACGCGATTTAAGCCAAATTTCGGTTATAATAGTTTATCCTCGTCGCCACTTATGTAACGGGGTACGGCCGGCGGGGTTTACAATTAAACAATTACACTAATTACAGGTACTTTAATTAACTTTATATCGATATACATGTATTATAGGCCTTGTCTGAATCTAGACTGACCAGTGGTCACTATTTTAAGTAGAGCCTGCGCGCTGGGCCGCTACACAAATAAAATGTTTATATATCACATTTTCAAATATCTATTATCCTCTATATTACTCGCTCTCCTAAACGGTTTTAGATAGAACATCGCGGTTTTCACCAGCGGATTTAGCACCTCACTTTACATAAAATAAGTTCTATAAGTCTACTCTCAAGAGTGGATAAAGGTACAATAAAATGTTTATGAAACACATTATCAAATATCTATTATTCTCCATATTACTCGATCATCTAAACGGTTACAGATAGAACATCGCGGTTTTCACCAGCGGATTTAGCACCTCATTTTACATAAAATAAGTCCTATAAGTCTGCTCTAAAGAGTTGATAAAGGTACAAACGAATAAAATGTTTATATATCACATTTTCAAATATTTATTATTCTCCATTTAACTCGATCTTTTAATCGGTTAAAGATGGAACATCGCGGCTTTCACCAGTGGATTTAGCACCTTATTTTACATAAAATAAGTCCTATAAGCCTACTCTCATAAGTTGATAAAGGTACAAACGATTAAAATGTTTATATATCACATTTTCAAATATCTGTTTTACTCCATTTTACTCGATCTCCTAAACGGTTAGAGATAGGACATCGCGGTTTTTACCAGTGGATTTAGCACCTCATTTTACATAAAATAAGTTCTATAAGTCTACTGTCAAGAGTTGATAAAGGTACAAACGAATAAAATTTTTATATATCACATATTCAAATATCTATTATTTTCCTTTTTACTCGATCTCCTAAACGGTTAGAGATAGGACATCGCGGTTTTCACTAGTGGATTAGGCACCCCATTTTACATAAAATAAGTCCAATAAGTCTACTGTCAAGAGTTGATAAAGGTACAAACAAATAAAATGTTTATATATCACATTTTCAAATATCTATTATCCTCTATATTACTCGCTCTCCTAAACGGTTTTAGATAGAATATCGCGGTTTTCACCAGCGGATTTAGCACCTCACTTTACATAAAATAAGTCCTATAAGTCTACTCTCAAGAGTAGATAAAGGTACAATAAAATGTTTATGAACCACATTTTCAAATATCTATTATTCTAAATATTACTCGATCATCTAAACGGTTACAGATAGAACATCGCGGTTTTCACCAGTGGATTTAGCACCTCATTTTTCATTAAATAAGTCCTAAAAGTCTACTCTCAGGAGTTGAAAATGGTACAAATGAATAAAATGTTTATTTATCACATTTTCAAATATCTATTATTTTCCATTTAACTAGATCTCCTAAACGGTTAAAGATAAGACATCGCGGTTTTCACCAGTGAATTTAGCACTTTATTTTACATAAAATAAGTTCTATAAGTCTACTGTCAAGAGTTGATAAAGGTACAAACGAATAAAATGTATATAAATCACATTTTCAAATATCTATTATTCTCCATTTTACTCGATCTCCTAAACGGTTAATGATAGGACATCGCGGTTTTCACCAGTGGATTGAGCACTTTATTTTACATAAAATAAGTCCTATAAGTCTACTCTCAAGAGTTGATAAAGGTACAAACGAATAAAATGTTTATATATAACATTTTCAAATATCTATTATTCTCCATTTTACTCGAACTCCTAAACGGTTACAGATAGAACACCGCGGTTTTCACCAGCGGATTTAGCACCTCATTTTACATAAAATAAGTCCTATAAGTCTACTCTAAAGAGTTGATAAAGGTACAAACGAATAAAATGTTTATATATCACATTTTCAAATATTTATTATTCTCCATTTAACTCGATCTTTTAATCGGTTAAAGATAGGACATCGCGGTTTTCACCAGTGGATTTAGCACCTTATTTTACATAATATAAGTTCTATAAGTCTACTCTAAAGGGTTGATAAAGGTACAAACGAATAAAATGTATATATATCACATTTTCAATTATCTGTTTTTCTCCATTTAACCCGATCTCCTAAATGGTTACAGATAGGACATCGCGGTTTTCACCAGTGGAATAAGCACCTCATATTACATAAAATAAGTCCTATAAGTCTACTCTCAAGAGTTGATAAAGGTACAAACGAATAAAATGTATATAAATCACATTTTCAAATATCTATTATTTTCCATTTTACTCGATCTCCTAAACGGTTAAAGATAGGACATCGCGGTTTTCACCAGCGGATTGAGCACTTCATTTTACATAAAATAAGTCCTATAAGTTTACTCTCAGGAGTTGATAAAGGTACAAACGAATAAAATGTTTATATATCACATTTTCAAATATCTATTATTCTCCATTTTACTCGATCTCCTAAACGGTTAGAGATATTTCATCGCGGTTTTCACCAGTGGAATTAGCACCTCATTTTACCTAAAATAAGTCCTATAAGTGTACTCTCAAGAGTTGATAAAGGTACAAACGAATAAAATGTTTACAAATCACATTTTCAAATATCTATTATTCTCCATTTTACTCGATCTCCTAAACGGTTACAGATAGGACATCGCGGTTTTCACTATTGGACACCTCTTTTTACATCCAATAAGTCCTATAAGTCTACCCTCATGAGTTGATAAAGGTACAAACAAATAAAATGTTTATAAATCACATTTTCAAATATCTATTATTCTCCATATTACTCGATCATCTAAACGGTTACAGATAGAACATCGCGGTTTTCACCAGCGGATTTAGCACCTCATTTTACATAAAATAAGTCCTATAAGTCTACTCTAAAGAGTTGATAAAGGTACAAACGAATAAAATGTTTATATATCACATTTTCAAATATTTATTATTCTCCATTTAACTCGATCTTTTAATCGGTTAAAGATAGGACATCGCGGCTTTCACCAGTGGATTTAGCACCTTATTTTACATAAAATAAGTCCTATCAGCCTACTCTCATAAGTTGATAAAGGTACAAACGAATAAAATGTTTATATATCACATTTTCAAATATCTGTTTTACTCCATTTTACTCGATCTCCTAAACGGTTAGAGATAGGACATCGCGGTTTTTACCAGTGGATATAGCACCTCATTTTACATAAAATAAGTTCTATAAGTCTACTATCAAGAGTTGATAAAGGTACAAACGAATAAAATGTTTATATATCACATTTTCAAATATCTATTATTTTCCTTTTTACTCGATCTCCTAAACGGTTAGAGATAGGACATCGCGGTTTTCACTAGTGGATTAAGCACCTCATTTTACATAAAATAAGTCCTATAAGTCTACTGTCAAGAGTTGATAAAGGTACAAACAAATAAAATGTTTATATATCACATTTTCAAATATCTATTATTCTCCATTTTACTCGATCTCCTAAACGGTTACAGATAGGACATCGCGGTTTTCACCAGTGGAATAAGCACCTCATATTACATAAAATAAGTCCTATAAGTCTACTCTCAAGAGTTGATAAAGGTACAAACGAATAAAATGTATATATTTCACATTTTCAAATATCTATTATTCTCCATTTTACACAATCTCCTAAACGGTTAAAGATAAGACATCGCGGTTTTCACCAGTGGATTTAGCACTTTATTTTACATAAAATAAGATCTGTAAGTCTACTCTCAAGAGTTGATAAAGGTACAATCGAATAAAATGTATATAAATCACATTTTCAAATATCTATTATTCTCCACTTTACTCAATCTCTTAAACGGTTAAAGATAGGACATCGCGGTTTTCACCAGTGGATTTAGCACCTTATTTTACATAAAATAAGATCTGTAAGTCTACTCTCAAGAGTAGATAAAGGTACAATCGAATAAAATGTATATAAATCACATTTTCAAATATCTATTATTCTCCACTTTACTCAATCTCTTAAACGGTTAAAGATAGGACATCGCGGTTTTCACCAGTGGATTTAGCACCTTATTTTACATAATATAAGTTCTATAAGTCTACTCTAAAGGGTTGATAAAGGTACAAACGAATAAAATGTATATATATCACATTTTCAATTATCTGTTTTTCTCCATTTAACCCGATCTCCTAAATGGTTACAGATAGGACATCGCGGTTTTCACCAGTGGAATAAGCACCTCATATTACATAAAATAAGTCCTATAAGTCTACTCTTAAGAGTTGATAAAGGTACAAACGAATAAAATGTATATAAATCACATTTTCAAATATCTATTATTCTCCATTTTACTCGATCTCCTAAACGGTTAATGATAGGACATCGCGGTTTTCACCAGTGGATTAAGCACTTTATTTTACATAAAATAAGTCCTATAAGTCTACTCTCAAGAGTTGATAAAGGTACAAACGAATAAATTGTTTATATATCACATTTTCAAATATCTATTATTCTCCATTTTACACAATCTCCTAAACGGTTAAAGATAAGACATCGCGGTTTTCACCAGTGTATTAAGCACTTTATTTTACATAAAATAAGATCTGTAAGTCTACTCTCAAGAGTTGATAAAGGTACAATCGAATAAAATGTATATAAATCACATTTTCAAATATCTATTATTCTCCACTTTACTCAATCTCTTAAACGGTTAAAGATAGGACATCGCGGTTTTCACCAGTGGATTTAGCACCTTATTTTACATAAAATAAGATCTGTAAGTCTACTCTCAAGAGTTGATAAAGGTACAATCGAATAAAATGTATATAAATCACATTTTCAAATATCTATTATTCTCCACTTTACTCAATCTCTTAAACGGTTAATGATAGGACATCGCGGTTTTCACCAGTGGATTGAGCACTTTATTTTACATAAAATAAGTCCTATAAGTCTACTCTCAAGAGTTGATAAAGGTACAAACGAATAAAATGTATATATTTCACATTTTCAAATATCTATTATTTTCCATTTTACTCGATCTCCTAAACGGTTAAAGATAGGACATCGCGGTTTTCACCAGCGGATTGAGCACTTCATTTTACATAAAATAAGTTCTATAAGTTTACTCTCAGGAGTTGATAAAGGTACAAACGAATAAAATGTTTATATATCACATTTTCAAATATCTATTATTCTCCATTTTACTCGATCTCCTAAACGGTTAGAGATATTTCATCGCGGTTTTCACCAGTGGAATTAGCACCTCATTTTACCTAAAATAAGTTCTATAAGTCTACTCTAAAGGGTTGATAAAGGTACAAACGAATAAAATGTATATATATCACATTTTCAATTATCTGTTTTTCTCCATTTAACCCGATCTCCTAAATGGTTACAGATAGGACATCGCGGTTTTCACTAGTGGAATAAGCACCTCATATTACATAAAATAAGTCCTATAAGTCTACTCTCAAGAGTTGATAAAGGTACAAACGAATAAAATGTATATAAATCACATTTTCAAATATCTATTATTTTCCATTTTACTCGATCTCCTAAACGGTTAAAGATAGGACATCGCGGTTTTCACCAGCGGATTGAGCACTTCATTTTACATAAAATAAGTCCTATAAGTTTACTCTCAGGAGTTGATAAAGGTACAAACGAATAAAATGTATATATATCACATTTTCAAATATCTATTATTTTCCATTTAACTAGATCTCCTAAACGGTTAAAGATAAGACATCGCGGTTTTCACCAGTGGATTTAGCACTTTATTTTACATAAAATAAGATCTATAAGTCTACTCTCAAGAGTTGATAAAGGTACAAACGAATAAAATGTATATAAATCACATTTTCAAATATCTATTATTCTCCATTTTACTCGATCTCCTAAGCAGTTAAAGATAGGACATCGCGGTTTTCAATAGTGGATTGAGCACTTTATTTTACATAAAATAAGTCCTATAAGTCTACTCTCAAGAGTTGATAAAGGTACAATCGAATAAAATGTATATAAATCACATTTTCAAATATCTATTATTCTCCACTTTACTCAATCTCTTAAACGGTTAAAGATAGGACATCGCGGTTTTCACCAGTGGATTTAGCACCTTATTTTACATAATATAAGTTCTATAAGTCTACTCTAAAGGGTTGATAAAGGTACAAACGAATAAAATGTATATATATCATATTTTCAATTATCTGTTTTTCTCCATTTAACCCGATCTCCTAAATGGTTACAGATAGGACATCGCGGTTTTCACCAGTGGAATAAGCACCTCATATTACATAAAATAAGTCCTATAAGTCTACTCTCAAGAGTTGATAAAGGTACAAACGAATAAAATGTATATAAATCACATTTTCAAATATCTATTATTTTCCATTTTACTCGATCTCCTAAACGGTTAAAGATAGGACATCGCGGTTTTCACCAGCGGATTGAGCACTTCATTTTACATAAAATAAGTCCTATAAGTTTACTCTCAGGAGTTGATAAAGGTACAAACGAATAAAATGTTTATATATCACATTTTCAAATATCTATTATTCTCCATTTTACTCGATCTCCTAAACGGTTAGAGATATTTCATCGCGGTTTTCACCAGTGGAATTAGCACCTCATTTTACCTAAAATAAGTCCTATAAGTGTACTCTCAAGAGTTGATAAAGGTACAAACGAATAAAATGTTTACAAATCACATTTTCAAATATCTATTATTTTCCATTTTACTCGATCTCCTAAACGGATACAGATAGGACATCGCGGTTTTCACTATTGGACACCTCATTTTACATCAAATAAGTCCTATAAGTCTACCCTCATGAGTTGATAAAGGTACAAACAAATAAAATGTTTATAAATCACATTTTCAAATATCTATTATTCTCCATTTTACTCGATCTCCTAAACGGTTACAGATAGCACATCGCCGTTTTCACCAGCAGAATTAGCACCTTATTTTATATAAAATAAGTCTTATAAGTCTACCCTCATGTGTTGATAAAGGTACAAACAAATAAAATGTTTATATATCACATTTTCAAATATCTGTTATTCTATATTTTACACGATCTAATAAGCGGTTAAAGATAGGACATCACGGTTTTCACCAGTGGATTAAGCACCTCATTTTACATAAAATAAGTTCTATAAGTCTACTCTCAAGAGTTGATAAGGTACAAACGAATAAAATGTTTACATATCACATTTTCAAATATCTATTATCCTCTATATTACTCGCTCTGCTAAACGGTTTTAGATAGAACATCGCGGTTTTCACCAGCGGATTTAGCACCTCACTTTACATAAAATAAGTTCTATAAGTCTACTCTCAAGAGTGGATAAAGGTACAATAAAATGTTTATGAACCACATTTTCAAATATCTATTATTCTCCATATTACTCGATCATCTAAACGGTTACAGATAGAACATCGCGGTTTTCACCAGTGGATTTAGCACCTCATTTTACATAAAATAAGTCCTATAAGTCTACTCTCAGGAGTTGATAAATGTACAAACAAATGAAATGTTTATATATCACATTTTCAAATATCTATTATTCTCTATATTACTCGATCTCCTAAGCGGTTACAGATAGAACATCGCTGTTTTCACCAGCGGATTTAGCACCTCATTTTACATCCAATAAGTCCTATAAGTCTACCCTCATGAGTTGATAAAGGTACAAACGAATAAAATGTATATAAATCACATTTTCAAATATCTATTATTCTCCATTTTACTCGATCTCCTAAACGGTTAATGATAGGACATCGCGGTTTTCACCAGTGGATTGAGCACTTTATTTTACATAAAATAAGTCCTATAAGTCTACTCTCAAGAGTTGATAAAGGTACAAACGAATAAATTGTTTATATATCACATTTTCAAATATCTATTATTCTCCATTTTACACAATCTCCTAAACGGTTAAAGATAAGACATCGCGGTTTTCACCAGTGGATTTAGCACTTTATTTTACATAAAATAAGATCTGTAAGTCTACTCTCAAGAGTTGATAAAGGTACAATCGAATAAAATGTATATAAATCACATTTTCAAATATCTATTATTCTCCACTTTACTCAATCTCTTAAACGGTTAAAGATAGGACATCGCGGTTTTCACCAGTGGATTTAGCACCTTATTTTACATAAAATAAGATCTGTAAGTCTACTCTCAAGAGTTGATAAAGGTACAATCGAATAAAATGTATATAAATCACATTTTCAAATATCTATTATTCTCCACTTTACTCAATCTCTTAAACGGTTAAAGATAGGACATCGCGGTTTTCACCAGTGGATTTAGCACCTTATTTTACATAATATAAGTTCTATAAGTCTACTCTAAAGGGTTGATAAAGGTACAAACGAATAAAATGTATATATATCACATTTTCAATTATCTGTTTTTCTCCATTTAACCCGATCTCCTAAATGGTTACAGATAGGACATCGCGGTTTTCACCAGTGGAATAAGCACCTCATATTACATAAAATAAGTTCTATAAGTCTACTCTCAAGAGTTGATAAAGGTACAAACGAATAAAATGTATATAAATCACATTTTCAAATATCTATTATTCTCCATTTTACTCGATCTCCTAAACGGTTAATGATAGGACATCGCGGTTTTCACCAGTGGATTGAGCACTTTATTTTACATAAAATAAGTCCTATAAGTCTACTCTCAAGAGTTGATAAAGGTACAAACGAATAAATTGTTTATATATCACATTTTCAAATATCTATTATTCTCCATTTTACACAATCTCCTAAACGGTTAAAGATAAGACATCGCGGTTTTCACCAGTGGATTTAGCACTTTATTTTACATAAAATAAGATCTGTAAGTCTACTCTCAAGAGTTGATAAAGGTACAATCGAATAAAATGTATATAAATCACATTTTCAAATATCTATTATTCTCCACTTTACTCAATCTCTTAAACGGTTAAAGATAGGACATCGCGGTTTTCACCAGTGGATTTAGCACCTTATTTTACATAAAATAAGATCTGTAAGTCTACTCTCAAGAGTTGATAAAGGTACAATCGAATAAAATGTATATAAATCACATTTTCAAATATCTATTATTCTCCACTTTACTCAATCTCTTAAACGGTTAAAGATAGGACATCGCGGTTTTCACCAGTGGATTTAGCACCTTATTTTACATAATATAAGTTCTATAAGTCTACTCTAAAGGGTTGATAAAGGTACAAACGAATAAAATGTATATATATCACATTTTCAATTATCTGTTTTTCTCCATTTAACCCGATCTCCTAAACGGTTACAGATAGAACATCGCGGTTTTCACCAGCGGATTTAGCACCTCATTTTACATAAAATAAGTCCTATAAGTCTACTGTCAAGAGTTGATAAAGGTACAAACGAATAAAATGTTTATATATCACATTTTCAAATATCTATTATTTTCCATTTAACTAGATCTCCTAAACGGTTAAAGATAAGACATCGCGGTTTTCACCAGTGGATTTAGCACTTTATTTTACATAAAATAAGATCTGTAAGTCTACTCTCAAGAGTTGATAAAGGTACAAACGAATAAAATGTATATAAATCACATTTTCAAATATCTATTATTCTCCATTTTACTCGATCTCCTAAACGGTTAAAGATAGGACATCGCGGTTTTCAATAGTGGATTGAGCACTTTATTTTACATAAAATGAGTCCTATAAGTCTACTCTCAAGAGTTGATAAAGGTACAATCGAATAAAATGTATATAAATCACATTTTCAAATATCTATTATTCTCCACTTTACTCAATCTCTTAAACGGTTAAAGATAGGACATCGCGGTTTTCACCAGCGGATTGAGCACTTCATTTTACATAAAATAAGTCCTATAAGTTTACTCTCAGGAGTTGATATAGGTACAAACGAATAAAATGTTTATATATCACATTTTCAAATATCTATTATTCTCCATTTTACTCGATCTCCTAAACGGTTAGAGATATTTCATCGCGGTTTTCACCAGTGGAATTAGCACCTCATTTTACCTAAAATAAGTTCTATAAGTCTACTCTAAAGGGTTGATAAAGGTACAAACGAATAAAATGTATATATATCACATTTTCAATTATCTGTTTTTCTCCATTTAACCCGATCTTCTAAATGGTTACAGATAGGACATCGCGGTTTTCACCAGTGGAATAAGCACCTCATATTACATAAAATAAGTCCTATAAGTCTACTCTCAAGAGTTGATAAAGGTACAAACGAATAAAATGTATATAAATCACATTTTCAAATATCTATTATTTTCCATTTTACTCGATCTCCTAAACGGTTAAAGATAGGACATCGCGGTTTTCACCAGCGGATTGAGCACTTCATTTTACATAAAATAAGTCCTATAAGTTTACTCTCAGGAGTTGATAAAGGTACAAACGAATAAAATGTTTATATATCACATTTTCAAATATCTATTATTCTCCATTTTACTCGATCTCCTAAACGGTTAGAGATATTTCATCGCGGTTTTCACCAGTGGAATTAGCACCTCATTTTACCTAAAATAAGTCCTATAAGTGTACTCTCAAGAGTTGATAAAGGTACAAACGAATAAAATGTTTACAAATCACATTTTCAAATATCTATTATTCTCCATTTTACTCGATCTCCTAAACGGATACAGATAGGACATCGCGGTTTTCACTATTGGACACCTCATTTTACATCAAATAAGTCCTATAAGTCTACCCTCATGAGTTGATAAAGGTACAAACAAATAAAATGTTTATAAATCACATTTTCAAATATCTATTATTTTCCATTTTACTCGATCTCCTAAACGGTTAGAGATGGGACATCGCGGTTTTTACCAGTGGATTTAGCACCTCATTTTACATAAAATAAGTCCTATAAGTCTACTCTCAGGAGTTGATAAATGTACAAACAAATAAAATGTTTATATATCACATTTTCAAATCTCTATTATTCTCTATATTACTCGATCTCCTAAACGGTTACAGATAGAACATCGCGGTTTTCACCAGCGGATTTAGCACCTCATTTTACATAAAATAAGTCCTATAAGTCTACTGTCAAGAGTTGATAAAGGTACAAACGAATAAAATGTTTATATATCACATTTTCAAATATCTGTTATACTCCATTTTACTCGATCTCCTAAACGGTTAGAGATAGGACATCGCGGTTTTTACCAGTGGATTTAGCACCTCATTTTACATAAAATAAGTTTTATAAGTCTACTCTCAAGAGTTGATAAAGGTACAAACGAATAAATTGTTTATATATCACATTTTCAAATATCTATTATTTTCCATTTAACTAGATCTCCTAAACGGTTAAAGATAAGACATCGCGGTTTTCACCAGTGGATTTAGCACTTTATTTTACATAAAATAAGATCTGTAAGTCTACTCTCAAGAGTTGATAAAGGTACAAACGAATAAAATGTATATAAATCACATTTTCAAATATCTATTATTCTCCATTTTACTCGATCTCCTAAACGGTTAAAGATAGGACATCGCTGTTTTCAATAGTGGATTCAGCACTTTATTTTACATAAAATAAGTCCTATAAGTCTACTCTCAAGAGTTGATAAAGGTACAATCGAATAAATTGTATATAAATCACATTTTCAAATATCTATTATTCTCCACTTTACTCAATCTCTTAAACGGTTAAAGATAGGACATCGCGGTTTTCACCAGCGGATTGAGCACTTCATTTTACATAAAATAAGTCCTATAAGTTTACTCTCAGGAGTTGATATAGGTACAAACGAATAAAATGATTATACATCACATTTTCAAATATCTATTATTCTCCATTTTACTCGATCTCCTAAACGGTTAGAGATATTTCATCGCGGTTTTCACCAGTGGAATTAGCACCTCATTTTACCTAAAATAAGTTCTATAAGTCTACTCTAAAGGGTTGATAAAGGTACAAACGAATAAAATGTATATATATCACATTTTCAATTATCTGTTTTTCTCCATTTAACCCGATCTTCTAAATGGTTACAGATAGGACATCGCGGTTTTCACCAGTGGAATAAGCACCTCATATTACATAAAATAAGTCCTATAAGTCTACTCTCAAGAGTTGATAAAGGTACAAACGAATAAAATGTATATAAATCACATTTTCAAATATCTATTATTTTCCATTTTACTCGATCTCCTAAACGGTTAAAGATAGGACATCGCGGTTTTCACCAGCGGATTGAGCACTTCATTTTACATAAAATAAGTCCTATAAGTTTACTCTCAGGAGTTGATAAAGGTACAAACGAATAAAATGTTTATATATCACATTTTCAAATATCTATTATTCTCCATTTTACTCGATCTCCTAAACGGTTAGAGATATTTCATCGCGGTTTTCACCAGTGGAATTAGCACCTCATTTTACCTAAAATAAGTCCTATAAGTGTACTCTCAAGAGTTGATAAAGGTACAAACGAATAAAATGTTTACAAATCACATTTTCAAATATCTATTATTCTCCATTTTACTCGATCTCCTAAACGGATACAGATAGGACATCGCGGTTTTCACTATTGGACACCTCATTTTACATCAAATAAGTCCTATAAGTTTACCCTCATGAGTTGATAAAGGTACAAACAAATAAAATGTTTATAAATCACATTTTCAAATATCTATTATTCTCCATTTTACTCGATCTCCTAAACGGTTAGAGATGGGACATCGCGGTTTTTACCAGTGGATTTAGCACCTCATTTTACATAAAATAAGTTTTATAAGTCTACTCTCAAGAGTTGATAAAGGTACAAACGAATAAATTGTTTATATATCACATTTTCAAATATCTATTATTTTCCTTTTTGCTCGATCTCCTAAACGGTTAGAGATAGGACATCGCGGTTTTCACTAGTGGATTAAGCACCTCATTTTACATAAAATAAGTCCTATAAGTCTACTGTCAAGAGTTGATAAAGGTACAAACAAATAAAATGTATATATATCACATTTTCAAATATCTGTTATTTTATATTTTACTCGATCTAATAAGCGGTTTAAGATAGGACATCACGGTTTTCACCAGTGGATTAAGCACCTCATTTTACATAAAATAAGTTCTATAAGTCTACTCTCAAGAGTTGATAAGGTACAAACGAATAAAATGTTTATATATCACATTTTCAAATATCTATTATCCTCTATATTACTCGCTCTCCTAAACGGTTTTAGATAGAACATCGCGGTTCTCACCAGCGGATTTAGCACCTCACTTTACATAAAATAAGTTCTATAAGTCTACTCTCAAGAGTGGATAAAGGTACAATAAAATGTTTATGAACCACATTTTCAAATATCTATTATTCTCCATATTACTCGATCATCTAAACGGTTACAGATAGAACATCGCGGTTTTCACCAGTGGATTTAGCACCTCATTTTACATAAAATAAGTCCTATAAGTCTACTCTCAGGAGTTGATAAATGTACAAACAAATAAAATGTTTATATATCACATTTACATTTTCAAATATCTATTATTCTCTATATTACTCGATCTCCTAAACGGTTACAGATAGAACATCGCGGTTTTCACCAGCGGATTTAGCACCTCATTTTACATAAAATAAGTCCTATAAGTCTACTGTCAAGAGTTGATAAAGGTACAAACGAATAAAATGTTTATATATCACATTTTCAAATATTTATTATTCTCCATTTAACTCGATCTTTTAATCGGTTAAAGATAGGACATCGCGGCTTTCACCAGTGGATTTAGCACCTTATTTTACATAAAATAAGTCCTATAAGTCTACTCTCAGGAGTTGAAAATGGTACAAATGAATAAAATGTTTATATAACACATTTTCAAATATCTGTTTTACTCCATTTTACTCGATCTCCTAAACGGTTAGAGATAGGACATCGCGGTTTTTACCAGTGGATTTAGCACCTCATTTTACATAAAATAAGTTCTATAAGTCTACTGTCAAGAGTTGATAAAGGTACAAACGAATAAAATGTTTATATATCACATTTTCAAATATCTATTATTTTCCTTTTTACTCGATCTCCTAAACGGTTAGAGATAGGACATCGCGGTTTTCACTAGTGGATTAAGCACCTCATTTTACATTAAATAAGTCCTATAAGTCTACTGTCAAGAGTTGATAAAGGTACAAACAAATAAAATGTTTATATATCACATTTTCAAATATCAGTTATTCTATATTTTACTCGATCTAATAAGCGGTTAAAGATAGGACATCACGGTTTTCACCAGTGGAATAAGCACCTCATTTTACATAAAATAAGTTCTATAATTCTACTCTCAAGAGTTGATAAAGGTACAAACGAATAAAATGTATATAAATCACATTTTCAAATATCTATTATTTTCCATTTTACTCGATCTCCTAAACGGTTAAAGATAGGACATCGCGGTTTTCACCAGCGGATTGAGCACCTCATTTTACATAAAATAAGTCATATAAGTCTACACTCAAGAGTTGATAAAGGTACAAACGAATAAAATGTTTATAAATCACATTTTCAAATATCTATTATTCTCCATTTTACTCGATCTCCTAAACGGTTACAGATAGCACATCGCCGTTTTCACCAGCAGAATTAGCACCTTATTTTACATAAAGTAAGTCTTATAAGTCTACCCTCATGAGTTGATAAAGGTACAAACCAATAATATGTTTATATAACACATTTTCAAATATCTGTTATTCTATATTTTCCTCGATCTAATAAGCGGTTAAAGATAGGACATCACGGTTTTCACCAGTGGATTAAGCACCTCATTTTACATAAAATAAGTTCTATAAGTCTACTCTCAAGAGTTGATAATGGTACAAACGTATAAAATGTTTATATATCACATTTTCAAGTATTTATTATTCTCCATTTTACTCGATCTCCTAAACGGTTAAAGATAGGACATCGCGGTTTTTACCAGTGGATTTAGCACCTCATTTTACATAAAATAAGTTCTATAAGTCTACTCTCAAGAGTTGATAAAGGTACAAACGAATAAAATGTTTATATATCTCATTTTCAAATATCTTATATTCTCCATTTTACTCGATCTCTTAAACGGTTACAGATAGGACATCGCGGTTTTCACTATTGGACACCTCATTTTACATCAAATAAGTCCTATAAGTCTACCCTCATGAGTTGATAAAGGTACAAACAAATAAAATGTTTATAAATCACATTTTCAAATATCTATTATTCTCCATTTTACTCGATCTCCTAAACGGTTACAGATAGCACATCGCCGTTTTTACCAGCAGAATTAGCACCTTATTTTATATAAAATAAGTTTTATAAGTCTACCCTCATGAGTTGATAAAGGTACAAACAAATAAAATGTTTATATATCATATTTTCAAATATCTTATATTCTTCATTTTACTCGATCTCTTAAACGGTTAAAGATTGGACATCGCGGTTTATACCAGTGGATTTAGCACTTCATTTTACATATAATAAGTCCTATAAGTCTTCTCTCAAGAGTTGATAAAGGTACAAACGAATAAAATGTTTATATATCGCATTTTCAAATATCTATTATTCTCCATTTTACACAATCTCCTAAACGGTTAAAGATAGGACATCGCGGTTTTCACCAGTGGATTTAGCACCTCATTTTACATAAAATAAGTCCTATAAGTCTACTCTCAAGAGTTGATAAAGGTACAAACGAATAAAATGTTTATATATCACATTTTCAAATATCTATTATTCTCTATATTACTTGATCTCCTAAACGGTTACAGATAGAACATCGCGGTTTTCACCAGCGGATTTAGCACCTCATTTTACATAAAATAAGTCCTATAAGTCTACTCTAAAGAGTTGATAAAGGTACAAACGAATAAAATGTTTATATATCACATTTTCAAATATTTATTATTCTCCATTTAACTCGATCTTTTAATCGGTTAAAGATAGGACATCGCGGCTTTCACCAGTGGATTTAGCACCTTATTTTACATAAAATAAGTCCTATAAGTCTACTCTCATAAGTTGATAAAGGTACAAACGAATAAAATGTTTATATATCATATTTTCAAATATCTATTATTCTCCATTTTACTTGATCTCCTAAACGGTTAGAGATAGGACATCGCGGTTTTCACTAGTGGATTAAGCACCTCATTTTACATAAAATAAGTCCTATAAGTCTACTCTAAAGAGTTGATAAAGGTACAAACGAATAAAATGTTTATATATCACATTTTCAAATATTTATTATTCTCCATTTAACTCGATCTTTTAATCGGTTAAAGATAGGACATCGCGGCTTTCACCAGTGGATTTAGCACCTTATTTTACATAAAATAAGTCCTATAAGTCTACTCTCATAAGTTGATAAAGGTACAAACGAATAAAATGTTTATATATCATATTTTCAAATATCTATTATTCTCCATTTTACTTGATCTCCTAAACGGTTGAAGATAGGACATTGCGGATTTCACCAGTGGATTTAGCACCTCATTTTACATAAAATAGGTTCTATAAGTCTGCTTTCAGGAGTTGATAAAGGTACAAACGAATAAAATGTTTATATATCATATTTTCAAATATCTATTATTCTCCATTTTACTTGATCTCCTAAACGGTTAAAGATAGGACATCGCGGTTTTTACCAGTGGATTTAGCACCTCATTTTACATAAAATAGGTTCTATAAGTCTGCTTTCAGGAATTGATAAACGTACAAACGAATAAAATGTTTATATATCACATTTTCAAATATCTATTATTCTCCATTTTACTCGATCTCCTAAACGGTTAGAGATAGGTCATCGCGGCTTTCACCAGTGGAATTAGCACCTCATTTTACCTAAAATAAGTCCTATAAGTCTACTCTCAAGAGTTGATAAAGGTACAAACGAATAAAATGTATATAAATCACATTTTCAAATAACTATTATTTTCCATTTTACTCGATCTCCTAAACGGTTAGAGATAGGTCATCGCGGTTTTCACCAGTGGAATTAGCACCTCATTTTACCTAAAATAAGTCCTATAAGTGTACTCTCAAGAGTTGATAAAGGTACAAACAAATAAAATGTTTATATATCACATTTTCAAATATCTTATATTCTTCATTTTACTCGATCTCTTAAACGGTTAAAGATTGGACATCGCGGTTTATACCAGTGGATTTAGCACCTCATTTTACATATAATAAGTCCTATAAGTCTTCTCTCAAGAGTTGATAAAGGTACAAACGAATAAAATGTTTATATATCACATTTTCAAATATCTATTATTCTCCATTTTACTCTATCTCCTAAACGGTTAAAGATAGGACATCGCGGTTTTTACCAGTGGATTTAGCACCTCATTTTACATAAAATAGGTTCTATAAGTCTGCTTTCAGGAATTGATAAAGGTACAAACGAATAAAATGTTTATATATCACATTTTCAAATATCTATTATTTTCCATTTGATGAAACACTTGGAAAATAAATGCAACATTCTTTCTCGAAGGACCAGATTTATTCTAAGTTTTAAAGTGGTTTTTGAACATTTAACAATTTACACAGTTTTACAAGCGTGCACGTTACAACAATAATCAACGACTACAACAATGAGTGGCCGAGGCCGTTAGTCTTTTTACATATTTTTATAAAAAATTATGAATCCGACCGATGGTCAGATTCCAACGAAAAATACCACTTATAATAGAGATAGCGTTCTCTGTTCAAATAAGGATAAATTTTGATTAAATTTACCACCATTTTACTCTATCTCCTAAACGGTTAAAGATAAGACATCGCGGTTTTCACCAGTGGATTTAGCACTTTATTTTACATAAAATAAGTTCTATAAGTCTTCTCTCAAGAGTTGATAAAGGTTTAAACAAATAAAATGTTTATATCACATTTTTAAATATCTATTATTCTCCATTTTACTCTATCTCCTAAACGGTTAAATATAGGACATCGCGGTTTTCACCAGTGGATTAAGCACCTCATTTTACATAAAATAAGTTCTATAAGTCTACTCTCAAGAGTTGATAAAGGTACAAACGAATAAAATGTTTATATATCACATTTTCAAGTATTTATTATTCTCCATTTTACTCGATCTCCTAAACGGTTAAAGATAGGACATCGCGGTTTTTACCAGTGGATTTAGCACCTCATTTTACATAAAATAAGTTCTATAAGTCTACTCTCAAGAGTTGATAAAGGTACAAACGAATAAAATGTTTATATATCACATTTTCAAATATCTTATATTCTCCATTTTACTCGATCTCTTAAACGGTTAAAGATTGGACATCTCGGTTTTTACCAGTGGATTTAGCACTTCATTTTACATATAATCAGTCCTATAAGTCTACTCTCAAGAGTGGATAAAGGTACAATAAAATGTTTATGAAACACATTTTCAAATATCTATTATTCTCCATCTAAACGGTTACAGATAGAACATCGCGGTTTTCACCAGTGGATTTAGCACCTCATTTTACATAAAATAAGTCCTAAAAGTCTATTCTAAAGGGTTGATAAAGGTACAAACGAATAAAATGTATATAAATCACATTTTCAAATATCTTATATTCTCCACTTTACTCAATCTCCTAAACGGTTAAATATAGGACATCGCGGTTTTCACCAGTGGATTTTGCACCTTATTTTACATAATATAAGTTCTATAAGTCTACTCTAAAGGGTTGATAAAGGTACAAACGAATAAAATGTATATATATCACATTTTCAATTATCTGTTTTTCTCCATTTAACCCGATCTCCTAAATGGTAACAGATAGGACATCGCGGTTTTCACCAGTGGAATAAGCACCTCATATTACATAAAATAAGTCCTATAAGTCTACTCTCAAGAGTTGATAAAGGTTCAAACGAATAAAATGTATATAAATCACATTGTCAAATATCTATTATTTTCCATTTTACTCGATCTCCTAAACGGTTAAAGATAGGACATCGCGGTTTTCACCAGCGGATTGAGCACTTCATTTTACATAAAATAAGTCCTATAAGTCTACTCTCAGGAGTTGATAAAGGTACAAACGAATAAAATGTTTATATATCACATTTTCATATATCTATTATTCTCCATTTAACCCGATCTCCTAAATGGTTACAGATAGGACATCGCGGTTTTCACCAGTGGAATAAGCACCTCATACTACATTATATAAGTCCTATAAGTCTACTCTCAAGAGTTGATAAAGGTACAAACTAATAAAATGTATATAAATCACATTTTCAAATATCTATTATTCTCAATTTTACTCGATCTCCTAAACGGTTAGAGATAGGTTATCGCGGTTTTCACCAGTGGAATTAGCACCTCATTTTACCTAAAATAAGTCATATAAGTCTACTCTCAAGAGTTGATAAAGGTACAAACCAATAAAATGTTTATATGTTACATTTTCAAATATCTGTTATTCTATATTTTCCTCGATCTAATAAGCGGTTAAAGATAGGACATCACGGTTTTCACCAGTGGATTAAGCACCTCATTTTACATAAAATAAGTTCTATAAGTCTACTCTCAAGAGTTGATAAAGGTACAAACGAATAAAATGTTTATATATCACATTTTCAAGTATTTATTATTCTCCATTTTACTCGATCTCCTAAACGGTTAAAGATAGGACATCGCGGTTTTTACCAGTGGATTTAGCACCTCATTTTACATAAAATAAGTTCTATAAGTCTACTCTCAAGAGTTGATAAAGGTACAAACGAATAAAATGTTTATATATCACATTTTCAAATATCTTATATTCTCCATTTTACTCGATCTCTTAAACGGTTAAAGATTGGACATCTCGGTTTTTACCAGTGGATTTAGCACTTCATTTTACATATAATCAGTCCTATAAGTCTTCTCTCAAGAGTTGATAAAGGTACAAACGAATAAAATGTTTATATATCACATTTTCAAATATCTGTTATTCTTTATTTTACTTGATCTAATAAGCGGTTAAAGATAGGACATCATGGTTTTCACCAGCGGATTTAGCTCCTCACTTTACATAAAATAAGTCCTATAAGTCTACTCTCAAGAGTGGATAAAGGTACAATAAAATGTTTATGAAACACATTTTCAAATATCTATTATTCTCCATCTAAACGGTTACAGATAGAACATCGCGGTTTTCACCAGTGGATTTTGCACCTTATTTTACATAATATAAGTTCTATAAGTCTACTCTAAAGGGTTGATAAAGGTACAAACGAATAAAATGTATATATATCACATTTTCAATTATCTGTTTTTCTCCATTTAACCCGATCTCCTAAATGGTAACAGATAGGACATCGCGGTTTTCACCAGTGGAATAAGCACCTCATATTACATAAAATAAGTCCTATAAGTCTACTCTCAAGAGTTGATAAAGGTTCAAACGAATAAAATGTATATAAATCACATTGTCAAATATCTATTATTTTCCATTTTACTCGATCTCCTAAACGGTTAAAGATAGGACATCGCGGTTTTCACCAGCGGATTGAGCACTTCATTTTACATAAAATAAGTCCTATAAGTCTACTCTCAGGAGTTGATAAAGGTACAAACGAATAAAATGTTTATATATCACATTTTCAAATATCTATTTTTCTCCATTTTACTCGATCTCCTAAACGGTTAGAGATAGGTCATCGCGGTTTTCACCAGTGGAATTAGCACCTCATTTTACCTAAAATAAGTCCTATAAGTGTACTCTCAAGAGTTGATAAAGGTACAAACGAATAAAATGTTTACAAATCACATTTTCAAATATCTATTATTCTCCATTTTACTCGATCTCCTAAACGGTTACAGATAGGACATCGCGGTTTTCACTATTGGACACCTCATTTTACATCAAATAAGTCCTATAAGTCTACCCTCATAAGTTGATAAAGGTACAAACAAATAAAATGTTTATAAATCACATTTTCAAATATCTATTATTCTCCATTTTACTCGATCTCCTAAACGGTTACAGATAGCACATCGCCGTTTTCACCAGCAGAATTAGCTCCTTATTTTATATAAAATAAGTCTTATAAGTCTACCCTCATGAGTTGATAAAGGTACAAACAAATAAAATGTATATATATCACATTTTCAAATATCTTATATTCTTCATTTTACTCGATCTCTTAAACGGTTAAAGATTGGAGATCGCGGTTTATACCAGTGGATTTAGCACCTTATTTTACATAAAATAAGTCGTATAAGTCTACTCTAAAGAGTTGATAAAGGTACAAACGAATAAAATGTTTATATATCACATTTTCAAATATTTATTATTCTTCATTTAACTCGATCTTTTAATCGGTTAAAGATAGGACATCGCGGCTTTCACCAGTGGATTTAGCACCTTATTTTACATAAAATGAGTCCTATAAGTCTACTCTCATAAGTTGATAAAGGTACAAACGAATAAAATGTTTATATATCACATTTTCAAATATCTGTTATACTCCATTTTACTCGATCTCCTAAACGGATAAAGATAGGACATCGCGGTTTTCACCAGTGGATTTAGCACCTCATTTTACATAAAATAAGTCCTATAAGTCTACTCTCAAGAGTTGATAAAGGTACAAACGAATAAAATGTTTATATATCACATTTTCAAATATCTTATATTCTCCATTTTACTCGATCTTTTAATCGGTTAAAGATAGGACATCGCGGCTTTCACCAGTGGATTTAGCACCTTATTTTACATAAAATAAGTCCTATAAGTCTACTCTCATAAGTTGATAAAGGTACAAACGAATAAAATGTTTATATATCACATTTTCAAAAATCTATTATTTTCCATTTTACACGATCACCTAAACGGTTAGAGATAGGACATCGCGGTTTTCACTAGTGGATTAAGCACCTCATTTTACATAAAATAAGTCCTATAAGTCTACTGTCAAGAGTTGATAAAGGTACAAACGAATAAAATGTTTATATATCATATTTTCAAATATCTATTATTTTCCATTTTACTCGATCTCCTAAACGGTTAAAGATAGGACATCGCGGTTTTCACCAGTGGATTTAGCACCTCATTTTACATAAAATAGGTTCTATAAGTCTGCTTTCAGGAGTTGATAAAGGTACAAACGAATAAAATGTTTATATATCACATTTTCAAATATCTATTATTCTCCATTTTACTCTATCTCCTAAACGGTTAAAGATAAGACATCGCGGCTTTCACCAGTGGATTTAGCACCTTATTTTACATAAAATAAGTTCTAAAAGTCTACTCTCATAAGTTGATAAAGGTACAAACGAATAAAATGTTTATATATCACATTTTCAAATATCAATTATTCTCCATTTTACTCTATCTCCTAAACGGTTAAAGACAGGACATCGCGGTTTTCACAAGTGGATTTAGCACCTCATTTTACATAAAATAAGTCCTATAAGTCTACTCTCAAGACTTGATAAAGGTACAAACGAATAAAATGTTTATATATCACATTTTCAAATATCTATTATTTTCCATTTTACACGATCTCCTAAACGGTTAGAGATAGGACATCGCGGTTTTCACTAGTGGATTAAGCACCTCATTTTACATAAAATAAGTCCTATAAGTCTGCTCTCAAGAGTTGAAAAAGTACAAACGAATAAAATGTTTATATATCACATTTTCAAATATCTGTTATACTCCATTTTACTCGATCTCCTAAACGGATAAAGATAGGACATCGCGGTTTTCACCAGTGGATTTAGCACCTCATTTTACATAAAATAAGTCCTATAAGTCTACTCTCAAGAGTTGATAAAGGTACAAACGAATAAAATGTTTATATATCACATTTTCAAATATCTTATATTCTCCATTTTACTCGATCTTTTAATCGGTTAAAGATAGGACATCGCGGCTTTCACCAGTGGATTTAGCACCTTATTTTACATAAAATAAGTCCTATAAGTCTACTCTCATAAGTTGATAAAGGTACAAACGAATAAAATGTTGATATATCACATTTTCAAAAATCTATTATTTTCCATTTTACACGATCACCTAAACGGTTAGAGATAGGACATCGCGGTTTTCACTAGTGGATTAAGCACCTCATTTTACATAAAATAAGTCCTATAAGTCTACTGTCAAGAGTTGATAAAGGTACAAACGAATAAAATGTTTATATATCATATTTTCAAATATCTATTATTTTCCATTTTACTCGATCTCCTAAACGGTTAAAGATAGGACATCGCGGTTTTCACCAGTGGATTTAGCACCTCATTTTACATAAAATAGGTTCTATCTGCTTTCAGGAGTTGATAAAGGTACAAACGAATAAAATGTTTATATATCACATTTTCAAATATCTATTATTCTCCATTTTACTCTATCTATTAAACGGTTAAAGATAAGACATCGCGGCTTTCACCAGTGGATTTAGCACCTTATTTTACATAAAATAAGTTCTAAAAGTCTACTCTCATAAGTTGATAAAGGTACAAACGAATAAAATGTTTATATATCACATTTTCAAATATCAATTATTCTCCATTTTACTCTATCTCCTAAACGGTTAAAGACAGGACATCGCGGTTTTCACAAGTGGATTTAGCACCTCATTTTACATAAAATAAGTCCTATAAGTCTACTCTCAAGACTTGATAAAGGTACAAACGAATAAAATGTTTATATATCACATTTTCAAATATCTATTATTTTCCATTTTACACGATCTCCTAAACGGTTAGAGATAGGACATCGCGGTTTTCACTAGTGGATTAAGCACCTCATTTTACATAAAATAAGTCCTATAAGTCTGCTCTCAAGAGTTGAAAAAGGTCCAAACGAATAAAATGTTTATATATCACATTTTCAAATATCTATTATTCTCCATTTAACCCGATCTCCTAAATGGTTACAGATAGGACATCGCGGTTTTCACCAGTGGATTTTGCACCTCATTTTTCATAAAATAAGTCATATAAGTCTACTCTCAAGAGTTGATAAAGGTACAAACGAATAAAATGTTTATATATCACATTTTCAAATATCTATTATTCTCCATTTTCCTCTATCTCCTAAACGGTTAAAGATAAGACATTGCGGCTTTCACCAGTGGATTTAGCTCCTTATTTTACATAAAATAAGTTCTATAAGTCTACTCTCATAAGTTGATAAAGGTACAAACGATTAAAATGTTTATATATCACATTTTCAAATATCAATTATTCACCATTTTACTCTATCTCCTAAACGGTTAAAGACAGGACATCGCGGTTTTCACAAGTGGATTTAGCACCTCATTTTACATAAAATAAGTCCTATAAGTCTACTCTCAAGACTTGATAAAGGTACAAACGAATAAAATGTTTATATATCACATTTTCAAATATCTATTATTTTCCATTTTACACGATCTCCTAAACGGTTAGAGATAGGACATCGCGGTTTTCACTAGTGGATTAAGCACCTCATTTTACATAAAATAAGTCCTATAAGTCTACTGTCAAGAGTTGATAAAGGTACAAACGAATAAAATGTTTATATATCTTTTACAAATATCTATTTTTTCCATTCTATTCGATCTCCTAAACGGTTACAGATAGGACATCGCGGTTTTTACCAGTGGAATAAGCACCTCATTTTACATAAAATAAGTTCTATAAGTCTACTCTCAAAAGTTGATAAAGGTACAAACGAATAAAATGTATATAAATCACATTTTCAAATATCTATTATTCTCCATTTTACTCGATCACCTAAACGGTTAAAGATAGGACATCGCGGTTTTCACCAGTGGATTTAGCACTTTATTTTACATAAAATAAGTCCTATAAGTCTTCTCTCAAGAGTTGATAAAGGTTTAAACGAATAAAATGTTTATATCACATTTTAAATATCTATTATTCTCCATATAACCCGATCTCCTAAATGGTTACAGATAGGACATCGCGGTTATCACCAGTGGATTTAGCACTTTATTTTACATAAAATAAGTTCTATAAGTCTTCTCTCAAGAGTTGATAAAGGTTTAAACGAATACAATGTTTATATCACATTTTTAAATATCTATTATTCTCTATTTTACACTATCTCCTAAACGGTTAAAGATAGGACATCGCGGTTTTCACCAGTGGAATAAGCACCTCATTTTACATAAAATAAGTTCTATAAGTCTACTCTCAAGAGTTGATAAAGGTACAAACGAATAAAATGTATATAAATCACATTTTCAAATATCTATTATTCTCCATTTTACTCGATCACCTAAACGGTTAAAGATAGGACATCGCGGTTTTCACCAGTGGATTGAGCACTTTATTTTACATAAAATAAGTCCTATAAGTCTACTCTCAAGATTTGATAAAGGTCCAAACGAATAAAATGTTTATATATCACATTTTCAAATATCTATTATTCTCCATTTAACCCGATCTCCTAAATGGTTACAGATAGGACATCGCGGTTTTCACCAGTGGATTTTGCACCTCATTTTTCATAAAATAAGTCATATAAGTCTACTCTCAAGAGTTGATAAAGGTACAAACGAATAAAATGTTTATATATCACATTTTCAAATATCTATTATTCTCCATTTTACGCGATCTCCTAAACGGTTACAGATAGGACATCGCGGTTTTCACCAGCGGATTAAGCACCTCATTTTACATAAAGTAAGTCGTATAAGTCAACTCTCATGAGTTGATAAAGGTACAAACGAATAAAATGTATATAAATCACATTTTCAAATATATATTATTCTCCATTTTACTCGATCACCTAAACGGTTAAAGATAGGACATCGCGGTTTTCACCAGTGGATTGAGCACTTTATTTTACATAAAATAAGTCCTATAAGTCTACTCTCAAGATTTGATAAAGGTCCAAACAAATAAAATGTTTATATATCACATTTTCAAATATCTATTATTCTCCATTTAACCCGATCTCCTAAATGGTTACAGATAGGACATCGCGGTTTTCACCAGTGGATTTAGCACCTCAATTTACATAAGTAAGTCCTATAAGTCTACTCTCAAGAGTTGATAAAGGTACAAACGAATAAAATGTTTATATATCACATTTTCAAATATCTATTATTCTCCATTTTACTCGATCACCTAAACGGTTAAAGATAGGACATCGCGGTTTTCACCAGTGGATTGAGCACTTTATTTTACATAAAATAAGTCCTATAAGTCTACTCTCAAGATTTGATAAAGGTCCAAACGAATAAAATGTTTATATATCACATTTTCAAATATCTATTATTCTCCATTTTACTCGATCACCTAAACGGTTAAAGATAGGACATCGCGGTTTTCACCAGTGGATTTTGCACCTCATTTTTCATAAAATAAGTCATATAAGTCTACTCTCAAGAGTTGATAAAGGTACAAACGAATAAAATGTTTATATATCACATTTTCAAATATCTATTATTCTCCATTTTACACAATCTCCTAAACGGTTAAAGATAGGACATCGCGGTTTTTACCAGTGGATTTAGCACTTCATTTTACATATAATAAGTCCTATAAGTCTACTCTCAAGATTTGATAAAGGTAGAAACGAATAAAATATTTATATATCACATTTTCAAATATCTATTATTCTCCATTATTCACAATCTCCTAAACGGTTAGAGATAGGACATCGCGGTTTTCACCAGTGGATTTAGCACCTCATTTTACATAAAATAAGTCTTATAAGTCTACTCTCAAGAGTTGATAAAGGTACAAACGAATAAATGGTTTATATATCGTATTTCAAATATCAATTATTCTTAATTTTGCTCGATCTCCTTAACGGTTAAAGATAGGACATCGCGGTTTTCACCAGTGAATTTAGCACCTCATTTTACATAAAATAAGTCCTATAAGTCTACTCTCAAGAGTTGATAAAGGTACAAACGTATAAAATGTTTATATATCTTTTACAAATATCTATTTTTTCCATTCTATTCGATCTCCTAAACGGTTACAGATAGGACATCGCGGTTTTTACCAGTGGATTTAGCACCTTATTTTACATAAAATAAGTCCTATAAGTCTCCTCCCAAGAGTTGATAAAGGTACAAACGAATAAAATGTTTATAATTCACATTTTCAAATATCTATTACTCTCCATTTTACGCGATCTCCTAAACGGTTACAGATAGGACATCGCGGTTTTCACCAGCGGATTAAGCACCTCATTTTACATAAAGTAAGTCGTATAAGTCAACTCTCATGAGTTGATAAAGGTACAAACGATAAAAATGTTTATAATTCACATTTTCAAATATCTATTATTCTCTATTTTACGCGATCTCCTAAACGGTTACAGATAGGACATCGCGGTTTTTACCAGTGGATTTAGCACCTTATTTTACATAAAATAAGTCCTATAAGTCTCCTCCCAAGAGTTGATAAAGGTACAAACGAATAAAATGTTTATATATCACATTTTCAAATATCTATTATTCTCCATTTTACACAATCTCCTAAACGGTTAAACATAGGACATCGCAATTTTCACCAGTGGATTTAGCACCTCAATTTACATAAGTAAGTCCTATAAGTCTACTCTCAAGAGTTGATAAAGGTGCAAACGAATAAAATGCTTATATATCACATTTTCAAATATCTATTATTCTCCATTTTACTCGATCTCCTAAACGGTTACAGATAGGACATCGCGGTTTTCTCCAGCGGATTAAGCATCTCATTTTACATAAAGTAAGTCCTATAAGTCTCCTCCCAAGAGTTGATAAAGGTACAAACGAATAAAATGTTTATATATCACATTTTCAAATATCTATTATTCTCCATTTTACTCGATCTCCTAAACGGTTAAAGATAGGACATCGCGGTTTTCACCATTGGACACCTCATTTTACATAAAATAAGTCCTATAAGTCTACTATCAAGAGTTGATAAAGGTACAAACGAATAAAATGTTTATATATCACATTTTCAAATATCTATTATTTTCCATTTTACTCGATCTCCTAAACGGTTAAAGATAGGACATCGCGGTTTTCACCAGTCGATTTAGCACCTCATTTTACATAAAATAAGTTTTATAAGTCTACTCTCAGGAGTTGATAAAGGTACAAACGAATAAAATGTTTATATATCACATTTTCAAATATCTAATATTCTCCATTTTACTCGATTTCCTAAACGGTTAAAGATGGGACATCGCGGTTTTTACCAGTGGGTTTAGCATCTCATTTTACATAAAATAAGTCCTTTAAGTCTACTCTAATGAGTTGATAAAGGTACAAACGAATAAAATGTTTATATATCACATTTTCAAATGTCTATTCTTCATTTTACTCGATCTCCTATACGGTTACTGATTGGACATCGCGGTTTTCACCAGTGGATTTAGCACCTCAGTTTACATAAAATAAGTCCTATAAGTCTACTCTCAAGAGTTGATAAAGGTACAAACGAATAAAATGTTTATATATCACATTTTCAAATATCTATTATTCTCGATTTTACTCAATCTCCTAAACGGTTAAAGATAGGACATCCCAGTTTTCACCAGTGGATTTAGCACCTCATTTTACATAAAATAAGTCCTATAAGTCTACTGTCAGAAGTTGATAAAGGTACAAACGAATAAAATGTTTATATATCACATTTTCAAATATCTATTATTTTCCATTTTACTCGATCTCTTTAAACAATTATAGATTGGACATGGCAATTTTCACCAGTGGATTTAGCACCTCATTTTACATAAAATAAGTCCTATAAGTCTACTCTCAAGAGTTGATAAAGGTACAAACGAATAAAATGTTTATATATCACATTTTCAAATATCTATTATTCTCCATTTTACTCGATCTCCTAAACGGTTAAAGATAGGACATCGCGGTTTTCACCAGTGAATTTAGCACCTCATTTTACATAAAATATGTCCTATAAGTCTACTTTTAAGAGTTGATAAAGGTACAAACGAATAAAATGTTTATATATCACATTTACAAATATCTATTAATCTAAATTTTAATCAATCTACTAAACGGTTACAGATAGAACATCGCGGTTTTCACCAGTGGATTTAGCACCTCATTTTACATAAAATAAGTCCTATAAGTCTACTCTCATGAGTTGATAAAGGTACAAACGAATAAAATGTTTATATAACACATCTTTAAATATTTAATATTCTCCATTTTACTCGATTTCCTAAAAGGTTAAAGATAGGACATCGCGGTTTTTACCAGTGGATTTTGCACCTCATTTAACATAAATTAAGTCCTATAAGTCTCCTCCCAAGAGTTGATAAAGGTACAAACGAATAAAATGTTAATATATTACATTTTCAAATATCTTTTATTCTACATTTTACTCAATCTCCTAAACGGTTAAAGATAGGACATCGCAGTTTTCACCAGTGGATTTAGCACCTCATTTTACATAAAATAAGTCCTATAAGTCTACTCTCAGAAGTTTATAAAGGTACAAACGAATAAAATGTTTATATAACACATCTTCAAATATCTAATATTCTCCATTTTACTCGATTTCCTAAAAGGTTAAAGATAGGACATCGCGGTTTTTACCAGTGGATTTAGCACCTCATTTAACATAAATTAAGTCTTATAAGTCTCCTCCCAAGAGTTGATAAAGGTACAAACGAATAAAATGTTTATATATCACATTTTCAAATATCTAATATTCTCCATTTTACTCGATTTCCTAAACGGTTAAAGATGGGACATCGCGGTTTTTACCAGTGGGTTTAGCATCTCATTTTACATAAAATAAGTCCTATAAGTCTACTCTAATGAGTTGATAAAGGTACAAACGAATAAAATGTTTATATATCACATTTTCATATATCAATTATTCTCCATTTTACTCGATCTCCTAAACGGTTACAGATAGGACATTGCGGTTTTCACCAGTGGATTTAGCACCTCATTTTACATAAAATAAGTCCTATAAGTCTACTCTCATGAGTTGATAAAGGTACAAACGAATAAAATGTTTATATATCACATTTTCAAATATTTATTATTCTCCATTTTACTCGATCTCCTAAACGGTTAAAGATAGGACATCGCGGTTATTACCAGTGGATTTAGCACCATATTTTACATTAAATAAGTACTATAAATCTACTCTCAGGAGTTGATTAAGGTACAAACGAATAAAATTTTTATATATCACATTTTCAAATGTCTATTCTTCATTTTACTCGATCTCCTATACGGTTACTGATTGGACATCGCGGTTTTCACCAGTGGATTTAGCACCTCAGTTTACATAAAATAAGTCCTATAAGTCTACTCTCAGGAGTTGATAAAGGTACAAACGAATAAAATGTTTATATATCACATTTTCAAATATCTATTATTCTCCATATTACTCGATCACCTAAACGGTTACAGATAGAACTTCGCGGTGTTTACCAGTGGATTTAGCACCTCATTTTACATATAAAAAGTCCTATAAGTCTACTCTCAAGAGTTGATAAAGGTACAAACGAATAAAATGTTTATATATCACATTTTCAAATTTCTATTATTCTCGATTTTACTCAATCTCCTAAACGGTTAAAGATAGGACATCCCAGTTTTCACCAGTGGATTTAGCACCTCATTTTACATAAAATAAGTCCTATAAGTCTACTGTCAGAAGTTGATAAAGGTACAAACGAATAAAATGTTTATATATCACATTTTAAATATCTATTATTTTCCATTTTACTCGATCTCTTTAAACAATTATAGATTGGACATGGCGGTTTTCACCAGTGGATTTAGCACCTCATTTTACATAAAATAAGTCCTATAAGTCTACTCTCAAGAGTTGATAAAGGTACAAACGAATAAAATGTTTGTATATCACATTTTCAAATATCTATTATTCTCCATTTTACTCGATCTCCTAAACGGTTAAAGATAGGACATCGCGGTTTTCACCAGTGAATTTAGCACCTCATTTTACATAAAATATGTCCTATAAGTCTACTTTTAAGAGTTGATAAAGGTACAAACGAATAAAATGTTTATATATCCCATTTACAAATATCTATTTTTTCCATTCTATTCGATCTCCTAAACGGTTAAAAATAGGACATCGCGGTTTTCACCAGTGGATTTAGCACCTCATTTTACATAAAATAAGTCCTATAAGTCTAATTTCAAGAGTTGATAAAGGTACAAACGAATAAAATGTTTATATATCACATTTTCAAATATCTATTATTCTCGATTTTACTCAATCTCCTAAACGGTTAAAGATAGGACATCCCAGTTTTCACCAGTGGATTTAGCACCTCATTTTACATAAAATAAGTCCTATAAGTCTACTGTCAGGAGTTGATAAAGGTACAAACGAATAAAATGTTTATATATCACATTTTCAAATATCTATTATTTTCCATTTTACTCGATCTCTTTAAACAATTATAGATTGGACATGGCGGTTTTCACCAGTGGATTTAGCACCTCATTTTACATAAAATAAGTCCTATAAGTCTACTCTCAAGAGTTGATAAAGGTACAAACGAATAAAATGTTTGTACATTACATTTTCAAATATCTATTATTCTCCATTTTACTCGATCTCCTAAACGGTTAAAGATAGGACATCGCGGTTTTCACCAGTGAATTTAGCACCTCATTTTACATAAAATATGTCCTATAAGTCTACTTTTAAGAGTTGATAAAGGTACAAACGGATAAAATGTTTATATATCCCATTTACAAATATCTATTTTTTCCATTCCATTCGATCTCCTAATCGGTTAAAGATAGGACATCGCGGTTTTCACCAGTGGATTTAGCACCTCATTTTACATAAAATAAGTCCTATAAGTCTAATTTCAAGAGTTGATAAAAGGAACAAACGAATAAAATGTTTATATATCACATTTACAAATATCTATTAATCTAAATTTTAATCAATCTACTAAACGGTTACAGATAGAACATCGCGGTTTTCACCAGTGGATTTAGCACCTCATTTTACATAAAATAAGTCCTATAAATCTCCTCCCAAGAGTTGATAAAGGTACAAACGAATAAAATGTTAATATATTACATTTTCAAATATCTTTTATTCTACATTTTACTCAATCTCCTAAACGGTTAAAGATAGGACATCGCCGTTTTCACCAGTGGATTTAGCACCTCATTTTACATAAAATAAGTCCTATAAGTCTACTCTCAGAAGTTTATAAAGGTACAAACGAATAAAATGTTTATATAACACATCTTCAAATATCTAATATTCTCCATTTTACTCGATTTCCTAAAAGGTTAAAGATAGGACATCGCGGTTTTTACCAGTGGATTGAGCACCTCATTTAACATAAATTAAGTCCTATAAGTCTCCTCCCAAGAGTTGATAAAGGTACAAACGAATAAAATGTTAATATATTACATTTTCAAATATCTTTTATTCTACATTTTACTCAATCTCCTAAACGGTTAAAGATAGGACATCGCGGTTTTCACCATTGGACACCTCATTTTACATAAAATAAGTCCTATAAGTCTACTCTCAAATGTTGATAAAATTACAAACGAATAAAATGTTTATATATTACATTTTCAAATATCTATTATTTTCCATTTTACTCGATCTCCTAATCGGTTAAAGATAGGACATCGCGGTTTTCACCAGTGGATTTAGCACCTCATTTTACATAAAATAAGTTTTATAAGTCTACTCTCAAGAGTTGATAAAGGTACAAACGAATAAAATGTTTATATATCACATTTTCAAATATCTAATATTCTCCATTTTACTCGATTTCCTAAACGGTTAAAGATAGGACATCTCGGTTTTTACCAGTGGGTTTAGCATCTCATTTTACATAAAATAAGTCCTATAAGTCTACTCTAATGAGTTGATAAAGGTACAAACGAATAAAATGTTTATATATCACATTTTCATATATCAATTATTCTCCATTTTACTCGATCTCCTAAACGGTTACAGATAGGACATCGCGGTTCTCACCAGCGGATTTAGCACCTCATTTTACATAAAATAAGTCCTATAAGTCTACTCTCAAGAGTTGATAAAGGTACAAACGAATAAAATGTTTATATATCACATTTTCAAATATTTATTATTCTCCATTTTACTCGATCTTCTAAACCTTTAAAGATAGGACATCGCGGTTTTTACCAGTGGATTTAGCACCTTATTTTAAATAATATAAGTCCTATAAGTCTACTCTCATGAGTTGATAAAGGGACAAACGAATAAAATGTTTATATAACACATCTTTAAATATCTAATATTTTCCATTTTACTCGATTTCCTAAAAGGTTAAAGATAGGACATCGCGGTTTTTACCAGTGGATTTTGCACCTCATTTAACATAACTTAAGTCCTATAAGTCTAATTTCAAGAGTTGATAAAGGTACAAACGAATAAAATGTTTATATATCACATTTACAAATATCTATTAATCTAAATTTTAATCAATCTACAAAACGGTTACAGATAGAACATCGCGGTTTTCACCAGTGGATTTAGCACCTCATTTTACATAAAATAAGTCCTATAAGTCTACTCTCATGAGTTGATAAAGGTACAAACGAATAAAATGTTTATATAACACATCTTTAAATATCTAATATTCTCCATTTTACTCGATTTCCTAAAAGGTTAAAGATAGGACATCGCAGTTTTCACCAGTGGATTTAGCACCTCATTTTACATAAAATAAGTCCTATAAGTCTACTCTCAGAAGTTTATAAAGGTACAAACGAATAAAATGTTTATATAACACATTTTCAAATATCTATTATTTTCCATTTTACTCGATCTCCTAAACGGTTAAAGATAGGACATCGCGGTTTTCACCATTGGACACCTCATTTTACATAAAATAAGTCCTATAAGTCTACTCTCAAATCTTGATAAAATTACAAACGAATAAAATGTTTATATATCACATTTTCAAATATCTATTATTTTCCATTTTACTCGATCTCCTAAACGGTTAAAGATAGGACATCGCGGTTTTCACCATTGGACACCTCATTTTACATAAAATAAGTCCTATAAGTCTACTCTCAAATCTTGATAAAATTACAAACGAATAAAATGTTTATATATCACATTTTCAAATATCTATTATTTTCCATTTTACTCGATCTCCTAAACGGTTAAAGATAGGACATCGCGGTTTTCACCAGTGGATTTAGCACCTCATTTTACATAAAATAAGTTTTATAAGTCTACTCTCATGAGTTGATAAAGGTACAAGCGAATAAAATGTTTATATATCACATTTTCAAATATCTATTATTCTCCATTTTACTCGATCTCCTAAACATTTACAGATAGGACATCGCGGTTTTCACCAGCTGATTTAGCACCTCATTTTACATAAAATAAGTCCTATAAGTCTACTCTAAATAGTTGATAAAGGTACAAATGAATAAAATGTTTATATATCACATTTTCAAATATTTATTATTCTCCATTTTACTCGATCTCCTAAACGGTTAAAGATAGGACATCGCGGTTATTACCAGTGGATTTAGCACCATATTTTACATTAAATAAGTCCTATAAGTCTACTCTCAGGAGTTGATTAAGGTACAAACGAATAAAATTTTTATATATCACATTTTCAAATGTCTATTCTTCATTTTACTCGATCTCCTATACGGTTACTGATTGGACATCGCGGTTTTCACCAGTGGATTTAGCACCTCAGTTTACATAAAATAAGTCCTATAAGTCTACTCTCAGGAGTTGATAAAGGTACAAACAAATAAATTGTTTATATATCACATTTTCAAATATCTATTATTCTCCATTTTACTCGATCTCCTAAACGGTTAAACATAGGACATCGCAATTATCACCAGTGGATTTAGCACCTCAATTTACATAAGATAGTCCTATAAGTCTACTCTCAAGAGTTGATAAAGGTGCAAACGAATAAAATGCTTATATCTCACATTTTCAAATATCTATTATTCTCCATATTACTCGATCACCTAAACGGTTACAGATAGAACTTCGCGGTGTTTACCAGTGGATTTAGCACCTCATTTTACATATAAAAAGTCCTATAAGACTACTCTCAAGAGTTGATAAAGGTACAAACGAATAAAATGTTTATATATCACATTTTCAAATATCTATTATTCTCGATTTTACTCAATCTCCTAAACGGTTAAAGATAGGACATCCCAGTTTTCACCAGTGGATTTAGCACCTCATTTTACATAAAATAAGTCCTATAAGTTTACTGTCAGGAGTTGATAAAGGTACAAACGAATAAAATGTTTATATATCACATTTTCAAATATCTATTATTTTCCATTTTACTCGATCTCTTTAAACAATTATAGATTGGACATGGCGGTTTTCACCAGTGGATTTAGCACCTCATTTTACATAAAATAAGTCCTATAAGTCTACTCTCAAGAGTTGATAAAGGTACAAACGAATAAAATGTTTGTACATTACATTTTCAAATATCTATTATTCTCCATTTTACTCGATCTCCTAAACGGTTAAAGATAGGACATCGCGGTTTTCACCAGTGAATTTAGCACCTCATTTTACATAAAATATGTCCTATAAGTCTACTTTTAAGAGTTGATAAAGGTACAAACGGATAAAATGTTTATATATCCCATTTACAAATATCTATTTTTTCCATTCTATTCGATCTCCTAATCGGTTAAAGATAGGACATCGCCGTTTTCACCAGTGGATTTAGCACCTCATTTTACATAAAATAAGTCCTATAAGTCTACTCTCAGAAGTTTATAAAGGTACAAACGAATAAAATGTTTATATAACACATCTTCAAATATCTAATATTCTCCATTTTACTCGATTTCCTAAAAGGTTAAAGATAGGACATCGCGGTTTTTACCAGTGGATTTAGCACCTCATTTAACATAAATTAAGTCCTATAAGTCTCCTCCCAAGAGTTAATAAAGTTACAAACGAATAAAATGTTAATATATTACATTTTCAAATATCTTTTATTCTACATTTTACTCAATCTCCTAAACGGTTAAAGATAGGACATCGCGGTTTTCACCATTGGACACCTCATTTTACATAAAATAAGTCCTATAAGTCTACTCTCAAATGTTGATAAAATTACAAACGAATAAAATGTTTATATATCACATTTTCAAATATCTATTATTTTCCATTTTACTCGATCTCCTAATCGGTTAAAGATAGGACATCGCGGTTTTCACCAGTGGATTTAGCACCTCATTTTACATAAAATAAGTTTTATAAGTCTACTCTCAGGAGTTGATAAAGGTACAAACGAATAAAATGTTTATATATCACATTTTCAAATATCTAATATTCTCCATTTTACTCGATTTTCTAAACCGTTAAAGATAGGACATCTCGGTTTTTACCAGTGGGTTTAGCATCTCATTTTACATAAAATAAGTCCTATAAGTCTACTCTAATGAGTTGATAAAGGTACAAACGAATAAAATGTTTATATATCACATTTTCATATATCAATTATTCTCCATTTTACTCGATCTCCTAAACGGTTACAGATAGGACATCGCGGTTCTCACCAGCTGATTTAGCACCTCATTTTACATAAAATAAGTCCTATAAGTCTACTCTCAAGAGTTGATAAAGGTACAAACGAATAAAATGTTTATATATCACATTTTCAAATATTTATTATTCTCCATTTTACTCGATCTTCTAAACCTTTAAAGATAGGACATCGCGGTTTTTACCAGTGGATTTCGCACCTTATTTTAAATAATATAAGTCCTATAAGTCTACTCTCATGAGTTGATAAAGGGACAAACGAATAAAATGTTTGTATATCACATTTTCAAATATCTATTATTCTCCATTTTACTCGATCTTCTAATCGGTTAAAGATAGGACATCGAGGTTTTCACCAGTGGATTTAGCACCTTATTTTACATAAAATAAGTCCTATAAGTCTACTCTCATGAGTTGATAAAGGTACAAATGAATAAAATGTTTATATATCACATTTTCAAATATTTATTATTCTCCATTTTACTCGATCTCCTAAACGGTTAAAGATAGGACATCGCGGTTATTACCAGTGGATTTAGCACCATATTTTACATTAAATAAGTCCTATAAGTCTACTCTCAGGAGTTGATAAAGGTACAAACGAATAAAATTTTTATATATCACATTTTCAAATGTCTATTCTCCATTTTACTCGATCTCCTATACGGTTACTGATTGGACATCGCGGTTTTCACCAGTGGATTTTGCACCTCATTTTATATAAAATAAGTTCTATAAGTCAACTCTCAGGTGTTGATAAAGGTACAAACAAATAAAATGTTTATATATCACATTTTCAAATATCTATTATTCTCCATTTTACTCGATCTCCTAAACGGTTAAACATAGGACATCGCAATTTTCACCAGTGGATTTAGCACCTCAATTTACATAAGATAGTCCTATAAGTCTACTCTCAAGAGTTGATAAAATTACAAACGAATAAAATGTTTATATATCACATTTTCAAATATTTATTATTCTCCATTTTACTCGATCTCCTAAACGGTTAAAGATAGGACATCGCGGTTATTATCAGTAGATTTAGCACCATATTTTACATTAAATAAGTCCTATAAGTCTACTCTCAAGAGTTGATAAAATTACAAACGAATAAAATTTTTATATATCACATTTTCAAATATTTATTATTCTCCATTTTACTCGATCTCCTAAACGGTTAAAGATAGGACATCGCGGTTATTATCAGTAGATTTAGCACCTCATTTTACATAAAATAAGTTCTATAAGTCTACTCTCAGGAGTTGATAAAGGTACAAACGAATAAAATGTTTATATATCACATTTTCAAATATCTTATGATCTCCATTTTACTCGATCTCTTAAACGGTTAAAGATAGGACGTCGCAGTTTTTACCAGTGGATTTAGCACCTCATTTTACATAAAATAAGTCCTATAAGTCTACTCTAATGAGTTGATATAGGTACAACCGAATAAAATGTTTATAAATCACCTTTTCAAATATCTTTTATTCTCCATTTTACACAATCTCCTAAACGGTTATAGATAGGACATCGCGGTTCTCACCAGCGGATTTAGCACCTCATTTTACATAAAATAAGTCCTATAAGTCTACTCTCAAGAGTTGATAAAGGTACAAACGAATAAAATGTTTATATATCACATTTTCAAATATTTATTATTCTCCATTTTACTCGATCTCCTAAACGGTTAAAGATAGGACATCGCGGTTTTTACCAGTGGGTTTAGCACCTCATTTTACATAAAATAAGTCCTATAAGTCTACTCTCATGAGTTGATAAAGGTACACACGAATAAAATGTTTGTATATCACATTTTCAAATATCTATTATCCTCCATTTTACCCGATCTCCTAAACGGTTAAAGATAGGACATCGCCTTTTCACCAGTGGATTTAGCACCTCATTTTACATAAAATAAGTCCTATAAGTCTACTCTCATGAGTTGATAAAGGTACAAACGAATAAAATGTTTGTATATCACATTTTCAAATATTTATTATTCTCCATTTTACTCGATCTCCTAAACGGTTAAAGATAGGACATCGCGGTTTTCACCAGCGGATTTAGCACCTTATTTTACATAAAATAAGTCGTATAAGTCTACTCTCATGAGTTGATAAAGGTACAAACGAATAAAATGTTTATATATCACATTTTCAAATATCTATTATTCTTAATCTTACTCGATATCCTAAACGGTTAAAGATAGGACATCGCAGTTTTCACCAGTGGATTTAGCACCTTATTTTACATAAAATAAGTTCTATAAGTCTCCTCCCAAGAGTTGATAAAGGTACAAACGAATAAAATGTTTATATATCACATTTTCATATATCAATTATTCTCCATTTTACTCGATCTCCTAAACGGTTACAGATAGGACATCGCGGTTCTCACCAGCGGATTTAGCACCTCATTTTACATAAAATAAGTCCTATAAGTCTACTCTCAAGAGTTGATAAAGGTACAAACGAATAAAATGTTTATATATCACATTTTCAAATATTTATTATTCAACATTTTACTCGATCTTCTAAACCTTTAAAGATAGGACATCGCGGTTTTTACCAGTGGATTTAGCACCTTATTTTAAATAATATAAGTCCTATAAGTCTACTCTCATGAGTTGATAAAGGGACAAACGAATAAAATGTTTGTATATCACATTTTCAATTATCTATTATTCTCCATTTTACTCGATCTTCTAATCGGTTAAAGATAGGACATCGAGGTTTTCACCAGTGGATTTAGCACCTTATTTTACATAAAATAAGTCCTATAAGTCTACTCTAAATAGTTGATAAAGGTACAAATGAATAAAATGTTTATATACCACATTTTCAAATATTTATTATTCTCCATTTTACTCGATCTCCTAAACGGTTAAAGATAGGACATCGCGGTTATTACCAGTGGATTTAGCACCATATTTTACATTAAATAAGTCCTATAAGTCTACTCTCAGGAGTTGATAAAGGTACAAACGAATAAAATTTTTATATATCACATTTTCAAATGTCTATTCTCCATTTTACTCGATCTCCTATACGGTTACTGATTGGACATCGCGGTTTTCACCAGTGGATTTAGCACCTTATTTTATATAAAATAAGTTCTATAAGTCTACTCTCAGGTGTTGATAAAGGTACAAACAAATAAAATGTTTATATATCACATTTTCAAATATCTATTATTCTCCATTTTACTCGATCTCCTAAACGGTTAAACATAGGACATCGCAATTTTCACCAGTGGATTTAGCACCTCAATTTACATAAGATAGTCCTATAAGTCTACTCTCAAGAGTTGATAAAGGTGCAAAGGAATAAAATGCTTATATATCACATTTTCAAATATCTATTATTCTTCAAATTACTCGATCACCTAAACGGTTACAGATAGAACTTCGCGGTGTTTACCAGTGGATTTAGCACCTCATTTTACATATAAAAAGTCCTATAAGTCTACTCTCAAGAGTTGATAAAGGTACAAACGAATAAAATGTTTATATATCACATTTTCAAATATCTATTATTCTCGATTTTACTCAATCTCCTAAACGGTTAAAGATAGGACATCGCAGTTTTCACCAGTGGATTTAGCACCTCATTTTACATAAACTAAGTTCTATAAGTCTACTTTCAAAAGTTGATATAGGTACAAACAAATAAAATGTTTATATATCACATTTACAAATATCTATTTTTTCCATTCAATTCGATCTCCTAAACGGTTACAGATAGGACATCGCGGTTTTTACCAGTGGATTTAGCACCTTATTTTACATAAAATAAGTCCTATAAGTCTCCTCCCAAGAGTTGATAAAGGTACAAACGAATAAAATGTTTATAAATCACATTTTCAAATATCTATTATTCTCCATTTTACTCGATCTCCTAAACGGTTACAGATAGGACATCGCGGTTTTCACCAGCGGATTAAGCACCTCATTTTACATAAAGTAAGTCGTATAAGTCTACTCTTATGAGTTGATAAAGGTACAAACGATAAAAATGTTTATATATCACGGTTACAGATAGGACATCGCGGTTTTTACCAGTGGATTTTGCACCTTATTTTACATAAAATAAGTCCTATAAGTCTACTCTCAGGAGTTGATAAAGGTACAAACGAATAAAATTTTTATATATCACATTTTCAAAAGTCTATTCTCCATTTTACTCATCTCCTATACGGTTACTGATAGGACATCGCGGTTTTCACCATTGGACACCTCATTTTACATAAAATAAGTCCTATAAGTCTACTCTCAAATGTTGATAAAGGTACAAACGAATAAAATGTTTATATATCACATTTTCAAATATCTATTATTCTTAATTTTACTCGATATCCTAAACGGTTACAGATAGAACATCGCGGTTTTCACTAGTGAGTTAAGCACCTCATTTTACATAAAATAGGTCCCATAAGTCTACTCTCAAGAGTTGATAAAATTACAAACGAATAAAATGTTTATATATCACATTTTCAAATATTTATTATTCTCCATTTTACTCGATCTCCTAAACGGTTAAAGATAGGACATCGCGGTTATTATCAGTAGATTTAGCACCATATTTTACATTATATAAGTCCTATAAGTCTACTCTCAGGAGTTGATAAAGGTACAAACGAATAAAATTTTTATATATCACATTTTCAAATGTCTATTCTCCATTTTACTCGATCTCCTATACGGTTACTGATTGGACATCGCGGTTTTCACCAGAGGAATTAGCACCTCAGTTTACATAAAATAAGTCCTATAAGTCTACTCTCAGGAGTTGATAAAGGTACAAACAAATAAAATGTTTATATAACACATTTTCAAATATTTATTATTCTCCATTTTACTCGATCTCCTAAACGGTTAAAAATAGGACATCGCGGTTTTCACCAGTGGATTTAGCACCTCATTTTACATAAAATAAGTTCTATAAGTCTACTCTCAGGAGTTGATAAAGGTACAAACGAATAAAATGTTTATATATCACATTTTCAAATATCTTATGTTCTCAATTTTACTCGATCTCTTAAACGGTTAAAGATAGGACGTCGCAGTTCTTACCAGTGGATTTAGCACCTCATTTTACATAAAATAAGTCCTATAAGTCTACTCTAATGAGTTGATATAGGTACAACCGAATAAAATGTTTATAAATCACCTTTTCAAATATCTTTTATTCTCCATTTTACACAATCTCCTAAACGGTTATAGATAGGACATCGCGGTTTTCACCAGCGGATTTAGCACCTTATTTTACATAAAATAAGTCGTATAAGTCTACTCTCATGAGTTGATAAAGGTACAAACGAATAAAATGTTTATATATCACATTTTCAAATATCTATTATTCTTAATCTTACTCGATATCCTAAACGGTTAAAAATAGGACATCGCAGTTTTCACCAGTGGATTTAGCACCTTATTTTACATAAAATAAGTCCTATAAGTCTACTCTCAAAAGTTGATAAAGGTACAAACGAATAAAATGTTTATATATCACATTTTCAAATATTTATTATTCTCCATTTTACTCGATCTTCTAAACGGTTAAAGATAGGACATCGCGGTTTTTATTAGTGGATTTAGCACCTTATTTTAAATAATATAAGTCCTATAAGTCTACTCTCATGAGTTGATAAAGGTACAAACGAATAAAATGTTTGTATATCACATTTTCAAATATCTATTATTCTCCATTTTACTCGATCTTCTAATCGGTTAAAGATAGGACATCGAGGTTTTCACCAGTGGATTTAGCACCTTATTTTACATAAAATAAGTCCTATAAGTCTACTCTCATGAGTTGATAAAGGTACAAACGAATAAAATGTTTATATATCACATTTTCAAATATCTATTATCCTCCATTTTACTCGATCTCCTAAACGGTTAAAGATAGGACATCGCCTTTTCACCAGTGGATTTAGCACCTCATTTTACATAAAATAAGTCCTATAAGTCTACTCTCATGAGTTGATAAAGGTACAAACGAATAAAATGTTTGTATATCACATTTTCAAATATTTATTATTCTCCATTTTACTCGATCTCCTAAACGGTTAAAGATAGGACATCGCGGTTTTCACCAGCGGATTTAGCACCTTATTTTACATAAAATAAGTCGTATAAGTCTACTCTCATGAGTTGATAAAGGTACAAACGAATAAAATGTTTGTATATCACATTTTCAAATATTTATTATTCTCCATTTTACTCGATCTCCTAAACGGTTAAAGATAGGACATCGCGGTTTTCACCAGCGGATTTAGCACCTTATTTTACATAAAATAAGTCGTATAAGTCTACTCTCATGAGTTGATAAAGGTACAAACGAATAAAATGTTTATATATCACATTTTCAAATATCTATTATTCTTAATCTTACTCGATATCCTAAGCGGTTAAAGATAGGACATCGCAGTTTTCACCAGTGGATTTAGCACCTTATTTTACATAAAATAAGTTCTATAAGTCTCCTCCCAAGAGTTGATAAAGGTACAAAGGAATAAAATGTTTATATATCACATTTTCAAATATTTATTATTTTCTATTTTACTCGATCTCCTAAACGGTTAAAGATAGGACATCGCGGTTTTCACCAGCGGATTTAGCACCTCATTTTACATAAAATAAGTCGTATAAGTCTACTCTCATGAGTTGATAAAGGTACAAACGAATAAAATGTTTATATATCACATTTTCAAATATCTATTATTCTTAATCTTACTCGATATCCTAAACGGTTAAAAATAGGACATCGCAGTTTTCACCAGTGGATTAAGCACCTTATTTTACATAAAATAAGTCCTATAAGTCTACTCTCAAAAGTTGATAAAGGTACAAACGAATAAAATGTTTATATATCACATTTTCAAATATTTATTATTCTCCATTTTACTCGATCTTCTAAACGGTTAAAGATAGGACATCGCGGTTTTTATTAGTGGATTTAGCACCTTATTTTAAATAATATAAGTCCTATAAGTCTACTCTCATGAGTTGATAAAGGTACAAACGAATAAAATGTTTGTATATCACATTTTCAAATATCTATTATTCTCCATTTTACTCGATCTTCTAATCGGTTAAAGATAGGACATCGAGGTTTTCACCAGTGGATTTAGCACCTTATTTTACATAAAATAAGTCCTATAAGTCTACTCTCATGAGTTGATAAAGGTACAAACGAATAAAATGTTTATATATCACATTTTCAAATATCTATTGTTCTCCATTTTAATCAATCTACTAAACGGTTACAGATAGGACATCGCGGTTTTCACCAGTGGGTTTAGCACCTTATTTTACATAAAATAAGTCCTATAAGTCTAATCTCATGAGTTGATAAAGGTACAAACGAATAAAATGTTTTTATATTACATTTTCAAATATCTATTATTCTCCATTTTACTCGATCTCCTAAACGGTTACAGATAGGACATCGCGGTTTTCAACAGCGGATTTAGCACCTCATTTTACATAAAATAAGTCCTATAAGTCTACTCTAAAGAGTTGATAAAGGTACAAATGAATAAAATGTTTATATATCACATTTTCAAATATTTATTATTCTCCATTTTACTCGATCTTCTAATCGGTTAAAGATAGGACATCGCGGTTTTCACCAGTGGATTTAGCACCTTATTTTACATAAAATAAGTCCTATAAGTCTGCTCTCATAAGTTAATAAAGGTACAAACGAATAAAATGTTTATATATCCCATTTTCAAATATCTATTATTTTCCATTTTACTCGATCTCCTAAACGGTTAAAGATAGGACATCGCGGTTTTTACCATTGGACACCTCATTTTACATAAAATAAGTCGTATAAGTCTACTCTCATGAGTTGATAAAGGTACAAACGAATAAAATGTTTATATATCACATTTTCAAATATCTATTATTCTTAATCTTACTCGATATCCTAAGCGGTTAAAGATAGGACATCGCAGTTTTCACCAGTGGATTTAGCACCTTATTTTACATAAAATAAGTTCTATAAGTCTCCTCCCAAGAGTTGATAAAGGTACAAAGGAATAAAATGTTTATATATCACATTTTCAAATATTTATTATTCTCTATTTTACTCGATCTCCTAAACGGTTAAAGATAGGACATCGCGGTTTTCACCAGCGGATTTAGCACCTCATTTTACATAAAATAAGTCGTATAAGTCTACTCTCATGAGTTGATAAAGGTACAAACGAATAAAATGTTTATATATCACATTTTCAAATATCTATTATTCTTAATCTTACTCGATATCCTAAACGGTTAAAGATAGGACATCGCAGTTTTCACCAGTGGATTTAGCACCTTATTTTACATAAAATAAGTTCTATAAGTCTCCTCCCAAGAGTTGATAAAGGTACAAAGGAATAAAATGTTTATATATCACATTTTCAAATATTTATTATTCTCTATTTTACTCGATCTCCTAAACGGTTAAAGATAGGACATCGCGGTTTTCACCAGCGGATTTAGCACCTCATTTTACATAAAATAAGTCGTATAAGTCTACTCTCATGAGTTGATAAAGGTACAAACGAATAAAATGTTTATATATCACATTTTCAAATATTTATTATTCTCCATTTTACTCGATCTTCTAAACGGTTAAAGATAGGACATCGCGGTTTTTACTAGTGGATTTAGCACCTTATTTTAAATAATATAAGTCCTATAAGTCTACTCTCATGAGTTGATAAAGGTACAAACGAATAAAATGTTTGTATATCACATTTTCAAATATCTATTTTTCTCCATTTTACTCGATCTTCTAATCGGTTAAAGATAGGACATCGCGGTTTTTACCAGTGGGTTTAGCACCTCATTTTACATAAAATAAGTCCTATAAGTCTACTCTCATGAGTTGATAAAGGTACACACGAATAAAATGTTTGTATATCACATTTTCAAATATCTATTATCCTCCATTTTACTCGATCTCCTAAACGGTTAAAGATAGGACATCGCCTTTTCACCAGTGGATTTAGCACCTCATTTTACATAAAATAAGTCCTATAAGTCTACTCTCATGAGTTGATAAAGGTACAAACGAATAAAATGTTTGTATATCACATTTTCAAATATTTATTATTCTCCATTTTACTCGATCTCCTAAACGGTTAAAGATAGGACATCGCGGTTTTCACCAGCGGATTTAGCACCTTATTTTACATAAAATAAGTCGTATAAGTCTACTCTCATGAGTTGATAAAGGTACAAACGAATAAAATGTTTGTATATCACATTTTCAAATATTTATTATTCTCCATTTTACTCGATCTCCTAAACGGTTAAAGATAGGACATCGCGGTTTTCACCGGCGGATTTAGCACCTTATTTTACATAAAATAAGTCGTATAAGTCTACTCTCATGAGTTGATAAAGGTACAAACGAATAAAATGTTTATATATCACATTTTCAAATATCTATTATTCTTAATCTTACTCGATATCCTAAGCGGTTAAAGATAGGACATCGCAGTTTTCACCAGTGGATTTAGCACCTTATTTTACATAAAATAAGTTCTATAAGTCTCCTCCCAAGAGTTGATAAAGGTACAAAGGAATAAAATGTTTATATATCACATTTTCAAATATTTATTATTCTCTATTTTACTCGATCTCCTAAACGGTTAAAGATAGGACATCGCGGTTTTCACCAGCGGATTTAGCACCTCATTTTACATAAAATAAGTCGTATAAGTCTACTCTCATGAGTTGATAAAGGTACAAACGAATAAAATGTTTATATATCACATTTTCAAATATCTATTATTCTTAATCTTACTCGATATCCTAAACGGTTAAAGATAGGACATCGCAGTTTTCACCAGTGGATTTAGCACCTTATTTTACATAAAATAAGTCCTATAAGTCTACTCTTAAAAGTTGATAAAGGTACAAACGAATAAAATGTTTATATATCACATTTTCAAATATTTATTATTCTCCATTTTACTCGATCTTCTAAACGGTTAAAGATAGGACATCGCGGTTTTTACTAGTGGATTTAGCACCTTATTTTAAATAATATAAGTCCTATAAGTCTACTCTCATGAGTTGATAAAGGTACAAACGAATAAAATGTTTGTATATCACATTTTCAAATATCTATTATTCTCCATTTTACTCGATCTTCTAATCGGTTAAAGATAGGACATCGAGGTTTTCACCAGTGGATTTAGCACCTTATTTTACATAAAATAAGTCCTATAAGTCTACTCTCATGAGTTGATAAAGGTACAAACGAATAAAATGTTTATATATCACATTTTCAAATATCTATTGTTCTCCATTTTAATCAATCTACTAAACGGTTACAGATAGGACATCGCGGTTTTCACCAGTGGGTTTAGCACCTTATTTTACATAAAATAAGTCCTATAAGTCTAATCTCATGAGTTGATAAAGGTACAAACGAATAAAATGTTTTTATATCACATTTTCAAATATCTATTATTCTCCATTTTACTCGATCTCCTAAACGGTTACAGATAGGACATCGCGGTTTTCACCAGCGGATTTAGCACCTCATTTTACATAAAATAAGTCCTATAAGTCTACTCTAAAGAGTTGATAAAGGTACAAACGAATAAAATGTTTATATATCACATTTTCAAATATTTATTATTCTCCATTTTACTCGATCTCCTAAACGGTTACAGATAGGACATCGCGGTTTTCAACAGCGGATTTAGCACCTCATTTTACATAAAATAAGTTCTATAAGTCTACTCTAAAGAGTTGATAAAGGTACAAATGAATAAAATGTTTATATATCACATTTTCAAATATTTATTATTCTCCATTTTACTCGATCTTCTAATCGGTTAAAGATAGGACATCGCGGTTTTCACCAGTGGATTTAGCACCTTATTTTACATAAAATAAGTCCTATAAGTCTGCTCTCATTAGTTAATAAAGGTACAAACGAATAAAATGTTTATATATCCCATTTTCAAATATCTATTATTTTCCATTTTACTCGATCTCCTAAACGGTTAAAGATAGGACATCGCGGTTTTTACCATTGGACACCTCATTTTACATAAAATAAGTCGTATAAGTCTACTCTCAAGAGTTGATAAAGGTACAACCGAATAAAATGTTTATAAATCACATTTTCAAATATCTTTTATTCTCCATTTTACACAATCTCGTAAACGGTTACAGATAGAACATCGCGGTTATTACCAGTGAATTTAGCACCATATTTTACATAAAATAAGTCTTTTAAGTCTGCTCTCAGGAGTTGATAAAGGTACAAACGAATAAAATTTTTATATATCACATTTTCAAATATCTATTGTTCTCCATTTTAATCAATCTACTAAACGGTTACAGATAGGACATCGCGGTTTTCACCAGCGATTTAGCACCTCATTTTACATAAAATAAGTCCTATAAGTCTACTCTAAAGAGTTGATAAAGGTACAAACGAATAAAATGTTTATATATCACATTTTCAAATATTTATTATTCTCCATTTTACTCGATCTTCTAATCGGATAAAGATAGGACATCGCGGTTTTCACCAGTGGATTTAGCACCTTATTTTACATAAAATAAATCCTATAAGTCTGCTCTCATAAGTTAATAAAGGTACAAACGAATAAAATGTTTATATATCACATTTTCAAATATCTATTATTCTTCATTTTACTCGATCTCCTAAACGGTTAAAGATAGAACTTTGCGGTTTTCACCAGTGGATTTAGCACCTCATTTTATATATATTAAGTCCTATAAGTCTACTCTCAAGAGTTGATAATGGTACAAACGAATAAAATGTTTATATATCACATTTTCATATATCTATTATTCTCTATTTAACTCGATCTCCTAAACGGTTAAAAATAGAACATCGCGGTTTTAACCAGTGGATTTAGCACCTCATTTTACATAAAATGAGTCCTATAAGTCTACCCTCAAGAGTTGATAAAGGTACAAACGAAAAAATGCTTATATATCATATTATCAATTATCTATTATTCTCCATTTTACTCGATCTTCTAAACGGTTAAAGATAGGACATCGCGGTTTTCACCAGTGGATTCAGCACCTCATTTTACATAAAATGAGTCCTATAAGTCTACTCTCAAGAGTTGATAAAGGTACAAACGAATAAAATGTTTATATATCACATTTTCAAATATTTATTATTCTCCATTTTACTCGATCTTCTAAACGGTTAAAGATAGGACATCGCGGTTTTTACCAGTGGATTTAGCACCTTATTTTACATAAAATAAGTCCTATAAGTCTGCTCTCATAAGTTAATAAAGGTACAAACGAATAAAATGTTTATATATCCCATTTTCAAATATCTATTATTTTCCATTTTACTCGATCTCCTAAACGGTTAAAGATAGGACATCGCGGTTTTTACCATTGGACACCTCATTTTACATAAAATAAGTCGTATAAGTCTACTCTCAAGAGTTGATAAAGGTACAACCGAACAAAATGTTTATAAATCACATTTTCAAATATCTTTTATTCTCCATTTTACACAATCTCGTAAACGGTTACAGATAGGACATCGCGGTTTTCACCAGCGGATTTAGCACCTTATTTTAAATAAAATAAGTCCTATAAGTCTACTCTCATGAGTTGATAAAGGTACAAACGAATAAAATGTTTGTATATCACATTTTCAAATATTTATTATTCTCCATTTTACTCGATCTCCTAAACGGTTAAAGATAGGACATCGCGGTTATTACCAGTGAATTTAGCACCATATTTTACATAAAATAAGTCTTTTAAGTCTGCTCTCAGGAGTTGATAAAGGTACAAACGAATAAAATTTTTATATATCACATTTTCAAATATCTATTGTTCTCCATTTTAATCAATCTACTAAACGGTTACAGATAGGACATCGCGGTTTTCACCAGCGATTTAGCACCTCATTTTACATAAAATAAGTCCTATAAGTCTACTCTAAAGAGTTGATAAAGGTACAAACGAATAAAATGTTTATATATCACATTTTCAAATATTTATTATTCTCCATTTTACTCGATCTTCTAATCGGATAAAGATAGGACATCGCGGTTTTCACCAGTGGATTTAGCACCTTATTTTAAATAATATAAGTCCTATAAGTCTACTCTCATGAGTTGATAAAGGTACAAACGAATAAAATGTTTGTATATCACATTTTCAAATATCTATTTTTCTCCATTTTACTCGATCTTCTAATCGGTTAAAGATAGGACATCGCGGTTTTTACCAGTGGGTTTAGCACCTCATTTTACATAAAATAAGTCCTATAAGTCTACTCTCATGAGTTGATAAAGGTACACACGAATAAAATGTTTGTATATCACATTTTCAAATATCTATTATCCTCCATTTTACTCGATCTCCTAAACGGTTAAAGATAGGACATCGCCTTTTCACCAGTGGATTTAGCACCTCATTTTACATAAAATAAGTCCTATAAGTCTACTCTCATGAGTTGATAAAGGTACAAACGAATAAAATGTTTGTATATCACATTTTCAAATATTTATTATTCTCCATTTTACTCGATCTCCTAAACGGTTAAAGATAGGACATCGCGGTTTTCACCAGCGGATTTAGCACCTTATTTTACATAAAATAAGTCGTATAAGTCTACTCTCATGAGTTGATAAAGGTACAAACGAATAAAATGTTTGTATATCACATTTTCAAATATTTATTATTCTCCATTTTACTCGATCTCCTAAACGGTTAAAGATAGGACATCGCGGTTTTCACCGGCGGATTTAGCACCTTATTTTACATAAAATAAGTCGTATAAGTCTACTCTCATGAGTTGATAAAGGTACAAACGAATAAAATGTTTATATATCACATTTTCAAATATCTATTATTCTTAATCTTACTCGATATCCTAAGCGGTTAAAGATAGGACATCGCAGTTTTCACCAGTGGATTTAGCACCTTATTTTACATAAAATAAGTTCTATAAGTCTCCTCCCAAGAGTTGATAAAGGTACAAAGGAATAAAATGTTTATATATCACATTTTCAAATATTTATTATTCTCTATTTTACTCGATCTCCTAAACGGTTAAAGATAGGACATCGCGGTTTTCACCAGCGGATTTAGCACCTCATTTTACATAAAATAAGTCGTATAAGTCTACTCTCATGAGTTGATAAAGGTACAAACGAATAAAATGTTTATATATCACATTTTCAAATATCTATTATTCTTAATCTTACTCGATATCCTAAACGGTTATAGATAGGACATCGCAGTTTTCACCAGTGGATTTAGCACCTTATTTTACATAAAATAAGTCCTATAAGTCTACTCTTAAAAGTTGATAAAGGTACAAACGAATAAAATGTTTATATATCACATTTTCAAATATTTATTATTCTCCATTTTACTCGATCTTCTAAACGGTTAAAGATAGGACATCGCGGTTTTTACTAGTGGATTTAGCACCTTATTTTAAATAATATAAGTCCTATAAGTCTACTCTCATGAGTTGATAAAGGTACAAACGAATAAAATGTTTGTATATCACATTTTCAAATATCTATTATTCTCCATTTTACTCGATCTTCTAATCGGTTAAAGATAGGACATCGAGGTTTTCACCAGTGGATTTAGCACCTTATTTTACATAAAATAAGTCCTATAAGTCTACTCTCATGAGTTGATAAAGGTACAAACGAATAAAATGTTTATATATCACATTTTCAAATATCTATTGTTCTCCATTTTAATCAATCTACTAAACGGTTACAGATAGGACATCGCGGTTTTCACCAGTGGGTTTAGCACCTTATTTTACATAAAATAAGTCCTATAAGTCTAATCTCATGAGTTGATAAAGGTACAAACGAATAAAATGTTTTTATATCACATTTTCAAATATCTATTATTCTCCATTTTACTCGATCTCCTAAACGGTTACAGATAGGACATCGCGGTTTTCACCAGCGGATTTAGCACCTCATTTTACATAAAATAAGTCCTATAAGTCTACTCTAAAGAGTTGATAAAGGTACAAACGAATAAAATGTTTATATATCACATTTTCAAATATTTATTATTCTCCATTTTACTCGATCTCCTAAACGGTTACAGATAGGACATCGCGGTTTTCAACAGCGGATTTAGCACCTCATTTTACATAAAATAAGTTCTATAAGTCTACTCTAAAGAGTTGATAAAGGTACAAATGAATAAAATGTTTATATATCACATTTTCAAATATTTATTATTCTCCATTTTACTCGATCTTCTAATCGGTTAAAGATAGGACATCGCGGTTTTCACCAGTGGATTTAGCACCTTATTTTACATAAAATAAGTCCTATAAGTCTGCTCTCATTAGTTAATAAAGGTACAAACGAATAAAATGTTTATATATCCCATTTTCAAATATCTATTATTTTCCATTTTACTCGATCTCCTAAACGGTTAAAGATAGGACATCGCGGTTTTTACCATTGGACACCTCATTTTACATAAAATAAGTCGTATAAGTCTACTCTCAAGAGTTGATAAAGGTACAACCGAATAAAATGTTTATAAATCACATTTTCAAATATCTTTTATTCTCCATTTTACACAATCTCGTAAACGGTTACAGATAGAACATCGCGGTTATTACCAGTGAATTTAGCACCATATTTTACATAAAATAAGTCTTTTAAGTCTGCTCTCAGGAGTTGATAAAGGTACAAACGAATAAAATTTTTATATATCACATTTTCAAATATCTATTGTTCTCCATTTTAATCAATCTACTAAACGGTTACAGATAGGACATCGCGGTTTTCACCAGCGATTTAGCACCTCATTTTACATAAAATAAGTCCTATAAGTCTACTCTAAAGAGTTGATAAAGGTACAAACGAATAAAATGTTTATATATCACATTTTCAAATATTTATTATTCTCCATTTTACTCGATCTTCTAATCGGATAAAGATAGGACATCGCGGTTTTCACCAGTGGATTTAGCACCTTATTTTACATAAAATAAGTCCTATAAGTCTGCTCTCATAAGTTAATAAAGGTACAAACGAATAAATTGTTTATATATCACATTTTCAAATATCTATTATTCTTCATTTTACTCGATCTCCTAAACGGTTAAAGATAGAACTTTGCGGTTTTCACCAGTGGATTTAGCACCTCATTTTATATATATTAAGTCCTATAAGTCTACTCTCAAGAGTTGATAATGGTACAAACGAATAAAATGTTTATATATCACATTTTCATATATCTATTATTCTCTATTTAACTCGATCTCCTAAACGGTTAAAAATAGAACATCGCGGTTTTAACCAGTGGATTTAGCACCTTATTTTACATAAAATAAGTCCTATAAGTCTACTCTCATGAGTTGATAAAGGTACAAACGAATAAAATGTTTATATATCACATTTTCAAATATCTATTGTTCTCCATTTTAATCAATCTACTAAACGGTTACAGATAGGACATCGCGGTTTTCACCAGTGGGTTTAGCACCTTATTTTACATAAAATAAGTCCTATAAGTCTAATCTCATGAGTTGATAAAGGTACAAACGAATAAAATGTTTTTATATCACATTTTCAAATATCTATTATTCTCCATTTTACTCGATCTCCTAAACGGTTACAGATAGGACATCGCGGTTTTCACCAGCGGATTTAGCACCTCATTTTACATAAAATAAGTCCTATAAGTCTACTCTAAAGAGTTGATAAAGGTACAAACGAATAAAATGTTTATATATCACATTTTCAAATATTTATTATTCTCCATTTTACTCGATCTCCTAAACGGTTACAGATAGGACATCGCGGTTTTCAACAGCGGATTTAGCACCTCATTTTACATAAAATAAGTTCTATAAGTCTACTCTAAAGAGTTGATAAAGGTACAAATGAATAAAATGTTTATATATCACATTTTCAAATATTTATTATTCTCCATTTTACTCGATCTTCTAATCGGTTAAAGATAGGACATCGCGGTTTTCACCAGTGGATTTAGCACCTTATTTTACATAAAATAAGTCCTATAAGTCTGCTCTTATTAGTTAATAAAGGTACAAACGAATAAAATGTTTATATATCCCATTTTCAAATATCTATTATTTTCCATTTTACTCGATCTCCTAAACGGTTAAAGATAGGACATCGCGGTTTTTACCATTGGACACCTCATTTTACATAAAATAAGTCGTATAAGTCTACTCTCAAGAGTTGATAAAGGTACAACCGAATAAAATGTTTATAAATCACATTTTCAAATATCTTTTATTCTCCATTTTACACAATCTCGTAAACGGTTACAGATAGAACATCGCGGTTTTCACCAGCGGATTTAGCACCTTATTTTAAATAAAATAAGTCCTATAAGTCTACTCTCATGAGTTGATAAAGGTACAAACGAATAAAATGTTTGTATATCACATTTTCAAATATTTATTATTCTCCATTTTACTCGATCTCCTAAACGGTTAAAGATAGGACATCGCGGTTATTACCAGTGAATTTAGCACCATATTTTACATAAAATAAGTCTTTTAAGTCTGCTCTCAGGAGTTGATAAAGGTACAAACGAATAAAATTTTTATATATCACATTTTCAAATATCTATTGTTCTCCATTTTAATCAATCTACTAAACGGTTACAGATAGGACATCGCGGTTTTCACCAGCGATTTAGCACCTCATTTTATATAAAATAAGTCCTATAAGTCTACTCTAAAGAGTTGATAAAGGTACAAACGAATAAAATGTTTATATATCACATTTTCAAATATTTATTATTCTCCATTTTACTCGATCTTCTAATCGGATAAAGATAGGACATCGCGGTTTTCACCAGTGGATTTAGCACCTTATTTTACATAAAATAAATCCTATAAGTCTGCTCTCATAAGTTAATAAAGGTACAAACGAATAAAATGTTTATATATCACATTTTCAAATATCTATTATTCTTCATTTTACTCGATCTCCTAAACGGTTAAAGATAGAACTTTGCGGTTTTCACCAGTGGATTTAGCACCTCATTTTATATATATTAAGTCCTATAAGTCTACTCTCAAGAGTTGATAATGGTACAAACGAATAAAATGTTTATATATCACATTTTCATATATCTATTATTCTCTATTTAACTCGATCTCCTAAACGGTTAAAAATAGAACATCGCGGTTTTAACCAGTGGATTTAGCACCTCATTTTACATAAAATGAGTCCTATAAGTCTACCCTCAAGAGTTGATAAAGGTACAAACGAAAAAATGCTTATATATCACATTATCAATTATCTATTATTCTCCATTTTACTCGATCTTCTAAACGGTTAAAGATAGGACATCGCGGTTTTCACCAGTGGATTCAGCACCTCATTTTACATAAAATGAGTCCTATAAGTCTACTCTCAAGAGTTGATAAAGGTACAAACGAATAAAATGTTTATATATCACATTTTCAAATATTTATTATTCTCCATTTTACTCGATCTTCTAAACGGTTAAAGATAGGACATCGCGGTTTTTACCAGTGGATTTAGCACCTTATTTTACATAAAATAAGTCCTATAAGTCTGCTCTCATAAGTTAATAAAGGTACAAACGAATAAAATGTTTATATATCACATTTTCAAATATTTATTATTCTCCATTTTACTCGATCTCCTAAACGGTTACAGATAGGACATCGCGATTTTCACCAGTGGATTTAGCACCTCATTTTTCATAAAATAATTCCCATAAGTCCACTCTCAGGAGTTGATAAAGGTACAAACGAATAAAATGTATATATATCACATTTTCAAATATCTATTATTCTCCATTTTACTCGATCTCCTAAAAGGTTAAGGATAGGACATCTCGGCTTTCACCCGTGGATTAAGCACTTCATTTTTTATAAAATAAGTCCTATAAGTCTACTCTCATGAGTTGATAAAGGTTCAAACGAATAAATTGTTTATATATCACATTTTCAAATATCAATTATTCTCCATTTTACTCGATCTCCTAAACGGTAACAGATAGGACATCGCGGTTCTCACCATTGGACACCTCATTTTACATAAAATAAGTCGTATAAGTCTACTCTCAAGAGTTGATAAAGGTACAAACGAATAAAATGTTTATATATCACATTTTCAAATATCTATTATTCTCCATTTTACTCGATCTTCTAAACGGTTAAAGATAGGACACCGAGGGTTTTCTCCAGTGGATTAAGCACCTCATTTTACATAAAATAAGTCCTATAAGTCTACTCTTATGAGTTGATAAAGGTACAAACAAATAAAATGTTTATATATCACATTTTCAAATATTTATTATTCTCCATTTTACTCGATCTTCTAAACGGTTAAAGATAGGACATCGCGGTTTTGACCAGTGGATTTAGCACCTTATTTTATATAATATAAGTCCTATAAGTCTACTCTAATGAGTGGATAATGGTACAAACGAATAAAATGTCTATATATCGTATTTCAAATATCTATTATTCTTAATTTTACTCGATCTCCTAAAGGGTTACAGATAGGACATCGCGGTTGTTACCAGTGGATTTAGCACCTTATTTTACATAAAATAAGTCCTATAAGTCTCCTCCCAAGAGTTGATAAAGGTACAAACGAATAAAATGTTTATATATCACATTTTCAAATATCTATTATCCTTAATTTTACTCGATATCCTAAACGGTTACAGATAGAACATCGCGGTTTTCACTAGTGAGTTGAGCACCTCATTTTACATAAAATAAGTCCCATAAGTCTACTCTCATAAGTTGATAAAGGTACAAACGAATAAATTGTTTATATATCACATTTTCAAATATCTATTATTCTCCATTTTACTCTATCTCCTAAACGGTTAAAGATAGGACATCGCGGTTTTCACCAGTGGATTTAGCACCTCATTTTACATTAAATAAGTCCTATAAGTCTACTTTCAAGAGTTGATAAAGGTACAAACGAATAAAATGTTTATATATCACACTTTCAAATATCTATTATTCTCCATTTTACTCGATCTTCTAAACGGTTAAAGATAGGACATCGCGGTTTTCACCAGTGGATTTAGCACCTCATTTTACATAAAATAAGTTCTATAAGTCTACTCTCAGGAGTTGATAAAGGTACAAACGAATAAAATGTTTATAAATCACATTTTCAAATATCTATTATTCTTTATTTTACTCGATCTCCTAAACGGTTACAGATAGGACATCGCGGTTTTCACCAGCGGATTAAGCACCTTATTTTACATAAAATAAGTCGTATAAGTCTACTCTCATGAGTTGATAAAGGTACAAACGAATAAAATGTTTATATATCACATTTTCAAATATTTATTATTCTCCATTTTACTCGATCTTCTAAACGGTTAAAGATAGGACATCGCGGTTTTTACCAGTGGATTTAGCACCTTATTTTACATAAAATAAGTCCTATAAGTCAACCCTCATGAGTTGATAAAGATACAAACGAATAAAATGTTTATATATCACATTTTCAAATATTTATTATTCTCCATTTTACTCGATCTCCTAAACGGTTAAAGATAGGACATCGCGGTTTTCACCAGTGGATTAAGCACCTCATTTTACATAAAATAAGTTCTATAAGCCTACTCTCAGGAGTTGATAAAGGTACAAACGAATAAAATGTTTATATATCACGTTTTCAAATATCTAATATTCTCCATTTTACTCGATTACCTAAACGGTTAAAGATAGGACATCGCGGTTTTTACCAGTGGGTTTAGCACCTCATTTTACATAAAATAAGTCCTATAAGTCTACTGTCAAGAGTTGATAAAGGTACAAACGAATAAAATGTTTATATATCACATTTTCAAATATTTATTATTCTCCATTTTACTCGATCTTCTAATCGGTTAAGGATAGGACATCGCTGTTTTTACCAGTGGATTTAGCACCTTATTTTAATAAAGTAAGTCTTATAAATCTACTCTCATGAGTTGATAAAGGTACAAACGAATAAAATGTTTATATATCACATTTTCAAATATCTATTATTCTTAATTTTACTCGATATCCTAAACGGTTACACATAGAACATCGCGGTTTTCACCAGTGAGTTAAGCACCTCATTTTACATAAAATAAGTCCCATAAGTCTACTCTCATGAGTTGATAAAGGTACAAACGAATAGAATGTTTATATATCACATTTTCAAATATCTATTATTCTCCATTTTACTCGATCTCCTATACGGTTACTGATAGGACATCGCGGTTTTCACCAATGGATTTAGCACCTCATTTTACATAAAATAAGTCCTATAAGTCTACACTCAGGAGTTGATAAAGGTACAAACAAATAAAATGTTTATATATCACATTTTCAAATATCTATTATTCTCTATATTACTCGATCTCCTAAACGGTTACAGATAGGACATCGCGGTTTTCTCCAGCGGATTAAGCACTTCATTTTTCATAAAATAAGTCCTATAAGTCCTTTCTCAGGAGTTGATAAAAGTACAATCGAATAAAATGTTTATATATCACATTTTCAAATATCTATTATTCTCCATTTTACTCAATCCCCTAAACGGTTAATGATAAGACATCGCGGTTTTCACCAATGGATTTAGCACCTCATTTTACATAAAATAAGTCCTATAAGTCTACTCTCAGGAGATGATAACGGTACAAAAGAATAAAATGTTTATATATCACATTTTCAAATATCTATTATTCTCCATTTTACTCGATTATCTAAACGGTAAAAGATAGGACATCGCGGTTTTTACCAATGGATTTAGCACTTCATTTTACATAAAATAGGTCCTATAAGTCTACTCTCAAGAGTTGATAAAGGTACAAACGAATAAAATGTTTATATATCACATTTTCAAATATCTATTATTCTCCATATTACTCGATCTCCTAAACTGTTACAAATAGAACATCACGGTTTTCACCAGTGGATTTAGCACCTCATTTTACATAAAATAAGTCCTATAAGTCTTCTCTCAAGAGTTGATAAAGGTACGAACGAATAAAATGTTTATATATCACATTTTCAAATATCTATTATCCTCCATTATACTCAATCTCCTAAACGGTTAAAGATGGGACATCGCGGTTTTTACCAGTGGATTTAGCACCTTATTTAAATAAAATAAGTCTTATAAGTCTACTCTCATGAGTTGATAAAGGTACAAACGAATAAAATGTTTATATATCACATTTTCAAATATCTATTATTCTTAATTTTACTCGATATCCTAAACGGTTACAGATAGAACATCGCGGTTTTTACCAGTGAGTTAAGCACCTCATTTTACATAAAATAAGTCCCATAAGTCTACTCTCATGAGTTGATAAAGGTACAAACGAATAAAATGTTTATATATCACATTTTCAAATATCTATTATTCTCCATTTTACTCGATCCCCTAAACGGTTAATGATAAAACATCGCGGTTTTCACCAATGGATTTAGCACCTCATTTTACATAAAATAAGTCCTATAAGTCTACTCTCAGGAGATGATAACGGTACAAACGAATATAATGTTTATATATCACATTTTCAAATATCTATTATTCTCCATTTTACTCGATTTTCTAAACGGTAAAAGATATTACATCGCGGTTTTCACCAATGGATTTAGCACCTCATTTTACATAAAATAAGTCTTATAAGTCTACTCTCAGGAGATGATAACGGTACAAACGAATATAATGTTTATATATCACATCTTCAAATATCTATTATTCTCCATTTTACTCGATCTCCTAAACGGTTAATGATTAGACATCGCGGTTTTCTCCAATGGATTTAGCACCTCATTTTACATAAAATAAGTCCTTTAAGTCTACTCTCAGAAGTTGATAAAGGTACAAACGAATAAAATGTTTATATATCACATTTTCAAATATTTATTATTCTCCATTTTACTCGATCTTCTAACGGTTAAAGATAGGACATCGCGGTTTTGACCAGTGGATTTAGCACCTTATTTTACATAAAATAAGTCCTATAAGTCTACTCTAATGAGTTGATAAAGGTACAAACGAATAAAATGTTTATATATCACACTTTCAAATATCTATTATTCTCCATTTTACTCGATCTTCTAAACGGTTAAAGATAGGACATCGCGGTTTTCACCAGTGGATTTAGCACCTCATTTTACATAAAATAAGTTCTATAAGTCTACACTCAGGAGTTGATAAAGGTACAAACGAATAAAATGTTTATAAATCACATTTTCAAATATCTATTATTCTTTATTTTACTCGATCTCCTAAACGGTTACAGATAGGACATCGCGGTTTTCACCAGCGGATTAAGCACCTTATTTTACATAAAATAAGTCGTATAAGTCTACTCTCATGAGTTGATAAAGGTACAAACGAATAAAATGTTTATATATCACATTTTCAAATATTTATTATTCTCCATTTTACTCGATCTTCTAAACGGTTAAAGAAAGGACATCGCGGTTTTTACCAGTGGATTTAGCACCTTATTTTACATAAAATAAGTCCTATAAGTCAACCCTCATGAGTTGATAAAGATACAAACGAATAAAATGTTTATATATCACATTTTCAAATATTTATTATTCTCCATTTTACTCGATCTCCTAAACGGTTAAAGATAGGACATCGCGGTTTTCACCAGTGGATTAAGCACCTCATTTTACATAAAATAAGTTCTATAAGCCTACTCTCAGGAGTTGATAAAGGTACAAACGAATAAAATGTTTATATATCACGTTTTCAAATATCTAATATTCTCCATTTTACTCGATTTCCTAAACGGTTAAAGATAGGACATCGCGGTTTTTACCAATGGATTTAGCACTTCATTTTACATAAAATAAGTCCTATAAGTCTACTCTCAAGGGTTGATAAAGGTACAAACGAATAAAATGTTAATATATCACATTTTCAAATATCTATTATTCTCCATATTACTCGATCTCCTAAACTGTTACAAATAGAACATCACGGTTTTCACCAGTGGATTTAGCACCTCATTTTACATAAAATAAGTCCTATAAGTCTTCTCTCAAGAGTTGATAAAGGTACGAACGAATAAAATGTTTATATATCACATTTTCAAATATCTATTATCCTCCATTATACTCAATCTCCTAAACGGTTAAATATAGGACATCGCGGTTTTTACCAGTGGATTTAGCACCTTATTTTAATAAAATAAGTCTTATAAGTCTACTCTCATGAGTTGATAAAGGTACAAACGAATAAAATGTTTATATATCACATTTTCAAATATCTATTATTCTTAATTTTACTCGATATCCTAAACGGTTACAGATAGAACATCGCGGTTTTTACCAGTGAGTTGAGCACCTCATTTTACATAAAATAAGTCCCATAAGTCTACTCTCATGAGTTGATAAAGGTACAAACGAATAAAATGTTTATATATCACATTTTCAAATATCTATTATTTTCCATTTTACTCGATCTCCTATACGGTTACTGATAGGACATCGCGGTTTTCACCAATGGATTTAGCACCTCATTTTACATAAAATAAGTCCTATAAGTCTACACTCAGGAGTTGATAAAGGTACAAACAAATAAAATGTTTATATATCACATTTTCAAATATCTATTATTCTCAATATTACTCGATCTCCTAAACGGTTACAGATAGGACATCGCGGTTTTCACCAGCGGATTAAGCACTTCATTTTTCATAAAATAAGTTCTATAAGTCTACTCTCAAGAGTTGATAAGGGACAAACGAATAAAATGTTTATATATCACATTTTCAAATATCTATTATCCTCTATATTACTCGCTCTCCTAAACGGTTTTAGATAGAATATCGCGGTTTTCACCAGCGGATTTAGCACCTCACTTTACATAAAATAAGTCCTATAAGTCTACTCTCAAGAGTGGATAAAGGTACAATAAAATGTTTATGAACCACATTTTCAAATATCTATTATTCTAAATATTACTCGATCATCTAAACGGTTACAGATAGAACATCGCGGTTTTCACCAGTGGATTAAGCACCTCATTTTACATTAAATAAGTCCTAAAAGTCTACTCTCAGGAGTTGAAAATGGTACAAATGAATAAAATGTTTATTTATCACATTTACAAATATCTATTTTTTCCATTCTATTCGATCTCCTAAACGGTTACAGATAGGACATCGCGGTTTTCACCAGCGGATTTAGCACTTCATTTTACATAAAATAAGTCCTATAAGTCTACTTTCATGAGTTGATAAAGGTACAAACGAATAAAATGTTTATATATCACATTTTCAAATATCTATTATTCTTTATTTTACTCGATCTCCTAAACGGTTAAAGATAGGACATCGCGGTTTTCACCAGTGGATTTAGCACCTCATTTTACATAAAATAAGTCCTATAAGTCTAATTTCAAGAGTTGATAAAGGTACAAACGAATAAATTGTTTATATATCACATTTACAAATATCTATTAATCTAAATTTTAATCAATCTAATAAACGGTTACAGATAGAACATCGCGGTTTTCACCAGTGGATTTAGCACCTCATTTTACATAAAATAAGTCCTATAAGTCTACTCTCATGAGTTGATAAAGGTACAATCGAATAAAATGTTTATATATATATATCAATTTCAAATATCTATTATTCTGCATTTTACTCGATCTCCTAAACGGTAACAGATAGGACATCGCGGTTTTCACCAGTGGATTTAGCACCTCATTTTACATAAAATAAGTCCTATAAATCTACTCTCAGAAGTTGATAAAGGTACAAACGAATAAAATGTTTATATAACACATCTTCAAATATCTAATATTCTCCATTTTACTCGATTTCCTAAAAGGTTAAAGATAGGACATCGCGGTTTTTACCAGTGGATTTAGCACCTTATTTTAAATAATATAAGTCCTATAAGTCTACTCTCATGAGTTGATAAAGGTACAAACGAATAAAATGTTTATAAATCACATTTTCAAATATCTATTATTCTCCATTTTACTCGATCTTCTAAACGGTTAAAGAAAGGACATCGCGGTTTTTACCAGTGGATTTAGCACCTTATTTTACATAAAATAAGTCCTATAAGTCAACCCTCATGAGTTGATAAAGATACAAACGAATAAAATGTTTATATATCACATTTTCAAATATTTATTATTCTCCATTTTACTCGATCTTCTAAACGGTTAAAGAAAGGACATCGCGGTTTTTACCAGTGGATTTAGCACCTTATTTTACATAAAATAAGTCCTATAAGTCAACCCTCATGAGTTGATAAAGATACAAACGAATAAAATGTTTATATATCACATTTTCAAATATTTATTATTCTCCATTTTACTCGATCTCCTAAACGGTTAAAGATAGGACATCGCGGTTTTCACCAGTGGATTAAGCACCTCATTTTACATAAAATAAGTTCTATAAGCCTACTCTCAGGAGTTGATAAAGGTACAAACGAATAAAATGTTTATATATCACGTTTTCAAATATCTAATATTCTCCATTTTACTCGATTTCCTAAACGGTTAAAGATAGGACATCGCGGTTTTTACCAATGGATTTAGCACTTCATTTTACATAAAATAAGTCCTATAAGTCTACTCTCAAGGGTTGATAAAGGTACAAACGAATAAAATGTTAATATATCACATTTTCAAATATCTATTATTCTCCATATTACTCGATCTCCTAAACTGTTACAAATAGAACATCACGGTTTTCACCAGTGGATTTAGCACCTCATTTTACATAAAATAAGTCCTATAAGTCTTCTCTCAAGAGTTGATAAAGGTACGAACGAATAAAATGTTTATATATCACATTTTCAAATATCTATTATCCTCCATTATACTCAATCTCCTAAACGGTTAAATATAGGACATCGCGGTTTTTACCAGTGGATTTAGCACCTTATTTTAATAAAATAAGTCTTATAAGTCTACTCTCATGAGTTGATAAAGGTACAAACGAATAAAATGTTTATATATCACATTTTCAAATATCTATTATTCTTAATTTTACTCGATATCCTAAACGGTTACAGATAGAACATCGCGGTTTTTACCAGTGAGTTGAGCACCTCATTTTACATAAAATAAGTCCCATAAGTCTACTCTCATGAGTTGATAAAGGTACAAACGAATAAAATGTTTATATATCACATTTTCAAATATCTATTATTTTCCATTTTACTCGATCTCCTATACGGTTACTGATAGGACATCGCGGTTTTCACCAATGGATTTAGCACCTCATTTTACATAAAATAAGTCCTATAAGTCTACACTCAGGAGTTGATAAAGGTACAAACAAATAAAATGTTTATATATCACATTTTCAAATATCTATTATTCTCAATATTACTCGATCTCCTAAACGGTTACAGATAGGACATCGCGGTTTTCACCAGCGGATTAAGCACTTCATTTTTCATAAAATAAGTTCTATAAGTCTACTCTCAAGAGTTGATAAGGGACAAACGAATAAAATGTTTATATATGACATTTTCAAATATCTATTATCCTCTATATTACTCGCTCTCCTAAACGGTTTTAGATAGAATATCGCGGTTTTCACCAGCGGATTTAGCACCTCACTTTACATAAAATAAGTCCTATAAGTCTACTCTCAAGAGTGGATAAAGGTACAATAAAATGTTTATGAACCACATTTTCAAATATCTATTATTCTAAATATTACTCGATCATCTAAACGGTTACAGATAGAACATCGCGGTTTTCACCAGTGGATTAAGCACCTCATTTTACATTAAATAAGTCCTAAAAGTCTACTCTCAGGAGTTGAAAATGGTACAAATGAATAAAATGTTTATTTATCACATTTACAAATATCTATTTCTTCCATTCTATTCGATCTCCTAAACGGTTACAGATAGGACATCGCGGTTTTCACCAGCGGATTTAGCACTTCATTTTACATAAAATAAGTCCTATAAGTCTACTTTCATGAGTTGATAAAGGTACAAACGAATAAAATGTTTATATATCACATTTTCAAATATCTATTATTCTTTATTTTACTCGATCTCCTAAACGGTTAAAGATAGGACATCGCGGTTTTCACCAGTGGATTTAGCACCTCATTTTACATAAAATAAGTCCTATAAGTCTAATTTCAAGAGTTGATAAAGGTACAAACGAATAAAATGTTTATATATCACATTTACAAATATCTATTAATCTAAATTTTAATCAATCTAATAAACGGTTACAGATAGAACATCGCGGTTTTCACCAGTGGATTTAGCACCTCATTTTACATAAAATAAGTCCTATAAGTCTACTCTCATGAGTTGATAAAGGTACAATCGAATAAAATGTTTATATATATATATCAATTTCAAATATCTATTATTCTGCATTTTACTCGATCTCCTAAACGGTAACAGATAGGACATCGCGGTTTTCACCAGTGGATTTAGCACCTCATTTTACATAAAATAAGTCCTATAAATCTACTCTCAGAAGTTGATAAAGGTACAAACGAATAAAATGTTTATATAACACATCTTCAAATATCTAATATTCTCCATTTTACTCGATTTCCTAAAAGGTTAAAGATAGGACATCGCGGTTTTTACCAGTGGATTTAGCACCTTATTTTAAATAATATAAGTCCTATAAGTCTACTCTCATGAGTTGATAAAGGTACAAACGAATAAAATGTTTATATATCACATTTTCAAATATCTATTGTTCTCCATTTTAATCAATCTACTAAACGGTTACAGATAGGACAACGCGGTTCTCACCAGCGGATTTAGCACCTCATTTTACATAAAATAAGTCCTATAAGTCTACTCTCAAGAGTTGATAAAGGTACAAACGAATATAATGTTTATATATCACATTTTCAAATATTTATTATTCTCCATTTTACTCGATCTTCTAAACGGTTAAAGATAGGACATCGCGGTTTTTACCAGTGGATTTAGCACCTTATTTTAAATAATATAAGTCCTATAAGTCTACTCTCATGAGTTGATAATGGTACAAACGAATAAAATGTTTGTATATCACATTTTCAAATATCTATTATTCTCCATTTTACTCGATCTTCTAATCGGTTAAAGATAGGACATCGAGGTTTTCACCAGTGGATTTAGCACCTTATTTTACATAAAATAAGTCCTATAAGTCTACTCTAAATAGTTGATAAAGGTACAAATGAATAAAATGTTTATATATCACATTTTCAAATATTTATTATTCTCCATTTTACTCGATCTCCTAAACGGTTAAAGATAGGACATCGCGGTTATTACCAGTGGATTTAGCACCATATTTTACATAAAATAAGTCCTATAAGTCTACTCTAAATAGTTGATAAAGGTACAAATGAATAAAATGTTTATATATCACATTTTCAAATATTTATTATTCTCCATTTTACTCGATCTCCTAAACGGTTAAAGATAGGACATCGAGGTTTTCACCAGTGGATTTAGCACCTTATTTTACATAAAATAAGTCCTATAAGTCTACTCTCATGAGTTGATAAAGGTACAATCGAATAAAATGTTTATATATATATATCAATTTCAAATATCTATTATTCTGCATTTTACTCGATCTCCTAAACGGTAACAGATAGGACATCGCGGTTTTCACCAGTGGATTTAGCACCTCATTTTACATAAAATAAGTCCTATAAGTCTACTCTCAGAAGTTGATAAAGGTACAAACGAATAAAATGTTTATATAACACATCTTCAAATATCTAATATTCTCCATTTTACTCGATTTCCTAAAAGGTTAAAGATAGGACATCGCGGTTTTTACCAGTGGATTTAGCACCTCATTTAACATAAATTAAGTCCTATAAGTCTACTCTAATGAGTTGATAAAGGTACAAACGAATAAAATGTTTATATATCACATTTTCAAATATCTATTGTTCTCCATTTTAATCAATCTACTAAACGGTTACAGATAGGACAACGCGGTTCTCACCAGCGGGTTTAGCACCTCATTTTACATAAAATAAGTCCTATAAGTCTACTCTCAAGAGTTGATAAAGGTACAAACGAATAAAATGTTTATATATCACATTTTCAAATATTTATTATTCTCCATTTTACTCGATCTTCTAAACGGTTAAAGATAGGACATCGCGGTTTTTACCAGTGGATTTAGCACCTTATTTTAAATAATATAAGTCCTATAAGTCTACTCTCATGAGTTGATAAAGGTACAAACGAATAAAATGTTTGTATATCACATTTTCAAATATCTATTTTTCTCCATTTTACTCGATCTTCTAATCGGTTAAAGATAGGACATCGAGGTTTTCACCAGTGGATTTAGCACCTTATTTTACATAAAATAAGTCCTATAAGTCTACTCTAAATAGTTGATAAAGGTACAAATGAATAAAATGTTTATATATCACATTTTCAAATATTTATTATTCTCCATTTTACTCGATCTCCTAAACGGTTAAAGATAGGACATCGCGGTTATTACCAGTGGATTTAGCACCATATTTTACATAAAATAAGTCCTATAAGTCTACTCTAAATAGTTGATAAAGGTACAAATGAATAAAATGTTTATATATCACATTTTCAAATATTTATTATTCTCCATTTTACTCGATCTCCTAAACGGTTAAAGATAGGACATCGAGGTTTTCACCAGTGGATTTAGCACCTTATTTTACATAAAATAAGTCCTATAAGTCTACTCTCATGAGTTGATAAAGGTACAATCGAATAAAATGTTTATATATATATATCAATTTCAAATATCTATTATTCTGCATTTTACTCGATCTCCTAAACGGTAACAGATAGGACATCGCGGTTTTCACCAGTGGATTTAGCACCTCATTTTACATAAAATAAGTCCTATAAGTCTACTCTCAGAAGTTGATAAAGGTACAAACGAATAAAATGTTTATATAACACATCTTCAAATATCTAATATTCTCCATTTTACTCGATTTCCTAAAAGGTTAAAGATAGGACATCGCGGTTTTTACCAGTGGATTTAGCACCTCATTTAACATAAATTAAGTCCTATAAGTCTACTCTAATGAGTTGATAAAGGTACAAACGAATAAAATGTTTATATATCACATTTTCAAATATCTATTGTTCTCCATTTTAATCAATCTACTAAACGGTTACAGATAGGACAACGCGGTTCTCACCAGCGGATTTAGCACCTCATTTTACATAAAATAAGTCCTATAAGTCTACTCTCAAGAGTTGATAAAGGTACAAACGAATAAAATGTTTATATATCACATTTTCAAATATTTATTATTCTCCATTTTACTCGATCTTCTAAACGGTTAAAGATAGGACATCGCGGTTTTTACCAGTGGATTTAGCACCTTATTTTAAATAATATAAGTCCTATAAGTCTACTCTCATGAGTTGATAAAGGTACAAACGAATAAAATGTTTGTATATCACATTTTCAAATATCTATTTTTCTCCATTTTACTCGATCTTCTAATCGGTTAAAGATAGGACATCGAGGTTTTCACCAGTGGATTTAGCACCTTATTTTACATAAAATAAGTCCTATAAGTCTACTCTAAATAGTTGATAAAGGTACAAATGAATAAAATGTTTATATATCACATTTTCAAATATTTATTATTCTCCATTTTACTCGATCTCCTAAACGGTTAAAGACAGGACATCGCGGTTATTACCAGTGGATTAAGCACCATATTTTAAATAATATAAGTCCTATAAGTCTACTCTCATGAGTTGATAAAGGTACAAACGAATAAAATGTTTGTATATCACATTTTCAAATATCTATTTTTCTCCATTTTACTCGATCTTCTAATCGGTTAAAGATAGGACATCGAGGTTTTCACCAGTGGATTTAGCACCTCATTTTACATAAAATATGTCCTATAAGTCTACTTTTAAGAGTTGATAAAGGTACAAACGAATAAAATGTTTGTATATCACATTTTCAAATATTTGTTATTCTCCATTTTACTCGATCTTCTAATCGGTTGAAGATAGGACATCGCGGTTTTTACCAGTGGATTTAGCACCTTATTTTACATAAAATAAGTGCTATAAGTCTACTCTCATAAGTTGATAAAGGAACAATCGAATAAAATGTTTATATATCACATTTTCAAATATCTATTATTCTCCATTTTACTCGATCTTCTAATCGGTTAAAGATAGGACATCGAGGTTTTCACCAGTGGATTTAGCACCTTATTTTACATAAAATAAGTCCTATAAGTCTACTCTAAATAGTTGATAAAGGTACAAATGAATAAAATGTTTATATATCACATTTTCAAATATTTATTATTCTCCATTTTACTCGATCTCCTAAACGGTTAAAGATAGGACATCGCGGTTATTACCAGTGGATTTAGCACCATATTTTACATTAAATAAGTCCTATAAGTCTACTCTCAGGAGTTGATTAAGGTACAAACGAATAATTTTTATATATCACATTTTCAAATGTCTATTCTCCATTTTACTCGATCTCCTATACGGTTACTGATTGGACATCGCGGTTTTCACCAGTGGATTTAGCACCTCAGTTTACATAAAATAAGTCCTATAATTCTACTCTCAGGAGTTCATAAAGGTACAAACAAATAAATTGTTTATATATCACATTTTCAAATATCTATTATTCTCCATTTTACTCGATCTCCTAAACGGTTAAACATAGGACATCGCAATTTTCACCAGTGAATTTAGCACCTCAATTTACATAAGATAGTCCTATAAGTCTACTCTCAAGAGTTGATAAAGGTGCAAACGAATAAAATGCTTAGATATCACATTTTCAAATATCTATTATTCTCTATATTACTCGATCTCCTAAACGGTTACAGATAGGACATCGCGGTTTTCACCAGCGGATTAAGCACCTCATTTTACATAAAGTAAGTCGTATAAGTCTACTCTTATGAGTTGATAAAGGTACAAACGATAAAAATGTTTATATATCACGGTTACAGATAGGACATCGCGGTTTTTACCAGTGGATTTAGCACCTTATTTTACATAAAATAAGTCCTATAAGTCTCCTCCTAAGAGTTGATAAAGGTACAAACGAATAAATTGTTTATATATCACATTTTTAAATATTTATAATTCTCCATTTTACTCGATCTCCTAAACGGTTAAAGATAGGACATCGCGGTTATTACCAGTGGATTTAGCACCATATTTTAAATAAAATAAGTCCTATAAGTCTACTCTCAAGAGTTGATATAGGTACAAACGAATAAAATGTTTATAAATCACATTTTCAAATATCTTTTATTCTCCATTTTACACAATCTCCTAAACGGTTAAAGATAGGACATCGCGGTTTTCACCAGTGGATTTAGCACCTCATTTTATATATAATAAGTCCTATAAGTCTACTCTCAGGAGTTGATAAAGGTACAAACAAATAAAATGTTTATATATCACATTTTCAGATATCTATTATTCTCTATATTACTCGATCTCCTAAACGGTTACAGATAGAACATTGCGGTTTTCACCAGTGGATTTAGCACCTCATTTTTCATAAAATAAGTCCTATAAGTCCACTCTCAGGAGTTGATAAAGGTACAAACGAATAAAATGTTTGTATATCACATTTTCAAATATCTATTATTCTCCATTTTACTCGATCTCCTAAACGGTTAAAGATAGGACATCGCGGTTTTCACCAGTGGATTTACCACCTTATTTTACATATAATAAGTCCTATAAGTCTACTTTCAAGAGTTGATAAAGGTACAAACGAATAAAATGTTTATATATCACATTTTCAAATATCTATTATTCTTAATTTTACTCGATCTCCTAATCGGTTAAAGATAGGACATTGCGGTTTTCACCAGTGGATTTAGCACCTCATTTTTCATAAAATAAGTCCTATAAGTCCACTCTCAGGAGTTGATAAAGGTACAAACGAATAAAATGTTTATATATCACATTTTCAAATATCTATTATTCTCCATTTTACTCGATTATCTAAACGGTAAAAGATAGGACATCGCGGTTTTTACCAATGGATTTAGCACTTCATTTTACATAAAATAGGTCCTATAAGTCTACTCTCAAGAGTTGATAAAGGTACAAACGAATAAAATGTTTATATATCACATTTTCAAATATCTATTATTCTCCATATTACTCGATCTCCTAAACTGTTACAAATAGAACATCACGGTTTTCACCAGTGGATTTAGCACCTCATTTTACATAAAATAAGTCCTATAAGTCTTCTCTCAAGAGTTGATAAAGGTACGAACGAATAAAATGTTTATATATCACATTTTCAAATATCTATTATCCTCCATTATACTCAATCTCCTAAACGGTTAAAGATGGGACATCGCGGTTTTTACCAGTGGATTTAGCACCTTATTTAAATAAAATAAGTCTTATAAGTCTACTCTCATGAGTTGATAAAGGTACAAACGAATAAAATGTTTATATATCACATTTTCAAATATCTATTATTCTTAATTTTACTCGATATCCTAAACGGTTACAGATAGAACATCGCGGTTTTTACCAGTGAGTTAAGCACCTCATTTTACATAAAATAAGTCCCATAAGTCTACTCTCATGAGTTGATAAAGGTACAAACGAATAAAATGTTTATATATCACATTTTCAAATATCTATTATTCTCCATTTTACTCGATCCCCTAAACGGTTAATGATAAAACATCGCGGTTTTCACCAATGGATTTAGCACCTCATTTTACATAAAATAAGTCCTATAAGTCTACTCTCAGGAGATGATAACGGTACAAACGAATATAATGTTTATATATCACATTTTCAAATATCTATTATTCTCCATTTTACTCGATTTTCTAAACGGTAAAAGATATTACATCGCGGTTTTCACCAATGGATTTAGCACCTCATTTTACATAAAATAAGTCCTATAAGTCTACTCTCAGGAGATGATAACGGTACAAACGAATATAATGTTTATATATCACATCTTCAAATATCTATTATTCTCCATTTTACTCGATCTCCTAAACGGTTAATGATTAGACATCGCGGTTTTCTCCAATGGATTTAGCACCTCATTTTACATAAAATAAGTCCTTTAAGTCTACTCTCAGAAGTTGATAAAGGTACAAACGAATAAAATGTTTATATATCACATTTTCAAATATTTATTATTCTCCATTTTACTCGATCTTCTAACGGTTAAAGATAGGACATCGCGGTTTTGACCAGTGGATTTAGCACCTTATTTTACATAAAATAAGTCCTATAAGTCTACTCTAATGAGTTGATAAAGGTACAAACGAATAAAATGTTTATATATCACACTTTCAAATATCTATTATTCTCCATTTTACTCGATCTTCTAAACGGTTAAAGATAGGACATCGCGGTTTTCACCAGTGGATTTAGCACCTCATTTTACATAAAATAAGTTCTATAAGTCTACACTCAGGAGTTGATAAAGGTACAAACGAATAAAATGTTTATAAATCACATTTTCAAATATCTATTATTCTTTATTTTACTCGATCTCCTAAACGGTTACAGATAGGACATCGCGGTTTTCACCAGCGGATTAAGCACCTTATTTTACATAAAATAAGTCGTATAAGTCTACTCTCATGAGTTGATAAAGGTACAAACGAATAAAATGTTTATATATCACATTTTCAAATATTTATTATTCTCCATTTTACTCGATCTTCTAAACGGTTAAAGAAAGGACATCGCGGTTTTTACCAGTGGATTTAGCACCTTATTTTACATAAAATAAGTCCTATAAGTCAACCCTCATGAGTTGATAAAGATACAAACGAATAAAATGTTTATATATCACATTTTCAAATATTTATTATTCTCCATTTTACTCGATCTCCTAAACGGTTAAAGATAGGACATCGCGGTTTTCACCAGTGGATTAAGCACCTCATTTTACATAAAATAAGTTCTATAAGCCTACTCTCAGGAGTTGATAAAGGTACAAACGAATAAAGTGTTTATATATCACGTTTTCAAATATCTAATATTCTCCATTTTACTCGATTTCCTAAACGGTTAAAGATAGGACATCGCGGTTTTTACCAATGGATTTAGCACTTCATTTTACATAAAATAAGTCCTATAAGTCTACTCTCAAGGGTTGATAAAGGTACAAACGAATAAAATGTTAATATATCACATTTTCAAATATCTATTATTCTCCATATTACTCGATCTCCTAAACTGTTACAAATAGAACATCACGGTTTTCACCAGTGGATTTAGCACCTCATTTTACATAAAATAAGTCCTATAAGTCTTCTCTCAAGAGTTGATAAAGGTACGAACGAATAAAATGTTTATATATCACATTTTCAAATATCTATTATCCTCCATTATACTCAATCTCCTAAACGGTTAAATATAGGACATCGCGGTTTTTACCAGTGGATTTAGCACCTTATTTTAATAAAATAAGTCTTATAAGTCTACTCTCATGAGTTGATAAAGGTACAAACGAATAAAATGTTTATATATCACATTTTCAAATATCTATTATTCTTAATTTTACTCGATATCCTAAACGGTTACAGATAGAACATCGCGGTTTTTACCAGTGAGTTGAGCACCTCATTTTACATAAAATAAGTCCCATAAGTCTACTCTCATGAGTTGATAAAGGTACAAACGAATAAAATGTTTATATATCACATTTTCAAATATCTATTATTTTCCATTTTACTCGATCTCCTATACGGTTACTGATAGGACATCGCGGTTTTCACCAATGGATTTAGCACCTCATTTTACATAAAATAAGTCCTATAAGTCTACACTCAGGAGTTGATAAAGGTACAAACAAATAAAATGTTTATATATCACATTTTCAAATATCTATTATTCTCAATATTACTCGATCTCCTAAACGGTTACAGATAGGACATCGCGGTTTTCACCAGCGGATTAAGCACTTCATTTTTCATAAAATAAGTTCTATAAGTCTACTCTCAAGAGTTGATAAGGGACAAACGAATAAAATGTTTATATATCACATTTTCAAATATCTATTATCCTCTATATTACTCGCTCTCCTAAACGGTTTTAGATAGAATATCGCGGTTTTCACCAGCGGATTTAGCACCTCACTTTACATAAAATAAGTCCTATAAGTCTACTCTCAAGAGTGGATAAAGGTACAATAAAATGTTTATGAACCACATTTTCAAATATCTATTATTCTAAATATTACTCGATCATCTAAACGGTTACAGATAGAACATCGCGGTTTTCACCAGTGGATTAAGCACCTCATTTTACATTAAATAAGTCCTAAAAGTCTACTCTCAGGAGTTGAAAATGGTACAAATGAATAAAATGTTTATTTATCACATTTACAAATATCTATTTTTTCCATTCTATTCGATCTCCTAAACGGTTACAGATAGGACATCGCGGTTTTCACCAGCGGATTTAGCACTTCATTTTACATAAAATAAGTCCTATAAGTCTACTTTCATGAGTTGATAAAGGTACAAACGAATAAAATGTTTATATATCACATTTTCAAATATCTATTATTCTTTATTTTACTCGATCTCCTAAACGGTTAAAGATAGGACATCGCGGTTTTCACCAGTGGATTTAGCACCTCATTTTACATAAAATAAGTCCTATAAGTCTAATTTCAAGAGTTGATAAAGGTACAAACGAATAAAATGTTTATATATCACATTTACAAATATCTATTAATCTAAATTTTAATCAATCTAATAAACGGTTACAGATAGAACATCGCGGTTTTCACCAGTGGATTTAGCACCTCATTTTACATAAAATAAGTCCTATAAGTCTACTCTCATGAGTTGATAAAGGTACAATCGAATAAAATGTTTATATATATATATCAATTTCAAATATCTATTATTCTGCATTTTACTCGATCTCCTAAACGGTAACAGATAGGACATCGCGGTTTTCACCAGTGGATTTAGCACCTCATTTTACATAAAATAAGTCCTATAAATCTACTCTCAGAAGTTGATAAAGGTACAAACGAATAAAATGTTTATATAACACATCTTCAAATATCTAATATTCTCCATTTTACTCGATTTCCTAAAAGGTTAAAGATAGGACATCGCGGTTTTTACCAGTGGATTTAGCACCTTATTTTAAATAATATAAGTCCTATAAGTCTACTCTCATGAGTTGATAAAGGTACAAACGAATAAAATGTTTATATATCACATTTTCAAATATCTATTGTTCTCCATTTTAATCAATCTACTAAACGGTTACAGATAGGACAACGCGGTTCTCACCAGCGGATTTAGCACCTCATTTTACATAAAATAAGTCCTATAAGTCTACTCTCAAGAGTTGATAAAGGTACAAACGAATATAATGTTTATATATCACATTTTCAAATATTTATTATTCTCCATTTTACTCGATCTTCTAAACGGTTAAAGATAGGACATCGCGGTTTTTACCAGTGGATTTAGCACCTTATTTTAAATAATATAAGTCCTATAAGTCTACTCTCATGAGTTGATAAAGGTACAAACGAATAAAATGTTTGTATATCACATTTTCAAATATCTATTATTCTCCATTTTACTCGATCTTCTAATCGGTTAAAGATAGGACATCGAGGTTTTCACCAGTGGATTTAGCACCTTATTTTACATAAAATAAGTCCTATAAGTCTACTCTAAATAGTTGATAAAGGTACAAATGAATAAAATGTTTATATATCACATTTTCAAATATTTATTATTCTCCATTTTACTCGATCTCCTAAACGGTTAAAGATAGGACATCGCGGTTATTACCAGTGGATTTAGCACCATATTTTACATAAAATAAGTCCTATAAGTCTACTCTAAATAGTTGATAAAGGTACAAATGAATAAAATGTTTATATATCACATTTTCAAATATTTATTATTCTCCATTTTACTCGATCTCCTAAACGGTTAAAGATAGGACATCGAGGTTTTCACCAGTGGATTTAGCACCTTATTTTACATAAAATAAGTCCTATAAGTCTACTCTCATGAGTTGATAAAGGTACAATCGAATAAAATGTTTATATATATATATCAATTTCAAATATCTATTATTCTGCATTTTACTCGATCTCCTAAACGGTAACAGATAGGACATCGCGGTTTTCACCAGTGGATTTAGCACCTCATTTTACATAAAATAAGTCCTATAAGTCTACTCTCAGAAGTTGATAAAGGTACAAACGAATAAAATGTTTATATAACACATCTTCAAATATCTAATATTCTCCATTTTACTCGATTTCCTAAAAGGTTAAAGATAGGACATCGCGGTTTTTACCAGTGGATTTAGCACCTCATTTAACATAAATTAAGTCCTATAAGTCTACTCTAATGAGTTGATAAAGGTACAAACGAATAAAATGTTTATATATCACATTTTCAAATATCTATTGTTCTCCATTTTAATCAATCTACTAAACGGTTACAGATAGGACATCGCGGTTTTCACCAGCGGATTTAGCACCTCATTTTACATAAAATAAGTCCTATAAGTCTACTCTCAAGAGTTGATAAAGGTACAAACGAATAAAATGTTTATATATCACATTTTCAAATATTTATTATTCTCCATTTTACTCGATCTTCTAAACGGTTAAAGATAGGACATCGCGGTTTTTACCAGTGGATTTAGCACCTTATTTTAAATAATATAAGTCCTATAAGTCTACTCTCATGAGTTGATAAAGGTACAAACGAATAAAATGTTTGTATATCACATTTTCAAATATCTATTTTTCTCCATTTTACTCGATCTTCTAATCGGTTAAAGATAGGACATCGAGGTTTTCACCAGTGGATTTAGCACCTTATTTTACATAAAATAAGTCCTATAAGTCTACTCTAAATAGTTGATAAAGGTACAAATGAATAAAATGTTTATATATCACATTTTCAAATATTTATTATTCTCCATTTTACTCGATCTCCTAAACGGTTAAAGATAGGACATCGCGGTTATTACCAGTGGATTTAGCACCATATTTTACATTAAATAAGTCCTATAAGTCTACTCTCAGGAGTTGATTAAGGTACAAACGAATAATTTTTATATATCACATTTTCAAATGTCTATTCTCCATTTTACTCGATCTCCTATACGGTTACTGATTGGACATCGCGGTTTTCACCAGTGGATTTAGCACCTCAGTTTACATAAAATAAGTCCTATAATTCTACTCTCAGGAGTTCATAAAGGTACAAACAAATAAATTGTTTATATATCACATTTTCAAATATCTATTATTCTCCATTTTACTCGATCTCCTAAACGGTTAAACATAGGACATCGCAATTTTCACCAGTGAATTTAGCACCTCAATTTACATAAGATAGTCCTATAAGTCTACTCTCAAGAGTTGATAAAGGTGCAAACGAATAAAATGCTTAGATATCACATTTTCAAATATCTATTATTCTCTATATTACTCGATCTCCTAAACGGTTACAGATAGGACATCGCGGTTTTCACCAGCGGATTAAGCACCTCATTTTACATAAAGTAAGTCGTATAAGTCTACTCTTATGAGTTGATAAAGGTACAAACGATAAAAATGTTTATATATCACGGTTACAGATAGGACATCGCGGTTTTTACCAGTGGATTTAGCACCTTATTTTACATAAAATAAGTCCTATAAGTCTCCTCCTAAGAGTTGATAAAGGTACAAACGAATAAATTGTTTATATATCACATTTTTAAATATTTATAATTCTCCATTTTACTCGATCTCCTAAACGGTTAAAGATAGGACATCGCGGTTATTACCAGTGGATTTAGCACCATATTTTAAATAAAATAAGTCCTATAAGTCTACTCTCAAGAGTTGATATAGGTACAAACGAATAAAATGTTTATAAATCACATTTTCAAATATCTTTTATTCTCCATTTTACACAATCTCCTAAACGGTTAAAGATAGGACATCGCGGTTTTCACCAGTGGATTTAGCACCTCATTTTATATATAATAAGTCCTATAAGTCTACTCTCAGGAGTTGATAAAGGTACAAACAAATAAAATGTTTATATATCACATTTTCAGATATCTATTATTCTCTATATTACTCGATCTCCTAAACGGTTACAGATAGAACATTGCGGTTTTCACCAGTGGATTTAGCACCTCATTTTTCATAAAATAAGTCCTATAAGTCCACTCTCAGGAGTTGATAAAGGTACAAACGAATAAAATGTTTGTATATCACATTTTCAAATATCTATTATTCTCCATTTTACTCGATCTCCTAAACGGTTAAAGATAGGACATCGCGGTTTTCACCAGTGGATTTACCACCTTATTTTACATATAATAAGTCCTATAAGTCTACTTTCAAGAGTTGATAAAGGTACAAACGAATAAAATGTTTATATATCACATTTTCAAATATCTATTATTCTTAATTTTACTCGATCTCCTAATCGGTTAAAGATAGGACATTGCGGTTTTCACCAGTGGATTTAGCACCTCATTTTTCATAAAATAAGTCCTATAAGTCCACTCTCAGGAGTTGATAAAGGTACAAACGAATAAAATGTTTATATATCACATTTTCAAATATCTTATATTCTCCATTTTACTCGATCTCTTAAACGGTTAAAGATTGGACATTGCCGTTTTTACCAGTGGATTAAGCACCTTATTTTAAATAAAATAAGTCCTATAAGTCTACTTTCAAGAGTTGATAAAGGTACAAACGAATAAAATGTTTATATATCACATTTTCAAATATCTATTATTCTTAATTTTACTCGATTACCTAAACGGTTAAAGATAGGACATCGCGGTTTTTACCAGTGGGTTTAGCACCTCAATTTACATAAAATAAGTCCTATAAGTCTACTGTCAAGAGTTGATAAAGGTACAAACGAATAAAATGTTTATATATCACATTTTCAAATATTTATTATTCTCCATTTTACTCGATCTTCTAATCGGTTAAGGATAGGACATCGCTCTTTTTACCAGTGGATTTAGCACCTTATTTTAATAAAATAAGTCTTATAAATCTACTCTCATGAGTTGATAAAGGTACAAACGAATAAAATGTTTATATATCACATTTTCAAATATCTATTATTCTTAATTTTACTCGATATCCTAAACGGTTACACATAGAACATCGCGGTTTTCACCAGTGAGTTGAGCACCTCATTTTACATAAAATAAGTCCTTTAAGTCTACTCTCAGAAGTTGATAAAGGTACAAACGAATAAAATGTTTATATATCACATTTTCAAATATTTATTATTCTCCATTTTACTCGATCTTCTAAACGGTTAAAGATAGGACATCGCGGTTTTGACCAGTGGATTTAGCACCTTATTTTACATAAAATAAGTCCTATAAGTCTACTCTAATGAGTTGATAAAGGTACAAACGAATAAAATGTTTATATATCACACTTTCAAATATCAATTATTCTCCATTTTACTCGATCTTCTAAACGGTTAAAGATAGGACATCGCGGTTTTCACCAGTGGATTTAGCACCTCATTTTACATAAAATAAGTCCTATAAGTCTACACTCAGGAGTTGATAAAGGTACAAACAAATAAAATGTTTATATATCACATTTTCAAATATCTATTATTCTCTATATTACTCGATCTCCTAAACGGTTACAGATAGGACATCGCGGTTTTCTCCAGCGGATTAAGCACTTCATTTTTCATAAAATAAGTCCTATAAGTCCTTTCTCAGGAGTTGATAAAAGTACAAACGAATAAAATGTTTATATATCACATTTTCAAATATCTATTATTTTCCATTTTACTCAATCCCCTAAACGGTTAATGATAAGACATCGCGGTTTTCACCAATGGATTTAGCACCTCATTTTACATAAAATAAGTCCTATAAGTCTACTCTCAGGAGATGATAACGGTACAAAAGAATAAAATGTTTATATATCACATTTTCAAATATCTATTATTCTCCATTTTACTCGATTATCTAATCGGTAAAAGATAGGACATCGCGGTTTTTACCAATGGATTTAGCACTTCATTTTACATAAAATAGGTCCTATAAGTCTACTCTCAAGAGTTGATAAAGGTACAAACGAATAAAATGTTTATATATCACAGTTTCAAATATCTATTATTCTCCATATTACTCGATCTCCTAAACTGTTACAAATAGAACATCACGGTTTTCACCAGTGGATTTAGCACCTCATTTTACATAAAATAAGTCCTATAAGTCTTCTCTCAAGAGTTGATAAAGGTACGAACGAATAAAATGTTTATATATCACATTTTCAAATATCTATTATTCTCCATTTTACTCGATTTTCTAAACGGTAAAAGATATTACATCGCGGTTTTCACCAATGGATTTAGCACCTTATTTTACATAAAATAAGTCCTATAAGTCTACTCTCAGGAGATGATAACGGTACAAACGAATATAATGTTTATATATCACATCTTCAAATATCTATTATTCTCCATTTTACTCGATCTCCTAAACGGTTAATGATTAGACATCGCGGTTTTCTCCAATGGATTTAGCACCGCATTTCACATAAAATAAGTCCTTTAAGTCTACTCTCAGAAGTTGATAAAGGTACAAACGAATAAAATGTTTATATATCACATTTTCAAATATTTATTATTCTCCATTTTACTCGATCTTCTAACGGTTAAAGATAGGACATCGCGGTTTTGACCAGTGGATTTAGCACCTTATTTTACATAAAATAAGTTCTATAAGTCTACTCTCAGGAGTTGATAAAGGTACAAACGAATAAAATGTTTATAAATCACATTTTCAAATATCTATTATTCTTTATTTTACTCGATCTCCTAAACGGTTACAGATAGGACATCGCGGTTTTCACCAGCGGATTAAGCACCTTATTTTACATAAAATAAGTCGTATAAGTCTACTCTCATGAGTTGATAAAGGTACAAACGAATAAAATGTTTATATATCACATTTTCAAATATTTATTATTCTCCATTTTACTCGATCTTCTAAACGGTTAAAGAAAGGACATCGCGGTTTTTACCAGTGGATTTAGCACCTTATTTTACATAAAATAAGTCCTATAAGTCAACCCTCATGAGTTGATAAAGATACAAACGAATAAAATGTTTATATATCACATTTTCAAATATTTATTAATCTCCATTTTACTCGATCTCCTAAACGGTTAAAGATAAGACATCGCGGTTTTCACCAGTGGATTAAGCACCTCATTTTACATAAAATAAGTTCTATAAGCCTACTCTCAGGAGTTGATAAAGGTACAAACGAATAAAATGTTTATATATCACGTTTTCAAATATCTAATATTCTCCATTTTACTCGATTTCCTAAACGGTTAAAGATAGGACATCGCGGTTTTTACCAATGGATTTAGCACTTCATTTTACATAAAATAAGTCCTATAAGTCTACTCTCAAGGGTTGATAAAGGTACAAACGAATAAAATGTTAATATATCACATTTTCAAATATCTATTATTCTCCATATTACTCGATCTCCTAAACTGTTACAAATAGAACATCACGGTTTTCACCAGTGGATTTAGCACCTCATTTTACATAAAATAAGTTCTATAAGTCTTCTCTCAAGAGTTGATAAAGGTACGAACGAATAAAATGTTTATAAATCACATTTTCAAATATCTTTTATTCTCCATTTTACACAATCTCCTAAACGGTTAAAGATAGGACATCGCGGTTTTCACCAGTGGATTTAGCACCTCATTTTATATATAATAAGTCCTATAAGTCTACTCTCAGGAGTTGATAAAGGTACAAACAAATAAAATGTTTATATATCACATTTTCAAATATCTATTATTCTCTATATTACTCGATCTCCTAAACGGTTACAGATAGAACATTGCGGTTTTCACCAGTGGATTTAGCACCTCATTTTTCATAAAATAAGTCCTATAAGTCCACTCTCAGGAGTTGATAAAGGTACAGACGAATAAAATGTTTGTATATCACATTTTCAAATATCTATTATTCTCCATTTTACTCGATCTCCTAAACGGTTAAAGATAGGACATCGCGGTTTTCACCAGTGGATTTAGCACCTTATTTTACATATAATAAGTCCTATAAGTCTACTTTCAAGAGTTGATAAAGGTACAAACGAATAAAATGTTTATATATCACATTTTCAAATATCTATTATTCTTAATTTTACTCGATCTCCTAATCGGTTAAAGATAGGATATTGCGGTTTTCACCAGTGGATTTAGCACCTCATTTTTCATAAAATAAGTCCTATAAGTCCACTCTCAGGAGTTGATAAAGGTACAAACGAATAAAATGTTTATATATCACATTTTCAAATATCTTATATTCTCCATTTTACTCGATCTCTTAAACGGTTAAAGATTGGACATTGCGGTTTTTACCAGTGGATTAAGCACCTTATTTTAAATAAAATAAGTCCTATAAGTCTACTTTCAAGAGTTGATAAAGGTACAAACGAATAAAATGTTTATATATCACATTTTCAAATATCTATTATTCTTAATTTTACTCGATTACCTAAACGGTTAAAGATAGGACATCGCGGTTTTTACCAGTGGGTTTAGCACCTCAATTTACATAAAATAAGTCCTATAAGTCTACTGTCAAGAGTTGATAAAGGTACAAACGAATAAAATGTTTATATATCACATTTTCAAATATTTATTATTCTCCATTTTACTCGATCTTCTAATCGGTTAAGGATAGGACATCGCTCTTTTTACCAGTGGATTTAGCACCTTATTTTAATAAAATAAGTCTTATAAATCTACTCTCATGAGTTGATAAAGGTACAAACGAATAAAATGTTTATATATCACATTTTCAAATATCTATTATTCTTAATTTTACTCGATATCCTAAACGGTTACACATAGAACATCGCGGTTTTCACCAGTGAGTTGAGCACCTCATTTTACATAAAATAAGTCCCATAAGTCTACTCTCATGAGTTGATAAAGGTACAAACGAATAAAATGTTTATATATCACATTTTCAAATATCTATTATTCTCCATTTTACTCGATCTCCTATACGGTTACTGATAGGACATCGCGGTTTTCACCAATGGATTTAGCACCTCATTTTACATAAAATAAGTCCTATAAGTCTACACTCAGGAGTTGATAAAGGTACAAACAAATAAAATGTTTATATATCACATTTTCAAATATCTATTATTCTCTATATTACTCGATCTCCTAAACGGTTACAGATAGGACATCGCGGTTTTCTCCAGCGGATTAAGCACTTCATTTTTCATAAAATAAGTCCTATAAGTCCTTTCTCAGGAGTTGATAAAAGTACAAACGAATAAAATGTTTATATATCACATTTTCAAATATCTATTATTCTCCATTTTACTCAATTCCCTAAACGGTTAATGATAAGACATCGCGGTTTTCACCAATGGATTTAGCACCTCATTTTACATAAAATAAGTCCTATAAGTCTACTCTCAGGAGATGATAACGGTACAAAAGAATAAAATGTTTATATATCACATTTTCAAATATCTATTATTCTCCATTTTACTCGATTATCTAAACGGTAAAAGATAGGACATCGCGGTTTTTACCAATGGATTTAGCACTTCATTTTACATAAAATAGGTCCTATAAGTCTACTCTCAAGAGTTGATAAAGGTACAAACGAATAAAATGTTTATATATCACATTTTCAAATATCTATTATTCTCCATATTACTCGATCTCCTAAACTGTTACAAATAGAACATCACGGTTTTCACCAGTGGATTTAGCACCTTATTTTACATAAAATAAGTCCTATAAGTCTTCTCTCAAGAGTTGATAAAGGTACGAACGAATAAAATGTTTATATATCACATTTTCAAATATCTATTATTCTCCATTTTACTCGATTTTCTAAACGGTAAAAGATATTACATCGCGGTTTTCACCAATGGATTTAGCACCTCATTTTACATAAAATAAGTCCTATAAGTCTACTCTCAGGAGATGATAACGGTACAAACGAATATAATGTTTATATATCACATCTTCAAATATCTATTATTCTCCATTTTACTCGATCTCCTAAACGGTTAATGATTAGACATCGCGGTTTTCTCCAATGGATTTAGCACCTCATTTTACATAAAATAAGTCCTTTAAGTCTACTCTCAGAAGTTGATAAAGGTACAAACGAATAAAATGTTTATATATCACATTTTCAAATATTTATTATTCTCCATTTTACTTGATCTTCTAACGGTTAAAGATAGGACATCGCGGTTTTGACCAGTGGATTTAGCACCTTATTTTACATAAAATAAGTCCTATAAGTCTACTCTAATGAGTTGATAAAGGTACAAACGAATAAAATGTTTATATATCACACTTTCAAATATCTATTATTCTCCATTTTACTCGATCTTCTAAACGGTTAAAGATAGGACATCGCGGTTTTCACCAGTGGATTTAGCACCTCATTTTACATAAAATAAGTCCTATAAGTCTACACTCAGGAGTTGATAAAGGTACAAACAAATAAAATGTTTATATATCACATTTTCAAATATCTATTATTCTCTATATTACTCGATCTCCTAAACGGTTACAGATAGGACATCGCGGTTTTCTCCAGCGGATTAAGCACTTCATTTTTCATAAAATAAGTCCTATAAGTCCTTTCTCAGGAGTTGATAAAAGTACAAACGAATAAAATGTTTATATATCACATTTTCAAATATCTATTATTCTCCATTTTACTCAATCCCCTAAACGGTTAATGATAAGACATCGCGGTTTTCACCAATGGATTTAGCACCTCATTTTACATAAAATAAGTCCTATAAGTCTACTCTCAGGAGATGATAACGGTACAAAAGAATAAAATGTTTATATATCACATTTTCAAATATCTATTATTCTCCATTTTACTCGATTATCTAAACGGTAAAAGATAGGACATCGCGGTTTTTACCAATGGATTTAGCACTTCATTTTACATAAAATAGGTCCTATAAGTCTACTCTCAAGAGTTGATAAAGGTACAAACGAATAAAATGTTTATATATCACATTTTCAAATATCTATTATTCTCCATATTACTCGATCTCCTAAACTGTTACAAATAGAACATCACGGTTTTCACCAGTGGATTTAGCACCTCATTTTACATAAAATAAGTCCTATAAGTCTTCTCTCAAGAGTTGATAAAGGTACGAACGAATAAAATGTTTATATATCACATTTTCAAATATCTATTATTCTCCATTTTACTCGATTTTCTAAACGGTAAAAGATATTACATCGCGGTTTTCACCAATGGATTTAGCACCTCATTTTACATAAAATAAGTCCTATAAGTCTACTCTCAGGAGATGATAACGGTACAAACGAATATAATGTTTATATATCACATCTTCAAATATCTATTATTCTCCATTTTACTCGATCTCCTAAACGGTTAATGATTAGACATCGCGGTTTTCTCCAATGGATTTAGCACCTCATTTTACATAAAATAAGTTCTTTAAGTCTACTCTCAGAAGTTGATAAAGGTACAAACGAATAAAATGTTTATATATCACATTTTCAAATATTTATTATTCTCCATTTTACTCGATCTTCTAACGGTTAAAGATAGGACATCGCGGTTTTGACCAGTGGATTTAGCACCTTATTTTACATAAAATAAGTTCTATAAGTCTACTCTCAGGAGTTGATAAAGGTACAAACGAATAAAATGTTTATAAATCACATTTTCAAATATCTATTATTCTTTATTTTACTCGATCTCCTAAACGGTTACAGATAGGACATCGCGGTTTTCACCAGCGGATTAAGCACCTTATTTTACATAAAATAAGTCGTATAAGTCTACTCTCATGAGTTGATAAAGGTACAAACGAATAAAATGTTTATATATCACATTTTCAAATATTTATTATTCTCCATTTTACTCGATCTTCTAAACGGTTAAAGAAAGGACATCGCGGTTTTTACCAGTGGATTTAGCACCTTATTTTACATAAAATAAGTCCTATAAGTCAACCCTCATGAGTTGATAAAGATACAAACGAATAAAATGTTTATATATCACATTTTCAAATATTTATTATTCTCCATTTTACTCGATCTCCTAAACGGTTAAAGATAGGACATCGCGGTTTTCACCAGTGGATTAAGCACCTCATTTTACATAAAATAAGTTCTATAAGCCTACTCTCAGGAGTTGATAAAGGTACAAACGAATAAAATGTTTATATATCACGTTTTCAAATATCTAATATTCTCCATTTTACTCGATTTCCTAAACGGTTAAAGATAGGACATCGCGGTTTTTACCAATGGATTTAGCACTTCATTTTACATAAAATAAGTCCTATAAGTCTACTCTCAAGGGTTGATAAAGGTACAAACGAATAAAATGTTAATATATCACATTTTCAAATATCTATTATTCTCCATATTACTCGATCTCCTAAACTGTTACAAATAGAACATCACGGTTTTCACCAGTGGATTTAGCACCTCATTTTACATAAAATAAGTCCTATAAGTCTTCTCTCAAGAGTTGATAAAGGTACGAACGAATATAATGTTTATATATCACATTTTCAAATATCTATTATCCTCCATTATACTCAATCTCCTAAACGGTTAAATATAGGACATCGCGGTTTTTACCAGTGGATTTAGCACCTTATTTTAATAAAATAAGTCTTATAAGTCTACTCTCATGAGTTGATAAAGGTACAAACGAATAAAATGTTTATATATCACATTTTCAAATATCTATTATTCTTAATTTTACTCGATATCCTAAACGGTTACAGATAGAACATCGCGGTTTTTACCAGTGAGTTGAGCACCTCATTTTACGTAAAATAAGTCCCATAAGTCTACTCTCATGAGTTGATAAAGGTACAAACGAATAAAATGTTTATATATCACATTTTCAAATATCTATTATTCTCCATTTTACTCGATCTCCTATACGGTTACTGATAGGACATCGCGGTTTTCACCAATGGATTTAGCACCTCATTTTACATAAAATAAGTCCTATAAGTCTACACTCAGGAGTTGATAAAGGTACAAACAAATAAAATGTTTATATATCACATTTTCAAATATCTATTATTCTCAATATTACTCGATCTCCTAAACGGTTACAGATAGGACATCGCGGTTTTCACCAGCGGATTAAGCACTTCATTTTTCATAAAATAAGTTCTATAAGTCTACTCTCAAGAGTTGATAAGGGACAAACGAATAAAATGTTTATATATCACATTTTCAAATATCTATTATCCTCTATATTACTCGCTCTCCTAAACGGTTTTAGATAGAATATCGCGGTTTTCACCAGCGGATTTAGCACCTCACTTTACATAAAATAAGTCCTATAAGTCTACTCTCAAGAGTGGATAAAGGTACAATAAAATGTTTATGAACCACATTTTCAAATATCTATTATTCTAAATATTACTCGATCATCTAAACGGTTTCAGATAGAACATCGCGGTTTTCACCAGTGGATTAAGCACCTCATTTTACATTAAATAAGTCCTAAAAGTCTACTCTCAGGAGTTGAAAATGGTACAAATGAATAAAATGTTTATTTATCACATTTACAAATATCTATTTTTTCCATTCTATTCGATCTCCTAAACGGTTACAGATAGGACATCGCGGTTTTCACCAGCGGATTTAGCACTTCATTTTACATAAAATAGGTCCTATAAGTCTACTCTCAAGAGTTGATAAAGGTACAAACGAATAAAATGTTTATATATCACATTTTCAAATATCTATTATTCTCCATATTACTCGATCTCCTAAACTGTTACAAATAGAACATCACGGTTTTCACCAGTGGATTTAGCACCTCATTTTACATAAAATAAGTCCTATAAGTCTTCTCTCAAGAGTTGATAAAGGTACGAACGAATAAAATGTTTATATATCACATTTTCAAATATCTATTATTCTCCATTTTACTCGATTTTCTAAACGGTAAAAGATATTACATCGCGGTTTTCACCAATGGATTTAGCACCTCATTTTACATAAAATAAGTCCTATAAGTCTACTCTCAGGAGATGATAACGGTACAAACGAATATAATGTTTATATATCACATCTTCAAATATCTATTATTCTCCATTTTACTCGATCTCCTAAACGGTTAATGATTAGACATCGCGGTTTTCTCCAATGGATTTAGCACCTCATTTTACATAAAATAAGTTCTTTAAGTCTACTCTCAGAAGTTGATAAAGGTACAAACGAATAAAATGTTTATATATCACATTTTCAAATATTTATTATTCTCCATTTTACTCGATCTTCTAACGGTTAAAGATAGGACATCGCGGTTTTGACCAGTGGATTTAGCACCTTATTTTACATAAAATAAGTTCTATAAGTCTACTCTCAGGAGTTGATAAAGGTACAAACGAATAAAATGTTTATAAATCACATTTTCAAATATCTATTATTCTTTATTTTACTCGATCTCCTAAACGGTTACAGATAGGACATCGCGGTTTTCACCAGCGGATTAAGCACCTTATTTTACATAAAATAAGTCGTATAAGTCTACTCTCATGAGTTGATAAAGGTACAAACGAATAAAATGTTTATATATCACATTTTCAAATATTTATTATTCTCCATTTTACTCGATCTTCTAAACGGTTAAAGAAAGGACATCGCGGTTTTTACCAGTGGATTTAGCACTTTATTTTACATAAAATAAGTCCTATAAGTCAACCCTCATGAGTTGATAAAGATACAAACGAATAAAATGTTTATATATCACATTTTCAAATATTTATTATTCTCCATTTTACTCGATCTCCTAAACGGTTAAAGATAGGACATCGCGGTTTTCACCAGTGGATTAAGCACCTCATTTTACATAAAATAAGTTCTATAAGCCTACTCTCAGGAGTTGATAAAGGTACAAACGAATAAAATGTTTATATATCACGTTTTCAAATATCTAATATTCTCCATTTTACTCGATTTCCTAAACGGTTAAAGATAGGACATCGCGGTTTTTACCAATGGATTTAGCACTTCATTTTACATAAAATAAGTCCTATAAGTCTACTCTCAAGGGTTGATAAAGGTACAAACGAATAAAATGTTAATATATCACATTTTCAAATATCTATTATTCTCCATATTACTCGATCTCCTAAACTGTTACAAATAGAACATCACGGTTTTCACCAGTGGATTTAGCACCTCATTTTACATAAAATAAGTCCTATAAGTCTTCTCTCAAGAGTTGATAAAGGTACGAACGAATATAATGTTTATATATCACATTTTCAAATATCTATTATCCTCCATTATACTCAATCTCCTAAACGGTTAAATATAGGACATCGCGGTTTTTACCAGTGGATTTAGCACCTTATTTTAATAAAATAAGTCTTATAAGTCTACTCTCATGAGTTGATAAAGGTACAAACGAATAAAATGTTTATATATCACATTTTCAAATATCTATTATTCTTAATTTTACTCGATATCCTAAACGGTTACAGATAGAACATCGCGGTTTTTACCAGTGAGTTGAGCACCTCATTTTACGTAAAATAAGTCCCATAAGTCTACTCTCATGAGTTGATAAAGGTACAAACGAATAAAATGTTTATATATCACATTTTCAAATATCTATTATTCTCCATTTTACTCGATCTCCTATACGGTTACTGATAGGACATCGCGGTTTTCACCAATGGATTTAGCACCTCATTTTACATAAAATAAGTCCTATAAGTCTACACTCAGGAGTTGATAAAGGTACAAACAAATAAAATGTTTATATATCACATTTTCAAATATCTATTATTCTCAATATTACTCGATCTCCTAAACGGTTACAGATAGGACATCGCGGTTTTCACCAGCGGATTAAGCACTTCATTTTTCATAAAATAAGTTCTATAAGTCTACTCTCAAGAGTTGATAAGGGACAAACGAATAAAATGTTTATATATCACATTTTCAAATATCTATTATCCTCTATATTACTCGCTCTCCTAAACGGTTTTAGATAGAATATCGCGGTTTTCACCAGCGGATTTAGCACCTCACTTTACATAAAATAAGTCCTATAAGTCTACTCTCAAGAGTGGATAAAGGTACAATAAAATGTTTATGAACCACATTTTCAAATATCTATTATTCTAAATATTACTCGATCATCTAAACGGTTTCAGATAGAACATCGCGGTTTTCACCAGTGGATTAAGCACCTCATTTTACATTAAATAAGTCCTAAAAGTCTACTCTCAGGAGTTGAAAATGGTACAAATGAATAAAATGTTTATTTATCACATTTACAAATATCTATTTTTTCCATTCTATTCGATCTCCTAAACGGTTACAGATAGGACATCGCGGTTTTCACCAGCGGATTTAGCACTTCATTTTACATAAAATAAGTCCTATAAGTCTACTTTCATGAGTTGATAAAGGTACAAACGAATAAAATGTTTATATATCACATTTTCAAATATCTATTATTCTTTATTTTACTCGATCTCCTAAACGGTTAAAGATAGGACATCGCGGTTTTCACCAGTGGATTTAGCACCTCATTTTACATAAAATAAGTCCTATAAGTCTAATTTCAAGAGTTGATAAAGGTACAAACGAATAAAATGTTTATATATCACATTTACAAATATCTATTAATCTAAATTTTAATCAATCTAATAAACGGTTACAGTTAGAACATCGCGGTTTTCACCAGTGGATTTAGCACCTCATTTTACATAAAATAAGTCCTATAAGTCTACTCTCATGAGTTGATAAAGGTACAATCGAATAAAATGTTTATATATATATATCAATTTCAAATATCTATTATTCTGCATTTTACTCGATCTCCTAAACGGTAACAGATAGGACATCGCGGTTTTCACCAGTGGATTTAGCACCTCATTTTACATAAAATAAGTCCTATAAGTCTACTCTCAGGAGTTGAAAATGGTACAAATGAATAAAATGTTTATTTATCACATTTACAAATATCTATTTTTTCCATTCTATTCGATCTCCTAAACGGTTACAGATAGGACATCGCGGTTTTCACCAGCGGATTTAGCACTTCATTTTACATAAAATAAGTCCTATAAGTCTACTTTCATGAGTTGATAAAGGTACAAACGAATAAAATGTTTATATATCACATTTTCAAATATCTATTATTCTTTATTTTACTCGATCTCCTAAACGGTTAAAGATAGGACATCGCGGTTTTCACCAGTGGATTTAGCACCTCATTTTACATAAAATAAGTCCTATAAGTCTAATTTCAAGAGTTGATAAAGGTACAAACGAATAAAATGTTTATATATCACATTTACAAATATCTATTAATCTAAATTTTAATCAATCTAATAAACGGTTACAGATAGAACATCGCGGTTTTCACCAGTGGATTTAGCACCTCATTTTACATAAAATAAGTCCTATAAGTCTACTCTCATGAGTTGATAAAGGTACAATCGAATAAAATGTTTATATATATATATCAATTTCAAATATCTATTATTCTGCATTTTACTCGATCTCCTAAACGGTAACAGATAGGACATCGCGGTTTTCACCAGTGGATTTAGCACCTCATTTTACATAAAATAAGTCCTATAAGTCTACTCTCAGAAGTTGATAAAGGTACAAACGAATAAAATGTTTATATAACACATCTTCAAATATCTAATATTCTCCATTTTACTCGATTTCCTAAAAGGTTAAAGATAGGACATCGCGGTTTTTACCAGTGGATTTAGCACCTTATTTTAAATAATATAAGTCCTATAAGTCTACTCTCATGAGTTGATAAAGGTACAAACGAATAAAATGTTTATATATCACATTTTCAAATATCTATTGTTCTCCATTTTAATCAATCTACTAAACGGTTACAGATAGGACAACGCGGTTCTCACCAGCGGATTTAGCACCTCATTTTACATAAAATAAGTCCTATAAGTCTACTCTCAAGAGTTGATAAAGGTACAAACGAATATAATGTTTATATATCACATTTTCAAATATTTATTATTCTCCATTTTACTCGATCTTCTAAACGGTTAAAGATAGGACATCGCGGTTTTTACCAGTGGATTTAGCACCTTATTTTAAATAATATAAGTCCTATAAGTCTACTCTCATGAGTTGATAAAGGTACAAACGAATAAAATGTTTGTATATCACATTTTCAAATATCTATTATTCTCCATTTTACTCGATCTTCTAATCGGTTAAAGATAGGACATCGAGGTTTTCACCAGTGAATTTAGCACCTTATTTTACATAAAATAAGTCCTATAAGTCTACTCTAAATAGTTGATAAAGGTACAAATGAATAAAATGTTTATATATCACATTTTCAAATATTTATTATTCTCCATTTTACTCGATCTCCTAAACGGTTAAAGATAGGACATCGCGGTTATTACCAGTGGATTTAGCACCATATTTTACATAAAATAAGTCCTATAAGTCTACTCTAAATAGTTGATAAAGGTACAAATGAATAAAATGTTTATATATCACATTTTCAAATATTTATTATTCTCCATTTTACTCGATCTCCTAAACGGTTAAAGATTGGACATCGAGGTTTTCACCAGTGGATTTAGCACCTTATTTTACATAAAATAAGTCCTATAAGTCTACTCTAAATAGTTGATAAAGGTACAAATGAATAAAATGTTTATATATCACATTATCAAATATCTATTATTCTCCATTTTACTCGATCTCCTAAACGGTTAAACATAGGACATCGCAATTTTCACCAGTGGATTTAGCACCTCAATTTACATAAGATAGTCCTATAAGTCTACTCTCAAGAGTTGATAAAGGTGCAAACGAATAAAATGCTTATATATCACATTTTCAAATATCTATTATTCTCCATATTACTCGATCACCTAAACGGTTACAGAAAGAACTTCGCGGTGTTTACCAGTGGATTTAGCACCTCATTTTACATATAAAAAGTCCTATAAGTCTACTCTCATGAGTTGATAAAGGTACAATCGAATAAAATGTTTATATATATATATCAATTTCAAATATCTATTATTCTGCATTTTACTCGATCTCCTAAACGGTAACAGATAGGACATCGCGGTTTTCACCAGTGGATTTAGCACCTCATTTTACATAAAATAAGTCCTATAAGTCTACTCTCAGAAGTTGATAAAGGTACAAACGAATAAAATGTTTATATAACACATCTTCAAATATCTAATATTCTCCATTTTACTCGATTTCCTAAAAGGTTAAAGATAGGACATCGCGGTTTTTACCAGTGGATTTAGCACCTCATTTAACATAAATTAAGTCCTATAAGTCTACTCTAATGAGTTGATAAAGGTACAAACGAATAAAATGTTTATATATCACATTTTCAAATATCTATTGTTCTCCATTTTAATCAATCTACTAAACGGTTACAGATAGGACAACGCGGTTCTCACCAGCGGATTTAGCACCTCATTTTACATAAAATAAGTCCTATAAGTCTACTCTCAAGAGTTGATAAAGGTACAAACGAATAAAATGCTTATATATCACATTTTCAAATATCTATTATTCTCCATATTACTCGATCACCTAAACGGTTACAGAAAGAACTTCGCGGTGTTTACCAGTGGATTTAGCACCTCATTTTACATATAAAAAGTCCTATAAGTCTACTCTCATGAGTTGATAAAGGTACAATCGAATAAAATGTTTATATATATATATCAATTTCAAATATCTATTATTCTGCATTTTACTCGATCTCCTAAACGGTAACAGATAGGACATCGCGGTTTTCACCAGTGGATTTAGCACCTCATTTTACATAAAATAAGTCCTATAAGTCTACTCTCAGAAGTTGATAAAGGTACAAACGAATAAAATGTTTATATATCACATTTTCAAATATCTATTGTTCTCCATTTTAATCAATCTACTAAACGGTTACAGATAGGACAACGCGGTTCTCACCAGCGGATTTAGCACCTCATTTAACATAAATTAAGTCCTATAAGTCTACTCTAAATAGTTGATAAAGGTACAAATGAATAAAATGTTTATATATCACATTTTCAAATATCTATTGTTCTCCATTTTAATCAATCTACTAAACGGTTACAGATAGGACAACGCGGTTCTCACCAGCGGATTTAGCACCTCATTTTACATAAAATAAGTCCTATAAATCTACTCTCAAGAGTTGATAAAGGTACAAACGAATAAAATGTTTGTACATCACATTTTCAAATATCTATTATTCTCCATTTTACTCGATCTCCTAAACGGTTAAAGATAGGACATCGCGGTTTTCACCAGTGGATTTAGCACCTCATTTTACATAAAATATGTAATATAAGTCTACTTTTAAGAGTTGATAAAGGTACAAACGAATAAAATGTTTGTATATCACATTTTCAAATATCTATTATTCTCCATTTTACTCGATCTCCTAAACGGTTACAGATAGGACATCGCGGTTTTCTCCAGCGGATTTAGCACCTCATTTTACATAAAATAAGTCCTATAAGTCTACTCTAAAGAGTTGATAAAGGTACAAACGAATAAAATGTTTGTATATCACATTTTCAAATATTTATTATTCTCCATTTTACTCGATCTTGTAATAGGTTAAAGATAGGACATCGCGGTTTTCACCAGTGGATTTAGCACCTTATTTTACATAAAATAAGTCCTATAAGTCTACTCTCATGAGTTGATAAAGGTACAAACGAATAAAATGTTTTTATGTCACATTTTCAAATATCTATTATTCTCCATTTTACTCGATCTCCTAAACGGTTACAGATAGGACATCGCGGTTTTCACCAGCGGATTTAGCACCTCATTTTACATAAAATAAGTCCTATAAGTCTACTCTAAAGAGTTGATAAAGGTACAAACGAATAAAATGTTTATATATCCCATTTACAAATATCTATTTTTTCCATTCTATTCGATCTCCTAAACGGTTAAAGATAGGACATCGCGGTTTTCACCAGTGGATTTAGCACCTCATTTTACATAAAATTAGTCCTATAAGTCTAATTTCAACAGTTGACAAAGGTACAAACGAATAAAATGTTTATATATCACATTTACAAATATCTATTAATTTAAATTTTAATCAATCTACTAAACGGTTACAGATAGAACATCGCGGTTTTCACCAGTGGATTTAGCACCTCATTTTACATAAAATAAGTCCTATAAGTCTACTCTCATGAGTTGATAAAGGTACAATCGAATAAAATGTTTATATATGTATATCAATTTCAAATATCTATTATTCTGCATTTTACTCGATCTCCTAAACGGTAACAGATAGGACATCGCGGTTTTCACCAGTGGATTTAGCACCTCATTTTACATAAAATAAGTCCTATAAGTCTACTCTCAGAAGTTAATAAAGGTACAAACGAATAAAATGTTTATATAACACATCTTCAAATATCTAATATTCTCCATTTTACTCGATTTCCTAAAAGGTTAAAGATAGGACATCGCGGTTTTTACCAGTTTATTTAGCACCTCATTTAACATAAATTAAGTCCTATAAGTCTCCTCCCAAGAGTTGATAAAGGTACAAACGAATAAAATGTTAATATATTACATTTTCAAATATCTTTTATTCTACATTTTACTCAATCTCCTAAACGGTTAAAGATAGGACATCGCGGTTTTCACCAGTGGATTTAGCACCTCATTTTACATAAAATAAGTCCTATAAGTCTACTCTCAGGAGTTGATAAAGGAACAAACGAATAAAATGTTTATATATCACATTTTCAAATATGTATTATTTTCTATTTTACTCGATCCCCTAAACGGTTACAGATAGAACTTTGCGGTTTTCACCAGTGGATTTAGCACCTCATTTTATATATAATAAGTCCTATAAGTCTACTCTCATGAGTTGATAAAGGTACAAACGAATAAAATGTTTATATATCACATTTTCAAATATCTATTAATCTCCATTTTAATCAATCTACTAAACGGTTACAGATAGAACATCGCGGTTTTCACCAGTGGATTTAGCACCTCATTTTACATAAAATAAGTCCTATAAGTCTACTCTCATGAGTTGATAAAGGTACAATCGAATAAAATGTTAATATATATATATATCAATTTCAAATATCTATTATTCTGCATTTTACTCGATCTCCTAAACGGTAACAGATAGGACATCGCGATTTTCACCAGTGGATTTAGCACCTCATTTTACATAAAATAAGTCCTATAAGTCTACTCTCATGAGTTGATAAAGGTACAATCGAATAAAATGTTTATATATATATATCAATTTCAAATATCTATTATTCTCCATTTTACTCGATCTCCTAAACGGTAACAGATAGGACATCGCAATTTTCACCAGTGGATTTAGCACCTCAATTTACATAAGATAGTCCTATAAGTCTACTCTCAAGAGTTGATAAAGGTGCAAACGAATAAAATGCTTATATATCACATTTTCAAATATCTATTATTCTCCATATTACTCGATCACCTAAACGGTTACAGATAGAACTTCGCGGTGTTTACCAGTGGATTTAGCACCTCATTTTACATAAAATAAGTCCTATAAGTCTACTGTCAGGAGTTGATAAAGGTACAAACGAATAAAATGTTTATAAATCACATTTTCAAATATCTATTATTCTCCATTTTACTCGATCTCCTAAACGGTTACAGATAGGACATCGCGGTTTTCACCAGCGGATTAAGCACCTCATTTTACATAAAGTAAGTCGTATAAGTCTACTCTTATGAGTTGATAAAGCTACAAACGATAAAAATGTTTATATATCACGGTTACAGATAGGACATCGCGGTTTTTACCAGTGGATTTAGCACCTTATTTTACATAAAATAAGTCCTATAAGTCTCCTCCTAAGAGTTGATAAAGGTACAAACGAATAAATTGTTTATATATCACATTTTTAAATATTTATAATTCTCCATTTTACTCGATCTCCTAAACGGTTAAAGATAGGACATCGCGGTTATTACCAGTGGATTTAGCACCATATTTTAAATAAAATAAGTCCTATAAGTCTACTCTCATGAGTTGATAAAGGTACAAACGAATAAAATGTTTGTATATCACATTTTCAAATATCTATTATTCTCCATTTTACTCGATCTCTTAAACGGTTAAAGATTGGACATTGCGGTTTTTACCAGTGGATTTAGCACTTCATTTTACATATAATAAGTCCTATAAGTCTACTCTCAAGAGTTGATATAGGTACAAACGAATAAAATGTTTATAAATCACATTTTCAAATATCTTTTATTCTCGATTTTACACAATCTCCTAAACGGTTAAAGATAGGACATCGCGGTTTTCACCAGTGGATTTAGCACCTCATTTTATATATAATAAGTCCTATAAGTCTACTCTCAGGAGTTGATAAAGGTACAAACAAATAAAATGTTTATATATCACATTTTCAAATATCTATTATTCTCTATATTACTCGATCTCCTAAACGGTTACAGATAGAACATTGCGGTTTTCACCAGTGGATTTAGCACCTCATTTTTCATAAAATAAGTCCTATAAGTCCACTCTCAGGAGTTGATAAAGGTACAAACGAATAAAATGTTTGTATATCACATTTTCAAATATCTATTATTCTCCATTTTACTCGATCTCCTAAACGGTTAAAGATAGGACATCGCGGTTTTCACCAGTGGATTTAGCACCTTATTTTACATATAATAAGTCCTATAAGTCTACTTTCAAGAGTTGATAAAGGTACAAACGAATAAAATGTTTATATATCACATTTTCAAATATCTATTATTCTTAATTTTACTCGATCTCCTAATCGGTTAAAGATAGGACATCGCGGTTATTACCAGTGGATTTAGCACCATATTTTACATAAAATAAGTCCTATAAGTCTACTCTCAGGAGTTTATAAAGGTACAAACGAATAAAATGTTTATATATCACATTTTCAAATATCTTATATTCTCCATTTTACTCGATCTCTTAAACGGTTAAAGATTGGACATTGCGGTTTTTACCAGTGGATTAAGCACCTTATTTTAAATAAAATAAGTCCTATAAGTCTACTCTCATGAGTTGATAAAGGTTCAAACGAATAAAATGTTTGTATATCACATTTTCAAATATCTATTATTCTCCATATTACTCGATCACCTAAACGGTTACAGATAGAACTTCGCGGTGTTTACCAGTGGATTTAGCACCTCATTTTACATATAAAAAGTCCTATAAGTCTACTCTCAAGAGTTGATAAAGGTACAAACGAATAAAATGTTTATATATCACATTTTCAAATATCTATTATTTTCCATTTTACTCGATCTCTCTAAACAATTAAAGATAGGACATGGCGGTTTTCACCAGTGGATTTAGCACCTCATTTTACATAAAATAAGTCCTATAAGTCTACACTCAAGAGTTGATAAAGGTACAAACGAATAAAATGTTTATATATTTATATCAATTTCAAATATCTATTATTCTCCATTTTACTCGATCTTCTAATCGGCTAAAGATAGGACATCGCGGCTTTCACCAGTGGATTTAACACCTTATTTTACATAAAATAAGTCCTATAAGTCTACTCCCATGAGTTGATAAAGGTACAAACAAATAAAATGATTATATATCACATTTTCAAACATCTATTATTCTCCATTTTACTCGATCTCCTAAACGGTTACAGATAGGACATCGCGGTTTTCTCCAGCGGATTTAGCACCTCATTTTACATTAAATAAGTCCTATAAGTCTACTCTAAAGAGTTGATAAAGGTACAAACGAATAAAATGTTTGTATATCACATTTTCAAATATTTATTATTCTCCATTTTACACGATCTTGTAATAGGTTAAAGATAGGATATCGCGGTTTTCACCAGTGGATTTAGCACCTTATTTTACATAAAATAAGTCCTATAAGTCTACTCTCATGAGTTGATAAAGGTACAAACGAATAAAATGATTTTATATCACATTTTCAAACATCTATTATTCTCTATTTTACTCGATCTCCTAAACGGTTACAGATAGGACATCGCGGTTTTCTCCAGCGGATTTAGCACCTCATTTTACATTAAATAAGTCCTATAAGTCTACTCTAAAGAGTTGATAAAGGTACAAACGAATAAAATGTTTGTATATCACATTTTCAAATATTTATTATTCTCCATTTTACACGATCTTGTAATAGGTTAAAGATAGGACATCGCGGTTTTCACCAGCGGATTTTGCACCTCATTTTACATAAAATAAGTCCTATAAGTCTACTCTAAAGAGTTGATAAAGGTACAAACGAATAAAATGTTTATATATCACATTTTCAAATATTTATTATTCTCCATTTTACTCGATCTTCTAATCGGTTGAAGATAGGACATCGCGGTTTTTACCAGTGGATTTAGCACCTTATTTTACATAAAATAAGTGCTATAAGTCTACTCTCATAAGTTGATAAAGGAACAAACGAATAAAATGTTTATATATCACATTTTCAAATATCTATTATTCTCCATTTTACTCGATCTTCTAATCGGTTAAAGATAGGACATCGAGGTTTTCACCAGTGGATTTAGCACCTTATTTTACATAAAATAAGTCCTATAAGTCTACTCTAAATAGTTGATAAAGGTACAAATGAATAAAATGTTTATATATCACATTTTCAAATATTTATTATTCTCCATTTTACTCGATCTCCTAAACGGTTAAAGATAGGACATCGCGGTTATTACCAGTGGATTTAGCACCATATTTTACATTAAATAAGTCCTATAAGTCTACTCTCAGGAGTTGATTAAGGTACAAACGAATAATTTTTATATATCACATTTTCAAATGTCTATTCTCCATTTTACTCGATCTCCTATACGGTTACTGATTGGACATCGCGGTTTTCACCAGTGGATTTAGCACCTCAGTTTACATAAAATAAGTCCTATAAGTCTACTCTCAGGAGTTCATAAAGGTACAAACAAATAAATTGTTTATATATCACATTTTCAAATATCTATTATTCTCCATTTTACTCGATCTCCTAAACGGTTAAACATAGGACATCGCAATTTTCACCAGTGAATTTAGCACCTCAATTTACATAAGATAGTCCTATAAGTCTACTCTCAAGAGTTGATAAAGGTGCAAACGAATAAAATGCTTATATATCACATTTTCAAATATCTATTATTCTCCATATTACTCGATCACCTAAACGGTTACAGATAGAACTTCGCGGTGTTTACCAGTGGATTTAGCACCTCATTTTACATATAAAAAGTCTTATAAGTCTACTCTCAAGAGTTGATAAAGGTACAAACGAATAAAATGTTTATATATCACATTTTCAAATATCTATTATTCTCGATTTTACTCAATCTCCTAAACGGTTAAAGATAGGACATCCCAGTTTTCACCAGTGGATTTAGCACCTCATTTTACATAAAATAAGTCCTATAAGTCTACTGTCAGGAGTTGATAAAGGTACAAACGAATAAAATGTTTATATATCACATTTTCAAATATCTATTATTTTCCATTTTACTCGATCTCTCTAAACAATTATAGATAGGACATGGCGGTTTTCACCAGTGGATTTAGCACCTCATTTTACATAAAATAAGTCCTATAAGTCTACTCTCAAGAGTTGATAAAGGTACAAACGAATAAAATGTTTGTACATCACATTTTCAAATATCTATTATTCTCCATTTTACTCGATCTCCTAAACGGTTAAAGATAGGACATCGCGGTTTTCACCAGTGGATTTAGCACCTCATTTTACATAAAATATGTCCTATAAGTCTACTTTTAAGAGTTGATAAAGGTACAAACGAATAAAATGTTTATATATCCCATTTACAAATATCTATTTTTTCCATTCTATTCGATCTCCTAAACGGTTAAAGATAGAACATCGCGGTTTTCACCAGTGGATTTAGCACCTCTTTTTACATAAAATAAGTCCTATAAGTCTACTGTCAGGAGTTGATAAAGGTACAAACGAATAAAATGTTTATAAATCACATTTTCAAATATCTATTATTCTCCATTTTACTCGATCTCCTAAACGGTTACAGATAGGACATCGCGGTTTTCACCAGCGGATTAAGCACCTCATTTTACATAAAGTAAGTCGTATAAGTCTACTCTTATGAGTTGATAAAGGTACAAACGATAAAAATGTTTATATATCACGGTTACAGATAGGACATCGCGGTTTTTACCAGTGGATTTAGCACCTTATTTTACATAAAATAAGTCCTATAAGTCTCCTCCTAAGAGTTGATAAAGGTACAAACGAATAAATTGTTTATATATCACATTTTTAAATATTTATAATTCTCCATTTTACTCGATCTCCTAAACGGTTAAAGATAGGACATCGCGGTTATTACCAGTGGATTTAGCACCATATTTTAAATAAAATAAGTCCTATAAGTCAACTCTCATGAGTTGATAAAGGTACAAACGAATAAAATGTTTGTATATCACATTTTCAAATATCTATTATTCTCCATTTTACTCGATCTCTTAAACGGTTAAAGATTGGACATTGCGGTTTTTACCAGTGGATTTAGCACTTCATTTTACATATAATAAGTCCTATAAGTCTACTCTCAAGAGTTGATATAGGTACAAACGAATAAAATGTTTATAAATCACATTTTCAAATATCTTTTATTCTCCATTTTACACATTCTCCTAAACGGTTAAAGATAGGACATCGCGGTTTTCACCAGTGTATTTAGCACCTCATTTTATATATAATAAGTCCTATAAGTCTACTCTCAGGAGTTGATAAAGGTACAAACAAATAAAATGTTTATATATCACATTTTCAAATATCTATTATTCTCTATATTACTCGATCTCCTAAACGGTTACAGATAGAACATTGCGGTTTTCACCAGTGGATTTAGCACCTCATTTTTCATAAAATAAGTCCTATAAGTCCACTCTCAGGAGTTGATAAAGGTACAAACGAATAAAATGTTTGTATATCACATTTTCAAATATCTATTATTCTCCATTTTACTCGATCTCCTAAACGGTTAAAGATAGGACATCGCGGTTTTCACCAGTGGATTTAGCACCTTATTTTACATATAATAAGTCCTATAAGTCTACTTTCAAGAGTTGATAAAGGTACAAACGAATAAAATGTTTATATATCACATTTTCAAATATCTATTATTCTTAATTTTACTCGATCTCCTAATCGGTTAAAGATAGGACATCGCGGTTATTACCAGTGGATTTAGCACCATATTTTACATAAAATAAGTCCTATAAGTCTACTCTCAGGAGTTTATAAAGGTACAAACGAATAAAATGTTTATATATCACATTTTCAAATATCTTATATTCTCCATTTTACTCGATCTCTTAAACGGTTAAAGATTGGACATTGCGGTTTTTACCAGTGGATTAAGCACCTTATTTTAAATAAAATAAGTCCTATAAGTCTACTCTCATGAGTTGATAAAGGTACAAACGAATAAAATGTTTGTATATCACATTTTCAAATATCTATTATTCTCCATATTACTCGATCACCTAAACGGTTACAGATAGAACTTCGCGGTGTTTACCAGTGGATTTAGCACCTCATTTTACATATAAAAAGTCCTATAAGTCTACTCTCAAGAGTTGATAAAGGTACAAACGAATAAAATGTTTATATATTTATATCAATTTCAAATATCTATTATTCTCCATTTTACTCGATCTTCTAATCGGCTAAAGATAGGACATCGCGGTTTTCACCAGTGGATTTAACACCTTATTTTACATAAAATAAGTCCTATAAGTCTACTCCCATGAGTTGATAAAGGTACAAACAAATAAAATGATTATATGTCACATTTTCAAACATCTATTATTCTCCATTTTACTCGATCTCCTAAACGGTTACAGATAGGACATCGCGGTTTTCTCCAGCGGATTTAGCACCTCATTTTACATAAAATAAGTCCTATAAGTCTACTCCCATGAGTTGATAAAGGTACAAACGAATAAAATGTTTGTATATCACATTTTCAAATATTTATTATTCTCCATTTTACTCGATCTTGTAATAGGTTAAAGATAGGACATCGCGGTTTTCACCAGTGGATTTAGCACCTTATTTTACATAAAATAAGTCCTATAAGTCTACTCTCATGAGTTGATAAAGGTACAAACGAATAAAATGTTTTTATATCACATTTTCAAATATCTATTATTCTCCATTTTACTCGATCTCCTAAACGGTTACAGATAGGACATCGCGGTTTTCACCAGCGGATTTAGCACCTCATTTTACATAAAATAAGTCCTATAAGTCTACTCTAAAGAGTTGATAAAGGTACAAACGAATAAAATGTTTATATATCACATTTTCAAATATTTATTATTCTCCATTTTACTCGATCTTCTAATCGGTTGAAGATAGGACATCGCGGTTTTTACCAGTGGATTTAGCACCTTATTTTACATAAAATAAGTGCTATAAGTCTACTCTCATAAGTTGATAAAGGAACAAACGAATAAAATGTTTATATATCACATTTTCAAATATCTATTATTCTCCATTTTACTCGATCTCCTAAACGGTTAAAGATAGGACATCGCGGTTTTCACCAGTGGATTTAGCACCTTATTTATATCATAAAATAAGTCCTATAAGTCTACCCTCATGAGTTGATAAAGATACAAACGAATAAAATGTTTATATATCACATTTTCAAATATCTATTATTTTCCATTTTACTCGATCTCCTAAACGGTTAAAGATAGGACATCGCGGTATTCACCAGTGGATTTAGCACCTCATTTTACATAAAATATGTCCTATAAGTCTACTCTCAAGAGTTGATAAAGATACAAACGAATAAAATGTTTATATATCACATTTTCAAATATCTAATATTCTCAATTTTACTCGATTTCCTAAACGGTTACAGATAGAACATCGCGGTTCTCACCAGCGGATTTAGCACCTCATTTTACATAAAATAAGTCCTATAAGTCTACTCTCAAGAGTTGATAAAGGTACAAACGAATAAAATGTTTATATATCACATTTTCAAATATTTATTATTCTCCATTTTACTCGATCTTCTAAACGGTTAAAGAGAGGACATCGCGGTTTTTACCAGTGGATTTAGTACCTTATTTTACATAAAATAAGTCCTATAAGTCTACTCTAAATAGTTGATAAAGGTACAAATGAATAAAATGTTTATATATCACATTTTCAAATATTTATTATTCTCCATTTTACTCGATCTCCTAAACGGTTAAAGATAGGACATCGCGGTTATTACCAGTGGATTTAGCACCTCATTTTACATAAAATATGTCCTATAAGTCTACTCTCAAGAGTTGATAAAGATACAAACGAATAAAATGTTTATATATCACATTTTCAAATATCTAATATTCTCCATTTTACTCGATTTCCTAAACGGTTACAGATAGAACATCGCGGTTCTCACCAGCGGATTTAGCACCTCATTTTACATAAAATAAGTCCTATAAGTCTACTCTCATGAGTTGATAAAGGTACAAACGAATAAAATGTTTGTATATCACATTTTCAAATATCTATTATTCTCCATTTTACTCGATCTTCTAATCGGTTAAAGATAGGACATCGAGGTTTTCACCAGTGGATTTAGCACCTTATTTTACATAAAATAAGTCCTATAAGTCTACTCTAAATAGTTGATAAAGGTACAAATGAATAAAATGTTTATATATCACATTTTCAAATATTTATTATTCTCCATTTTACTCGATCTCCTAAACGGTTAAAGATAGGACATCGCGGTTATTACCAGTGGATTTAGCACCATATTTTACATTAAATAAGTCCTATAAGTCTACTCTCAGGAGTTGATTAAGGTACAAACGAATAATTTTTATATATCACATTTTCAAATGTCTATTCTCCATTTTACTCGATCTCCTATACGGTTACTGATTGGACATCGCGGTTTTCACCAGTGGATTTAGCACCTCAGTTTACATAAAATAAGTCCTATAAGTCTACTCTCAGGAGTTGATAAAGGTACAAACAAATAAATTGTTTATATATCACATTTTCAAATATCTATTATTCTCCATTTTACTCGATCTCCTAAACGGTTAAACATAGGACATCGCAATTTTCACCAGTGAATTTAGCACCTCAATTTACATAAGATTGTCCTATAAGTCTACTCTCAAGAGTTAATAAAGGTGCAAACGAATAAAATGCTTATATATCACATTTTCAAATATCTATTATTCTCCATATTACTCGATCACCTAAACGGTTACAGATAGAACTTCGCGGTGTTTACCAGTGGATTTAGCACCTCATTTTACATATAAAAAGTCCTATAAGTCGACTCTCAAGAGTTGATAAAGGTACAAACGAATAAAATGTTTATATATCACATTTTCAAATATCTATTATTCTCAATTTTACTCAATCTCCTAAACGGTTAAAGATAGGACATCCCAGTTTTCACCAGTGGATTTAGCACCTCATTTTACATAAAATAAGTCTTATAAGTCTACTGTCAGGAGTTGATAAAGGTACAAACGAATAAAATGTTTATATATCACATTTTCAAATATCTATTATTTTCCATTTTACTCGATCTCTCTAAACAATTATTGATAGGACATGGCGGTTTTCACCAGTGGATTTAGCACCTCATTTTACATAAAATAAGTCCTATAAGTCTACTCTCAAGAGTTGATAAAGGTACAAACGAATAAAATGTTTGTACATCACATTTTCAAATATCTATTATTCTCCATTTTACTCGATCTCCTAAACGGTTAAAGATAGGACATCGCGGTTTTCACCAGTGGATTTAGCACCTCATTTTACATAAAATATGTCCTATAAGTCTCTTTTAAGAGTTGATAAAGGTACAATCGAATAAAATGTTTATATATATATATATCAATTTCAAATATCTTTTATTACGCATTTTACTCGATCTCCTAAACGGTAACAGATAGGACATCGCAATTTTCACCAGTGGATTTAGCACCTCAATTTACATAAGATAGTCCTATAAGTCTACTCTCAAGAGTTGATAAAGGTGCAAACGAATAAAATGCTTATATATCACATTTTCAAATATCTATTATTCTCCATATTACTCGATCTCCTAAACGGTTACAGATAGAACTTCGCGGTGTTTACCAGTGGATTTAGCACCTCATTTTACATAAAATAAGTCCTATAAGTCTACTGTCAGGAGTTGATAAAGGTACAAACGAATAAAATGTTTATAAATCACATTTTCAAATATCTATTATTCTCCATTTTACTCGATCTCCTAAACGGTTACAGATAGGACATCGCGGTTTTCACCAGCGGATTAAGCACCTCATTTTACATAAAGTAAGTCGTATAAGTCTACTCTTATGAGTTGATAAAGGTACAAACGAAAAAAATGTTTATATATCACGGTTACAGATAGGACATCGCGGTTTTTACCAGTGGATTTAGCACCTTATTTTACATAAAATAAGTCCTATAAGTCTCCTCCTAAGAGTTGATAAAGGTACAAACGAATAAATTGTTTATATATCACATTTTTAAATATTTATAATTCTCCATTTTACTCGATCTCCTAAACGGTTAAAGATAGGACATCGCGGTTATTACCAGTGGATTTAGCACCATATTTTACATAAAATAAGTCCTATAAGTCTACTCTCAGGAGTTGATAAAGGTACAAACGAATAAAATTTTTATATATCACATTTTCAAAAGTCTATTCTCCATTTTACTCGATCTCCTATACGGTTACTGATAGGACATCGCGGTTTTCACCATTGGACACCTCATTTTACATAAAGTAAGTCCTATAAGTCTACTCTCAAGAGTTGATAAAGGTACAAACGAATAAAATGTTTATACATCACATTTTCAAATATTTATTATTATCCATTTTACTCGATCTTCTAAACGGTTAAAAATAGGACATCGCGGTTTTTACCAGTGGATTTAGCACCATATTTTAAATAAAATAAGTCCTATAAGTCTACTCTCATGAGTTGATAAAGGTACAAACGAATAAAATGTTTGTATATCACATTTTCAAATATCAATTATTCTCCATTTTACTCGATCTCTTAAACGGTTAAAGATTGGACATTGCGGTTTTTACCAGTGGATTTAGCACTTCATTTTACATATAATAAGTCCTATAAGTCTACTCTCAAGAGTTGATATAGGTACAAACGAATAAAATGTTTATAAATCACATTTTCAAATATCTTTTATTCTCCATTTTACACAATCTCCTAAACGGTTAAAGATAGGACATCGCGGTTTTCACCAGTGGATTTAGCACCTCATTTTATATATAATAAGTCCTATAAGTCTACTCTCAGGAGTTGATAAAGGTACAAACAAATAAAATGTTTATATATCACATTTTCAAATATCTATTATTCTCTACATTACTCGATCTCCTAAACGGTTACAGATAGAACATTGCGGTTTTCACCAGTGGATTTAGCACCTCATTTTTCATAAAATAAGTCCTATAAGTCCACTCTCAGGAGTTGATAAAGGTACAAACGAATAAAATGTTTGTATATCACATTTTCAAATATCTATTATTCTCCATTTTACTCGATCTCCTAAACGGTTAAAGATAGGACATCGCGGTTTTCACCAGTGGATTTAGCACCTTATTTTACATATAATAAGTCCTATAAGTCTACTTTCAAGAGTTGATAAAGGTACAAACGAATAAAATGTTTATATATCACATTTTCAAATATCTATTATTCTTAATTTTACTCGATCTCCTAATCGGTTAAAGATAGGACATCGCGGTTATTACCTGTGGATTTAGCACCATATTTTACATAAAATAAGTCCTATAAGTCTACTCTCAGGAGTTTATAAAGGTACAAACGAATAAAATGTTTATATATCACATTTTCAAATATCTTATATTCTCCATTTTACTCGATCTCTTAAACGGTTAAAGATTGGACATTGCGGTTTTTACCAGTGGATTAAGCACCTTATTTTAAATAAAATAAGTCCTATAAGTCTACTCTCATGAGTTGATAAAGGTACAAACGAATAAAATGTTTGTATATCACATTTTCAAATATCTATTATTCTCCATTTTACTCGATCTCCTAAACGGTTAAAGATAGGACATCGCGGTTTTTACCAGTGGATTTAGCACCTTATTTTACATATAATAAGTCCTATAAGTCTACTTTCAAGAGTTGATAAAGGTACAAACGAATAAAATGTTTATATATCACATTTACAAATATCTATTTTTTCCATTCTAATCGATCTCCTAAACGGTAAAAGATAGGACATCGCGGTTTTCACCAGCGGATTTAGCACCTCATTTTACATAATATAAGTAATATAAGTCTATCCTCATGAGTTGATAAAGGTACAAATGAATAAAATGTTTATATATCACATTTTCAAATATCAATTATTCTTAATTTTACTCGATATCCTAAACGGTTAAAGATAAGACATCGCAGATTTCACCAGTGGATTAAGCACCTCATTTTACATAATATAAGTAATATAAGTCTACCCTCATGAGTTGATAAAGGTACAAACGAATAAAATGTTTATATACCACATTTTCAAATATCTATTATTCTTAATTTTACTCGATCTCCTAAACGGTTACAGATAGGACATCGCGGTTTTTACCAGCGGATTTAGCACCTTATTTTACATAAAATAAGTCCTATAAGTCTACTCTAATGAGTTGATAAAGGTACAAACGAATAAAATGTTTATATATCACATTTTCAATTATTTATTATTCTCCATTTTACTCGGTCTCCTAAACGGTTAAAGATAGGACGTCGCGGTTTTTACCAGTGGATTTAGCACCCCATTTTACATAAAATAAGTTCTATTAGTCTACTCTTAAGATTTTATAAAGGTACAAACGAATAAAATGTTTATATATCACATTTTCAAATATCTTTTATTCTCCATTTTACACAATCTCCTAAACGGTTAAAGATAGGACATCGCGGTTTTCACCAGTGGATTTAGCACCTCATTTTATATATAATAAGTCCTATAAGTCTACTCCAGGAGTTGATTAAGGTACAAACACATAAAATGTTTATATATCACATTTTCAAATATCTATTATTCTCTATATTACTCGATCCCCTAACCGGTTACAGATAGAACATTGCGGTTTTCACCAGTGGATTTAGCACCTCATTTTTCATAAAATAAGTCCTGTAAGTCCACTCTCAGGAGTTGATAAAGGTACAAACGAATAAAATGTTTATATATCACATTTTCATATATCTATTATTCTCCATTTAACTCGATCTCCTAAACGGTTAAGGATAGGACATCGCGGTTTTCACCAGTGGATTTAGCACCTCATTTTACATAAAATATGTCCTATAAGTCTACTTTCAGGAGTTGATAAAGGTACAAACGAATAAAATGTTTATATATCACATTTTCAAATATCTATTATTCTCCATTTTACTCGATCTCCTAAACGGTTACAGATAGGACATCGCGGTTTTCACCAGCGGATTTAGCACCTAATTTTACATAAAATAAGTCCTATAAGTCTACTCTCAAGGGTTGATATAGGTACAAACGAATAAAATGTTTATATATCACATTTTCAAATATTTATTATTTTCCATTTTACTCGATCTTCTAATCGGTTAAAGATAGGACATCGCGGTTTTCACCAGTGGATTTAGCACCTTATTTTACATATAATAAGTCCTATAAGTCTACTTTCAAGAGTTGATAAAGGTACAAACGAATAAAATGTTTATATATCACATTTTCAAATATCTATTATTCTTAATTTTACTCGATCTCCTAAACGGTTAAAGATAGGACATCGCGGTTATTACCAGTGGATTTAGCACCATATTTTACATAAAATAAGTCCTATAAGTCTACTCTCAGGAGTTTATAAAGGTATAAACGAATAAAATGTTTATATATCACATTTTCAAATATCTTATATTCTCCATTTTACTCGATCTCTTAAACGGTTAAAGATTGGACATTGCGGTTTTTACCAGTGGATTTAGCACTTCATTTTACATAAAATAAGTCCTATAAGTCTACTCTCAAGAGTTGATAAAGGAACAAACGAATAAAATATTTATATATCACATTTTCAAATATTTATTATTCTCCATTTTACTCGCTCTTCTAAACGGTTAAAGATAGGATATCGCGGTTTTTACCAGTGGATTAAGCACCTTATTTTAAATAAAATAAGTCCTATAAGTCTACTCTCATGAGTTGATAAAGGTACAAACGAATAAAATGTTTGTATATCACATTTTCAAATATCTATTATTCTCCATTTTACTCGATCTCCTAAACGGTTAAAGATAGGACATCGCGGTTTTCACCAGTGGATTTAGCACCTTATTTTACATAAAATAAGTCCTATAAGTCTCCTCCTAAGAGTTGATAAAGGTACAAACGAATAAATTGTTTATATATCACATTTTCAAATATTTATAATTCTCCATTTTACTCGATCTCCTAAACGGTTAAAGATAGGACATCGCGGTTATTACCAGTGGATTTAGCACCATATTTTACATAAAATAAGTCCTATAAGTCTACTCTCAGGAGTTGATAAAGGTACAAACGAATAAAATTTTTATATATCACATTTTCAAAAGTCTATTCTCCATTTTACTCGATCTCCTATACGGTTACTGATAGGACATCGCGGTTTTCACCATTGGACACCTCATTTTACATAAAATAAGTCCTATAAGTCTACTCTCAAATGTTGATATAGGTACAAACGAATAAAATGTTTATATATCACATTTTCAAATATCTATTATTCTTAATTTTATTCGATATCCTAAACGGTTACAGATAGAACATCGCGGTTTTCACTAGTGAGTTAAGCACCTCATTTTACATAAAATAGGTCCCATAAGTCTACTCTCAAGAGTTGATAAAATTACAAACGAATAAAATGTTTATATATCACATTTTCAAATATCTATTGTTCTCCATTTTAATCAATCTACTAAACGGTTAAAGATAGGACATCGCGGTTTACACCAGTGGATTTAGCACCTCATTTTACATAAAATAAGTCCTATAAGTCTACTCTCATGAGTTGATAAAGGTACAAACGAATAAAATGTTTGTATATCACATTTTCAAATATTTATTATTCTCCATTTTACTCGATCTCCTAAACGGTTAAAGATAGGACATCGCGGATTTCACCAGCGGATTTAGCACCTCATTTTACATAAAATAAGTCCTATAAGTCTACTCTCAGGAGTTTATAAAGGTACAAACGAATAAAATGTTTATATATCACATTTTCAAATATCTTATATTCTCAATTTTACTCGATCTCTTAAAAGGTTAAAGATTGGACATTGCGGTTTTTACCAGTGGATTAAGCACCTTATTTTAAATAAAATAAGTCCTATAAGTCTACTCTCATGAGTTGATAAAGGTTCAAACGAATAAAATGTTTGTATATCACATTTTCAAATATCTATTATTCTCCATTTTACTCGATCTCCTAAACGGTTAAAGATAGGACATCGCGGTTTTTACCAGTGGATTTAGCACCTTATTTTACATATAATAAGTCCTATAAGTCTACTTTCAAGAGTTGATAAAGGTACAAACGAATAAAATGTTTATATATCACATTTACAAATATCTATTTTTTCCATTCTAATCGATCTCCTAAACGGTAAAAGATAGGACATCGCGGTTTTCACCAGCGGATTTAGCACCTCATTTTACATAATATAAGTAATATAAGTCTACCCTCATGAGTTGATAAAGGTACAAATGAATAAATTGTTTATATATCACATTTTCAAATATCAATTATTCTTAATTTTACTCGATATCCTAAACGGTTAAAGATAAGACATCGCAGATTTCACCAGTGGATTAAGCACCTCATTTTACATAATATAAGTAATATAAGTCTACCCTCATGAGTTGATAAAGGTACAAACGAATAAAATGTTTATATACCACATTTTCAAATATCTATTATTCTTAATTTTACTCGATCTCCTAAACGGTTACAGATAGGACATCGCGGTTTTTACCAGCGAATTTAGCACCTTATTTTACATAAAATAAGTCCTATAAGTCTACTCTAATGAGTTGATAAAGGTACAAACGAATAAAATGTTTATATATCACATTTTCAATTATTTATTATTCTCCATTTTACTCGGTCTCCTAAACGGTTAAAGATAGGACGTCGCGGTTTTTACCAGTGGATTTAGCACCTCATTTTACATAAAATAAGTTCTATTAGTCTACTCTTAAGATTTTATAAAGGTACAAACGAATAAAATGTTTATATATCACATTTTCAAATATCTATTATTCTCTATATTACTCGATCCCCTAACCGGTTACAGATAGAACATTGCGGTTTTCACCAGTGGATTTAGCACCTCATTTTTCATAAAATAAGTCCTGTAAGTCCACTCTCAGGAGTTGATAAAGGTACAAACGAATAAAATGTTTATATATCACATTTTCATATATCTATTATTCTCCATTTAACTCGATCTCCTAAACGGTTAAGGATAGGAGATCGCGGTTTCCACCAGTGGATTAAGCACCTCATTTTTCATAAAATAAGTCCTATAAGTCTACTCTCTAGAGTTGATAAAGGTGCAAACGAATAAAATGTTTATATATCACATTTTCAAATATTTATTATTTTCCATTTTACTCGATCTCCTAAACGGTTACAGATAGGACATCGCGGTTTTCACCAGTGGATTTAGCACCTCATTTTACATAAAATATGTCCTATAAGTCTACTTTCAGGAGTTGATAAAGGTACAAACGAATAAAATGTTTATATATCACATTTTCAAATATCTATTATTCTCCATTTTACTCGATCTCCTAAACGGTTACAGATAGGACATCGCGGTTTTCACCAGCGGATTTAGCACCTAATTTTACATAAAATAAGTCCTATAAGTCTACTCTCAAGGATTGATATAGGTACAAACGAATAAAATGTTTATATATCACATTTTCAAATATTTATTATTTTCCATTTTACTCGATCTTCTAATCGGTTAAAGATAGGACATCGCGGTTTTCACCAGTGGATTTAGCACCTTATTTTACATATAATAAGTCCTATAAGTCTACTTTCAAGAGTTGATAAAGGTACAAACGAATAAAATGTTTATATATCACATTTTCAAATATCTATTATTCTTAATTTTACTCGATCTCCTAAACGGTTAAAGATAGGACATCGCGGTTATTACCAGTGGATTTAGCACCATATTTTACATAAAATAAGTCCTATAAGTCTACCCTCAGGAGTTTATAAAGGTATAAACGAATAAAATGTTTATATATCACATTTTCAAATATCTTATATTCTCCATTTTACTCGATCTCTTAAACGGTTAAAGATTGGACATTGCGGTTTTTACCAGTGGATTTAGCACTTCATTTTACATAAAATAAGTCTTATAAGTCTACTCTCAAGAGTTGATAAAGGAACAAACGAATAAAATATTTATATATCACATTTTCAAATATTTATTATTCTCCATTTTACTCGCTCTTCTAAACGGTTAAAGATAGGACATCGCGGTTTTTACCAGTGGATTAAGCACCTTATTTTAAATAAAATAAGTCCTATAAGTCTACTCTCATGAGTTGATAAAGGTACAAACGAATAAAATGTTTGCATATCACATTTTCAAATATCTATTATTCTCCATTTTACTCGATCTCCTAAACGGTTAAAGATAGGACATCGCGGTTTTCACCAGTGGATTTAGCACCTTATTTTACATATAATAAGTCCTATAAGTCTACTTTCAAGAGTTGATAAAGGTACAAACGAATAAAATGTTTGTATATCACATTTTCAAATATCTATTATTCTCCATTTTACTCGATCTCCTAAACGGTAAAAGATAGGACATCGCGGTTTTCACCAGCGGATTTAGCACCTCATTTTACATAATATAAGTAATATAAGTCTACCCTCATGAGTTGATAAAGGTACAAACGAATAAAATGTTTATATACCACATTTTCAAATATCTATTATTCTTAATTTTACTCGATCTCCTAAACGGTTACAGATAGGACATCGCGGTTTTCACCAGTGGATTTAGCACCTTATTTTACATATAATAAGTCCTATAAGTCTACTTTCAAGAGTTGATAAAGGTACAAATGAATAAAATGTTTATATATCACATTTTCAAATATCAATTATTCTTAATTTTACTCGATATCCTAAACGGTTAAAGATAAGACATCGCAGATTTCACCAGTGGATTAAGCACCTCATTTTACATAATATAAGTAATATAAGTCTACCCTCATGAGTTGATAAAGGTACAAACGAATAAAATGTTTATATACCACATTTTCAAATATCTATTATTCTTAATTTTACTCGATCTCCTAAACGGTTACAGATAGGACATCGCGGTTTTTACCAGCGGATTTAGCACCTTATTTTACATAAAATAAGTCCTATAAGTCTACTCTAATGAGTTGATAAAGGTACAAACGAATAAAATGTTTATATATCACATTTTCAATTATTTATTATTCTCCATTTTACTCGGTCTCCTAAACGGTTAAAGATAGGACGTCGCGGTTTTTACCAGTGGATTTAGCACCTCATTTTACATAAAATAAGTTCTATTAGTCTACTCTTAAGATTTTATAAAGGTACAAACGAATAAAATGTTTATATATCACATTTTCAAATATCTTTAATTCTCCATTTTACACAATCTCCTAAACGGTTAAAGATAGGACATCGCGGTTTTCACCAGTGGATTTAGCACCTCATTTTTCATAAAATAAGTCCTATAAGTCTACTCTCTAGAGTTGATAAAGGTGCAAACGAATAAAATGTTTATATATCACATTTTCAAATATTTATTATTTTCCATTTTACTCGATCTCCTAAACGGTTAAAGATAGGACATCGCGGTTTTCACCAGTGGATTTAGCACCTTATTTTACATATAATAAGTCCTATAAGTCTACTTTCAAGAGTTGATAAAGGTACAAACGAATAAAATTTTTATATATCACATTTACAAATATCTATTTTTTCCATTCTAATCGATCTCCTAAACGGTAAAAGATAGGACACCGCAGATTTCACCAGCGGATTTAGCACCTCATTTTACATAATATAAGTAATATAAGTCTACCCTCATGAGTTGATAAAGGTACAAACGATAAAAATGTTTATATATCACGGTTACAGATAGGACATCGCGGTTTTTACCAGCGGATTTAGCACCTCATTTTACATAATATAAGTAATATAAGTCTACCCTAATGAGTTGATAAAGGTACAAATGAATAAAATGTTTATATATCACATTTTCAAATATCAATTATTCTTAATTTTACTCGATATCCTAAACGGTTAAAGATAAGTCATCGCAGATTTCACCAGTGGATTAAGCACCTCATTTTACATAATATAAGTAATATAAGTCTACCCTCATGAGTTGATAAAGGTACAAACGAATAAAATGTTTATATACCACATTTTCAAATATCTATTATTCTTAATTTTACTCGATCTCCTAAACGGTTACAGATAGGACATCGCGGTTTTTACCAGCGGATTTAGCACCTTATTTTACATAAAATAAGTCCTATAAGTCTACTCTAATGAGTTGATAAAGGTACAAACGAATAAAATGTTTATATATCACATTTTCAATTATTTATTATTCTCCATTTTACTCGGTCTCCTAAACGGTTAAAGATAGGACGACGCGGTTTTTACCAGTGGATTTAGCACTTCATTTTACATAAAATAAGTTCTATTAGTCTACTCTTAAGATTTTATAAAGGTACAAACGAATAAAATGTTTATATATCACATTTTCAAATATCTTTAATTCTCCATTTTACACAATCTCCTAAACGGTTAAAGATAGGACATCGCGGTTTTCACCAGTGGATTTAGCACCTCATTTTATATATAATAAGTCCTATAAGTCTACTCCAGGAGTTGATAAAGGTACAAACACATAAAATGTTTATATATCACATTTTCAAATATCTATTATTCTCTATATTACTCGATCCCCTAACCGGTTACAGATAGAACATTGCGGTTTTCACCAGTGGATTTAGCACCTCATTTTTCATAAAATAAGTCCTGTAAGTCCACTCTCAGGAGTTGATAAAGGTACAAACGAATAAATTGTTTATATATCACATTTTCATATATCTATTATTCTCCATTTAACTCGATCTCCTAAACGGTTAAGGATAGGAGATCGCGGTTTCCACCAGTGGATTAAGCACCTCATTTTTCATAAAATAAGTCCTATAAGTCTACTCTCTAGAGTTGATAAAGGTGCAAACGAATAAAATGTTTATATATCACATTTTCAAATATTTATTATTCTCCATTTTACTCGATCTCCTAAACGGTTACAGATAGGACATCGCGGTTTTCACCAGTGGATTTAGCACCTCATTTTACATAAAATATGTCCTATAAGTCTACTTTCAGGAGTTGATAAAGGTACAAACGAATAAAATGTTTATATATCACATTTTCAAATATCTATTATTCTCCATTTTACTCGATCTCCTAAACGGTTACAGATAGGACATCGCGGTTTTCGTCAGCGGATTTAGCACCTAATTTTACATAAAATAAGTCCTATAAGTCTACTCTCAAGGGTTGATATAGGTACAAACGAATAAAATGTTTATATATCACATTTTCAAATATCTATTATTCTCCATTTTACTTGATCTCCTAAACGGTTAAAGATAGGACATCGCGGTTTTCACCAGTGGATTTAGCACCTTATTTTACATATAATAAGTCCTATAAGTCTACTTTAAAGAGTTGATAAAGGTACAAACGAATAAAATTTTTATATATCACATTTACAAATATCTATTTTTTCCATTCTAATCGATCTCCTAAACGGTAAAAGATAGGACATCGCAGATTTCACCAGCGGATTTAGCACCTCATTTTACATAATATAAGTAATATAAGTCTACCCTCATGAGTTGATAAAGGTACAAACGAATAAAATGTTTATATATCACATTTTCAAATATCTATTATTCTTAATTTTACTCGATATCCTAAACGGTTAAAGATACGACATCGCAGATTTCACCAGTGGATTAAGCACCTCATTTTACATATTATAAGTAATATAAGTCTACCCTCATGAGTTGATAAAGGTACAAACGAATAAAATGTTTATATACCACATTTTCAAATATCTATTATTCTTAATTTTACTCGATCTCCTAAACGGTTACAGATAGGACATCGCGGTTTTTACCAGCGGATTTAGCAATTTATTTTACATAAAATAAGTCCTATAAGTCTACTCTCATAAGTTAATAAAGGTACAAACGAATAAAATGTTTATATATCACATTTTCAAATATCTATTATTCTCCATTTTACTCGATCTCCTAAACGGTTAAAGATAGGACATCGCGGTTTTCACCATTGGACACCTCATTTTACATAAAATAAGTCCTATAAGTCTACTCTCAAGAGTTGATGAAGGTACAAACGAATAAAATGTTTATATATCACATTTTCAAATATCTATTATTCTCTATATTACTCGATCCCCTAACCGGTTACAGATAGAACATTGCGGTTTTCACCAGTGGATTTAGCACCTCATTTTTCATAAAATAAGTCCTGTAAGTCCACTCTCAGGAGTTGATAAAGGTACAAACGAATAAAATGTTTATATATCACATTTTCATATATCTATTATTCTCCATTTAACTCGATCTCCTAAACGGTTAAGGATAGGAGATCGCGGTTTCCACCAGTGGATTAAGCACCTCATTTTTCATAAAATAAGTCCTATAAGTCTACTCTCTAGAGTTGATAAAGGTGCAAACGAATAAAATGTTTATATATCACATTTTCAAATATTTATTATTCTCCATTTTACTCGATCTCCTAAACGGTTACAGATAGGACATCGCGGTTTTCACCAGTGGATTTAGCACCTCATTTTACAAAAAATATGTCCTATAAGTCTACTTTCAGGAGTTGATAAAGGTACAAACGAATAAAATGTTTATATATCACATTTTCAAATATTTATTATTCTCCATTTTACTCGGTCTCCTAAACGGTTAAAGATAGGACGTCGCGGTTTTTACCAGTGGATTTAGCACCTCATTTTACATAAAATAAGTTCTATTAGTCTACCCTCATGAGTTGATAAAGGTACAAACGAATAAAATGTTTATATATCACATTTTCAAATATCTTTTATTCTCCATTTTACACAATCTCCTAAACGGTTAAAGATAGGACATCGCGGTTTTCACCAGTGGATTTAGCACCTCATTTTATATACAATAAGTCCTATAAGTCTACTCCAGGAGTTGATAAAGGTACAAACAAATAAAATGTTTATATATCACATTTTCAAATATCTATTATTCTCTATATTACTCGATCCCCTAACCGTTTACAGATAGAACATTGCGGTTTTCACCAGTGGATTTAGCACCTCATTTTTCATAAAATAAGTCCTGTAAGTCCACTCTCAGGAGTTGATAAAGGTACAAACGAATAAAATGTTTATATATCACATTTTCATATATCTATTATTCTCCATTTAACTCGATCTCCTAAACGGTTAAGGATAGGAGATCGCGGTTTCCACCAGTGGATTAAGCACCTCATTTTTCATAAAATAAGTCCTATAAGTCTACTCTCTAGAGTTGATAAAGGTGCAAACGAATAAAATGTTTATATATCACATTTTCAAATATTTATTATTCTCCATTTTACTCGATCTCCTAAACGGTTACAGATAGGACATCGCGGTTTTCACCAGCGGATTTAGCACCTAATTTTACATAAAATAAGTCCTATAAGTCTACTCTCAAGGGTTGATATAGGTACAAACGAATAAAATGTTTATATATCACATTTTCAAATATCTATTATTCTCCATTTTACTCGATCTCCTAAACGGTTAAAGATAGGACATCGCGGTTTTCACCAGTGGATTTAGCACCTTATTTTACATATAATAAGTCCTATAAGTCTACTTTCAAGAGTTGATAAAGGTACAAACGAATAAAATTTTTATATATCACATTTACAAATATCTATTTTTTCCATTCTAATCGATCTCCTAAACGGTAAAAGATAGGACATCGCAGATTTCACCAGCGGATTTAGCACCTCATTTTACATAATATAAGTAATATAAGTCTACCCTCATGAGTTGATAAAGGTACAAACGAATAAAATGTTTTTATATCACATTTTCAAATATCTATTATTCTCCATTTTACTCGATCTCCTAAACGGTTAAGGATAGGAGATCGCGGTTTTCACCAGTGGGTTTAGCACCTTATTTTACATAAAATAAGTCCTATAAGTCTATTCTCATGAGTTGATAAAGGTACAAACGAATAAAATGTTTTTATATCACATTTTCAAATATCTATTATTCTCCATTTTACTCGATCTCCTAAACGGTTACAGATAGGACATCGCAATTTTCACCAGCGGATTTAGCACCTCATTTTACATAAAATAAGTCCTATAAGTCTACTCTAAAGAGTTGACAAAGGTACAAACGAATAAAATGTTTATATATCACATTTTCAAATATTTATTATTCTCCATTTTACTCGATCTTCTAATCGGTTAAAGATAGGACATCGCGGTTTTCGCCAGTGGATTTAGCACCTTATTTTACATAAAATAAGTCCTATAAGTCTACTCTCATAAGTTAATAAAGGTACAAACGAATAAAATGTTTATATATCACATTTTCAAATATCTATTATTCTCCATTTTACTCGATCTCCTAAACGGTTAAAGATAGGACATCGCGGTTTTCACCATTGGACACCTCATTTTACATAAAATAAGTCCTATAAGTCTACTCTCAAGAGTTGATGAAGGTACAAACGAATAAAATGTTTATATATATATATATATATCAATTTCAAATATCTATTATTCTCCATTTTTCTCGATCTTCTAATCGGATAAAGATAGGACATCGCGGTTTTCACCAGTGGATTTAGCCCTTATTTTACATAAAATAAGTCCCATAAGTCTACCCTTATGAGTTGATAAAGATACAAACGAATAAAATGTTTATATATCACATTTTCAAATATCTATTATTCTCCATTTTACTCGATCTCCTAAACGGTTAAAGATAGGACATTGCGGTTTTCACCAGTGGATTTAGCACCTCATTTTACATAAAATAAGTTTTATAAGTCTACTCTCAGGAGTTGATAAAGGTACAAACAAATAAAATGTTTATATATCACATTTTCAAATATCTATTATTCTCTATATTACTCGATCCCCTAAACGGTTACAGATAGAACATTGCGGTTTTCACCAGTGGATTTAGCACCTCATTTTTCATAAAATAAGTCCTATAAGTCTACTCTCATGAGTTGATAAAGGTACAAACGAATAAAATGTTTGTATATCACATTTTCAAATATCTATTATTCTCCATTTTACTCGATCTCCTAAACGGTTAAAGATAGGACATCGCGGTTTTCACCAGTGGATTTAGCACCTTATTTTACATATAATAAGTCTTATATGTCTACTTTCAAGAGTTGATAAAGGTACAAACGAATAAAATTTTTATATATCACATTTACAAATATCTATTTTTTCCATTCTAATCGATCTCCTAAACGGTTAAAGAGAGGACATCGCGGTTTTCACCATTGGACACCTCATTTTACATAAAATAAGTCCCATAAGTCTACTCTCAAGAGTTGATAAAGGTACAAACGAATAAAATGTTTATATATCACATTTTCATATATCAATTATTCTCCATTTTACTCGATCTCCTAAACGGTAACAGATAGGACTTCGCGGTTCTCACCAGCGGATTTAGCACCTCATTTTACATAAAATAAGTCGTATATGTCTACTCTCATGAGTTGATAAAGGTACAAACGAATAAAATGTTTGTATATCACATTTTCAAATATGTATTATTCTCCATTTTACTCGATCTCCTAAACGGTTAAAGATAGGTCATCGCGGTTTTCACCAGTGGATTTAGCACCTCATTTTACATAAAATAAGTCCTATAAGTCTACTCTCAAGAGTTGATATAGGTACAAACGAATAAAATGTTTATAAATCACATTTTCAAATATCTTTTATTCTCCATTTTACACAATCTCCTAAACGGTTAAAGATAGGACATCGCGGTTTTCACCAGTGGATTTAGCACTTCATTTTATATATAATAAGTCCTATAAGTCTACTCTCAGGAGTTGATAAAGGTACAAACAAATAAAATGTTTATATATCACATTTTCAAATATCTATTATTCTCTATATTACTCGATCCCCTAAACGGTTACAGATAGAACATTGCGGTTTTCACCAGTGGATTTAGCACCTCATTTTTCATAAAATAAGTCCTATAAGTCCACTCTCAGGAGTTGATAAAGGTACAAACGAATAAAATGTTTATATATCACATTTTCAAATATCTATTATTCTCCATTTTACTCGATCTCCTAAACGGTTAAGGATAGGAGATCGCGGTTTTCACCAGTGGATTAAGCACCTCATTTTTCATAAAATAAGTCCTATAAGTCTACTATCTAGAGTTGATAAAGGTGCAAACGAATAAAATGTTTATATATCACATTTTCAAATATTTATTATTCTCCATTTTACTCGATCTTCTAAACGGTTACAGATAGGACATCGCGGTTTTTACCAGCGGATCTAGCACCTAATTTTACATAAAATAAGTCCTATAACTCTACTTTAATGAGTTGATAAAGGTACAAACGAATAAAATGTTTATATATCACATATTCAAATATCTATTATTCTCCATTTTACTCGATCTCCTAAACGGTTACAGATAGGACATCGCGGTTTTCACCAGCGGATTAAGCACATCATTTTACATATAGTAAGTCGTATAAGTCTACTTTCAAGAGTTGATAAAGGCACAAACGAATAAAATGTTTATATATCACATTTTCAAATATCTATTATTCTCCATTTTACTCGATCTCCTAAACGGTTAAAGATAGGTCATCGCGGTTTTCACCAGTGGAATTAGCACCTCATTTTACATAAAATAAGTCCTATAAGTCTACTTTCAAGAGTTGATAAAGGTACAAACGAATAAAATGTTTATATATCACATTTACAAATATCTATTTTTTCCATTCTATTCGATCTCCTAAACGGTTAAAGATAGGACATCGCGGTTTTCACCAGCGGATTTAACACCTCATTTTACATAAAATAAGTCGTATAACTCTACTTTAATGAGTTGATAAAGGTACAAACGAATAAAATGTATATATATCACATTTTCAAATATCTATTATTCTCCATTTTACTCGATCTCCTAAACGGTTACAGATAGGACATCGCGGTTTTCACCAGCGGATTAAGCACATCATTTTACATATAGTAAGTCGTATAAGTCTACTTTCAAGAGTTGATAAAGGTACAAACAAATAAAATGTTTATATATCACATTTTCAAATATCTATTATTCTCCATTTTACTCGATCTCCTAAACGGTTAAAGATAGGACATCGCGGTTTTCACCAGCGGATTTAGCACCTCATTTTACATAAAATAAGTCGTATAACTCTACTTTAATGAGTTGATAAAGGTACAAACGAATAAAATGTATATATATCACATTTTCAAATATCTATTATTCTCCATTTTACTCGATCTCCTAAACGGTTACAGATAGGACATCGCGGTTTACACCAGCGGATTAAGCACATCATTTTACATATAGTAAGTCGTATAAGTCTACTTTCAAGAGTTGATAAAGGTACAAACAAATAAAATGTTTATATATCACATTTTCAAATATCTATTATTCTCCATTTTACTCGATCTCCTAAACGGTTAAAGATAGGTCATCGCGGTTTTCACCAGTGGATTTAGCACCTCATTTTACATAAAATAAGTCCTATAAGTCTACTTTCAAGAGTTGATAAAGGTACAAACGAATAAAATGTTTATATATCACATTTACAAATATCTATTTTTTCCATTCTATTCGATCTCCTAAACGGTTAAAGATAGGTCATCGCGGTTTTCACCAGTGGATTTAGCACCTTATTTTACATAAAATAAGTCCTATAAGTCTACTCTCATAAGTTAATAAAGGTACAAACGAATAAAATGTTTATATATCACATTTTTAAATATCTATTATTCTCCATTTTACTCGATCTCCTAAACGGTTAAAGATAGGACATCGCGGTTTTCACCATTGGACACCTCATTTTACATAAAATAAGTCCTATAAGTCTACTCTCAAGAGTTGATAAAGGTACAAACGAATAAAATGTTTATATATCACATTTTCAAATATCTATTATTCTCCATTTTACTCGATCTTCTAAACGGTTAAAGATAGGACATAGCGGTTTTTACCAGTGGGTTTAGCACCTTATTTTACATAAAATAAGTCCTATAAGTCTATTCTCATGAGTTGATAAAGGTACAAACGAATAAAATGTTTTTATATCACATTTTCAAATATCTATTATTCTCCATTTTACTCGATCTCCTAAACGGTTACAGATAAGACATCGCAATTTTCACCAGCGGATTTAGCACCTCATTTTACATAAAATAAGTCCTATAAGTCTACTCTAAAGAGTTGATAAAGGTACAAACGAATAAAATGTTTATATATCACATTTTCAAATATTTATTATTCTCCATTTTACTCGATCTTCTAATCGGTTAAAGATAGGACATCGCGGTTTTCGCCAGTGGATTTAGCACCTTATTTTACATAAAATAAGTCCTATAAGTCTACTCTCATAAGTTAATAAAGGTACAAACGAATAAAATGTTTATATATCACATTTACAAATATCTATTTTTTCCATTCTATTCGATCTCCTAAACGGTTAAAGATAGGACATCGCGGTTTTCACCAGCGGATTTAGCACCTCATTTTACATAAAATAAGTCCTATAAGTCTACTTTCAAGAGTTGATAAAGGTACAAACGAATAAAATGTTTATATATCACATTTACAAATATCTATTTTTTCCATTCTATTCGATCTCCTAAACGGTTAAAGATAGGTCATCGCGGTTTTCACCAGTGGATTTAGCACCTTATTTTACATAAAATAAGTCCTATAAGTCTACTCTCATAAGTTAATAAAGGTACAAACGAATAAAATGTTTATATATCACATTTTTAAATATCTATTATTCTCCATTTTACTCGATCTCCTAAACGGTTAAAGATAGGACATCGCGGTTTTCACCATTGGACACCTCATTTTACATAAAATAAGTCCTATAAGTCTACTCTCAAGAGTTGATAAAGGTACAAACGAATAAAATGTTTATATATCACATTTTCAAATATCTATTATTCTCCATTTTACTCGATCTTCTAAACGGTTAAAGATAGGACATAGCGGTTTTTACCAGTGGGTTTAGCACCTTATTTTACATAAAATAAGTCCTATAAGTCTATTCTCATGAGTTGATAAAGGTACAAACGAATAAAATGTTTTTATATCACATTTTCAAATATCTATTATTCTCCATTTTACTCGATCTCCTAAACGGTTACAGATAGGACATCGCAATTTTCACCAGCGGATTTAGCACCTCATTTTACATAAAATAAGTCCTATAAGTCTACTCTAAAGAGTTGATAAAGGTACAAACGAATAAAATGTTTATATATCACATTTTCAAATATTTATTATTCTCCATTTTACTCGATCTTCTAATCGGTTAAAGATAGGACATCGCGGTTTTCGCCAGTGGATTTAGCACCTTATTTTACATAAAATAAGTCCTATAAGTCTACTCTCATAAGTTAATAAAGGTACAAACGAATAAAATGTTTATATATCACATTTTCAAATATCTATTATTCTCCATTTTACTCGATCTCCTAAACGGTTAAAGATAGGACATCGCGGTTTTCACCATTGGACACCTCATTTTACATAAAATAAGTCCTATAGGTCTACTCTCAAGAGTTGATAAAGGTACAAACGAATAAAATGTTTATATATATATATATCAATATCAAATATCTATTATTCTCCATTTTTCTCGATCTTCTAATCGGATAAAGATAGGACATCGCGGTTTTCACCAGTGGATTTAGCACCTTATTTTACATAAAATAAGTCCTATAAGTCTACCCTTATGAGTTGATAAAGATACAAACGAATAAAATGTTTATATATCACATTTTCAAATATCTATTATTCTCCATTTTACTCGATCTCCTAAACGGTTAAGGATTGGAGATCGCGGTTTTCACCAGTGGATTAAGCACCTCATTTTTCATAAAATAAGTCCTATAAGTCTACTCTCTAGAGTTGATAAAGGTGCAAACGAATAAAATGTTTATATATCACATTTTCAAATATTTATTATTCTCCATTTTACTCGATCTTCTAAACGGTTACAGATAGGACATCGCGGTTTTCACCAGCGGATCTAGCACCTAATTTTACATAAAATAAGTCCTATAACTCTACTTTAATGAGTTGATAAAGGTACAAACGAATAAAATGTTTATATATCACATATTCAAATATCTATTATTCTCCATTTTACTCGATCTCCTAAACGGTTACAGATAGGACATCGCGGTTTTCACCAGCGGATTAAGCACATCATTTTACATATAGTAAGTCGTATAAGTCTACTTTCAAGAGTTGATAAAGGTACAAACGAATAAAATGTTTATATATCACATTTTCAAATATCTATTATTCTCCATTTTACTCGATCTCCTAAACGGTTAAAGATAGGTCATCGCGGTTTTCACCAGTGGATTTAGCACCTCATTTTACATAAAATAAGTCCTATAAGTCTACTTTCAAGAGTTGATAAAGGTACAAACGAATAAAATGTTTATATATCACATTTTCATATATCAATTATTCTCCATTTTACTCGATCTCCTAAACGGTAACAGATAGGACATCGCGGTTCTCACCAGCGGATTTAGCACCTCATTTTACATAAAATAAGTCGTATATGTCTACTCTCATGAGTTAATAAAGGTACAAACGAATAAAATGTTTATATATCACATTTTCAAATATCTATTATTCTCCATTTTACTCGATCTCCTAAACGGTTAAAGATAGGACATTGCGGTTTTCACCAGTGAATTTAGCACCTCATTTTACATAAAATAAGTTTTATAAGTCTACTCTCAGGAGTTGATAAAGGTACAAACGAATAAAATGTTTATATATCACATTTTCAAATATTTATTATTTTCCATTTTACTCGATCTACTAAACGGTTACAGATAGGACATCGCGGTTTTCACCAGCGGATTAAGCACATCATTTTACATATAGTAAGTCGTATAAGTCTACTTTCAAGAGTTGATAAAGGTACAAACGAATAAAATGTTTATATATCACATTTTCAAATATCTATTATTCTCCATTTTACTCGATCTCCTAAACGATTAAAGATAGGACATCGCGGTTTTCACCAGTGGATTTAGCACCTCATTTTACATAAAATAAGTCCTATAAGTCTACTTTCAAGAGTTGATAAAGGTACAAACGAATAAAATGTTTATATATCACATTTACAAATATCTATTTTTTCCATTCTATGCGATCTCCTAAACGGTTAAAGATAGGACATCGCGGTTTTCACCAGCGGATTTAGCACCTCATTTTACATAAAATAAGTCGTATAACTCTACTTTAATGAGTTGATAAAGGTACAAACGAATAAAATGTATATATATCACATTTTCAAATATCTATTATTCTCCATTTTACTCGATCTCCTAAACGGTTACAGATAGGACATCGCGGTTTTCACCAGCGGATTAAGCACATCATTTTACATATAGTAAGTTGTATAAGTCTACTTTCAAGAGTTGATAAAGGTACAAACAAATAAAATGTTTATATATCACATTTTCAAATATCTATTATTCTCCATTTTACTCGATCTCCTAAACGGTTAAAGATAGGTCATCGCGGTTTTCACCAGTGGATTTAGCACCTCATTTTACATAAAATAAGTCCTATAAGTCTACTTTCAAGAGTTGATAAAGGTACAACCGAATAAAATGTTTATATAATACATTTACAAATATCTATTTTTTCCATTCTATTCGATCTCCTAAACGGTTAAAGATAGGTCATCGCGGTTTTCACCAGTGGATTTAGCACCTTATTTTACATAAAATAAGTCCTATAAGTCTACTCTCATAAGTTAATAAAGGTACAAACGAATAAAATGTTTATATATCACATTTTCAAATATCTATTATTCTCCATTTTACTCGATCTCCTAAACGGTTAAAGATAGGACATCGCGGTTTTCACCATTGGACACCTCATTTTACATAAAATAAGTCCTATAAGTCTCCTCTCAAGAGTTGATAAAGGTACAAACGAATAAAATGTTTATATATCACATTTTCAAATATCTATTATTCTCCATTTTACTCGATCTCCTAAACGGTTAAAGATAGGACATCGCGGTTTTCACCATTGGACACCTCATTTTACATAAAATAAGTCCTATAAGTCTACTCTCAAGAGTTGATAAAGGTACAAACGAATAAAATGTTTATATATCACATTTTCAAATATCTATTATTCTCCATTTTACTCGATCTTCTAAACGGTTAAAGATAGGACATAGCGGTTTTCACCAGTGGGTTTAGCACCTTATTTTACATAAAATAAGTCCTATAAGTCTATTCTCATGAGTTGATAAAGGTACAAACGAATAAAATGTTTTTATATCACATTTTCAAATATCTATTATTCTCCATTTTACTCGATCTCCTAAACGGTTACAGATAGGACATCGCAATTTTCACCAGCGGATTTAGCACCTCATTTTACATAAAATAAGTCCTATAAGTCTACTTTAAAGAGTTGATAAAGGTACAAACGAATAAAATGTTTATATATCACATTTTCAAATATTTATTATTCTCCATTTTACTCGATCTTCTAATCGGTTAAAGATAGGACATCGCGGTTTTCGCCAGTGGATTTAGCACCTTATTTTACATAAAATAAGTCCTATAAGTCTACTCTCATAAGTTAATAAAGGTACAAACGAATAAAATGTTTATATATCACATTTTCAAATATCTATTATTCTCCATTTTACTCGAGCTCCTAAACGGTTAAAGATAGGACATCGCGGTTTTCACCATTGGACACCTCATTTTACATAAAATAAGTCCTATAGGTCTACTCTCAAGAGTTGATAAAGGTACAAACGAATAAAATGTTTATATATATATATATCCATTTCAAATATCTATTATTCTCCATTTTTCTCGATCTTCTAATCGGATAAAGATAGGACATCGCGGTTTTCACCAGTGGATTTAGCACCTTATTTTACATAAAATAAGTCCTATAAGTCTACCCTTATGAGTTGATAAAGATACAAACGAATAAAATGTTTATATATCACATTTTCAAATATCTATTTTTTCCATTCTATTCGATCTCCTAAACGGTTAAAGATAGGTCATCGCGGTTTTCACCAGTGGATTTAGCACCTTATTTTACATAATATAAGTCCTATAAGTCTACTCTCATAAGTTAATAAAGGTACAAACGAATAAAATGTTTATATATCACATTTTCAAATATCTATTATTCTCCATTTTACTCGATCTCCTAAACGGTTAAAGATAGGACATTGCGGTTTTCACCAGTGAATTTAGCACCTCATTTTACATAAAATAAGTTTTATAAGTCTACTCTCAGGAGTTGATAAAGGTACAAACGAATAAAATGTTAATATATCACATTTTCAAATATCTATTATTCTCCATTTTTCTCGATCTTCTAATCGGATAAAGATAGGACATCGCGGTTTTCACCAGTGGATTTAGCACCTTATTTTACATAAAATAAGTCCTATAAGTCTACCCTTATGAGTTGATAAAGATACAAACGAATAAAATGTTTATATATCACTTTTTCAAATATCTATTATTCTCCATTTTACTCGATCTCCTAAACGGTTAAGGATAGGAGATCGCGGTTTTCACCAGTGGATTAAGCACCTCATTTTTCATAAAATAAGTCCTATAAGTCTACTCTCTAGAGTTGATAAAGGTGCAAACGAATAAAATGTTTATATATCACATTTTCAAATATTTATTATTCTCCATTTTACTCGATATTCTAAACGGTTACAGATAGGACATCGCGGTTTTCACCAGCGGATCTAGCACCTAATTTTACATAAAATAAGTCCTATAACTCTACTTTATTGAGTTGATAAAGGTACAAACGAATAAAATGTTTATATATCACATATTCAAATATCTATTATTCTCCATTTTACTCGATCTCCTAAACGGTTACAGATAGGACATCGCGGTTTTCACCAGCGGATTAAGCACATCATTTTACATATAGTAAGTCGTATAAGTCTACTTTCAAGAGTTGATAAAGGTACAAACGAATAAAATGTTTATATATCACATTTTCAAATATCTATTATTCTCCATTTTACTCGATCTCCTAAACGGTTAAAGATTGGTCAACGCGGTTTTCACCAGTGGATTTAGCACTTCATTTTATATATAATAAGTCCTATAAGTCTACTCTCAGGAGTTGATAAAGGTACAAACAAATAAAATGTTTATATATCACATTTTCAAATATCTATTATTCTCTATATTACTCGATCCCCTAAACGGTTACAGATAGAACATTGCGGTTTTTACCAGCGGATTAAGCACATCATTTTACATAATATAAGTCCTATAAGTCTACTCTCATAAGTTAATAAAAGTACAAACGAATAAAATGTTTATATATCACATTTTCAAATATCTATTATTCTCCATTTTACTCGATCTCCTAAACGGTTAAAGATAGGACATTGCGGTTTTCACCAGTGAATTTAGCACCTCATTTTACATAAAATAAGTTTTATAAGTCTACTCTCAGGAGTTGATAAAGGTACAAACGAATAAAATGTTAATATATCACATTTTCAAATATCTATTATTCTCCATTTTACTCGATCTCCTAAACGGTTAAGGATAGGAGATCGCGGTTTTCACCAGTGGATTTAGCACCTCATTTTACATAAAATAAGTCGTATATGTCTACTCTCATAAGTTGATAAAGGTACAAACGAATAAAATGTTTGTATATCACATTTTCAAATATGTATTATTCTCCATTTTACTCGATCTCCTAAACGGTTAAAGATAGGTCATCGCGGTTTTCACCAGTGGATTTAGCACCTCATTTTACATAAAATAAGTCCTATAAGTCTACTCTCAAGAGTTGATATAGGTACAAACGAATAAAATGTTTATAAATCACATTTTCAAATATCTTTTATTCTCCATTTTACACAATCTCCTAAACGGTTAAAGATAGGACATCGCGGTTTTCACCAGTGGATTTAGCACTTCATTTTATATATAATAAGTCCTATAAGTCTACTCTCAGGAGTTGATAAAGGTACAAACAAATAAAATGTTTATATATCACATTTTCAAATATCTATTATTCTCTATATTACTCGATCCCCTAAACGGTTACAGATAGAACATTGCGGTTTTCACCAGCGGATTAAGCACATCATTTTACATATAGTAAGTCGTATAAGTCTACTCTCATGAGTTGATAAATGTACAAACGAATAAAATGTTTTTATATCACATTTTCAAATATCTATTATTCTCCATTTTACTCGATCTCCTAAACGGTTAAAGATAGGTCATCGCGGTTTTCACCAGTGGATTTAGCACCTCATTTTACATAAAATAAGTCCTATAAGTCTACTTTCAAGAGTTGATAAAGGTACAAACGAATAAAATGTTTATATATCACATTTTCATATATCAATTATTCTCCATTTTACTCGATCTCCTAAACGGTTAAAGATAGGTCATCGCGGTTTTCACCAGCGGATTTAGCACCTCATTTTACATAAAATAAGTCGTATATGTCTACTCTCATGAGTTGATAAAGGTACAAACGAATAAAATGTTTGTATATCACATTTTCAAATATGTATTATTCTCCATTTTACTCGATCTCCTAAACGGTTAAAGATAGGTCATCGCGGTTTTCACCAGTGGATTTAGCACCTCATTTTACATAAAATAAATCCTATAAGTCTACTCTCAAGGGTTGATATAGGTACAAACGAATAAAATGTTTATAAATCACATTTTCAAATATCTTTTATTCTCCATTTTACACAATCTCCTAAACGGTTAAAGATAGGACATCGCGGTTTTCACCAGTGGATTTAGCACTTCATTTTATATATAATAAGTCCTATAAGTCTACTCTCAGGAGTTGATAAAGGTACAAACAAATAAAATGTTTATATATCACATTTTCAAATATCTATTATTCTCTATATTACTCGATCCCCTAAACGGTTACAGATAGAACATTGCGGTTTTCACCAGTGGATTTAGCACCTCATTTTTCATAAAATAAGTCCTATAAGTCCACTCTCAGGAGTTGATAAAGGTACAAACGAATAAAATGTTTATATATCACATTTTCAAATATCTATTATTCTCCATTTTACTCGATCTCCTAAACGGTTAAGGATAGGAGATCGCGGTTTTCACCAGTGGATTAAGCACCTCATTTTTCATAAAATAAGTCCTATAAGTCTACTCTCTAGAGTTGATAAAGGTGCAAACGAATAAAATGTTTATATATCACATTTTCAAATATTTATTATTTTCCATTTTACTCGATCTACTAAACGGTTACAGATAGGACATCGCGGTTTTCACCAGCGGATCTAGCACCTAATTTTACATAAAATAAGTCCTATAACTCTACTTTAATGAGTTGATAAAGGTACAAACGAATAAAATGTTTATATATCACATATTCAAATATCTATTATTCTCCAATTTACTCGATCTCCTAAACGGTTACAGATAGGACATCGCGGTTTTCACCAGCGGATTAAGCACATCATTTTACATATAGTAAGTCGTATAAGTCTACTTTCAAGAGTTGATAAAGGTACAAACGAATAAAATGTTTATATATCACATTTTCAAATATCTATTATTCTCCATTTTACTCGATCTCCTAAACGGTTAAAGATAGGACATCGCGGTTTTCACCAGTGGATTTAGCACCTCATTTTACATAAAATAAGTCCTATAAGTCTACTTTCAAGAGTTGATAAAGGTACAAACGAATAAAATGTTTATATATCACATTTACAAATATCTATTTTTTCCATTCTATTCGATCTCCTAAACGGTTAAAGATAGGACATCGCGGTTTTCACCAGCGGATTTAGCACCTCATTTTACATAAAATAAGTCGTATAACTCTACTTTAATGAGTTGATAAAGGTACAAACGAATAAAATGTATATATATCACATTTTCAAATATCTATTATTCTCCATTTTACTCGATCTCCTAAACGGTTACAGATAGGACATCGCGGTTTTCACCAGCGGATTAAGCACATCATTTTACATATAGTAAGTTGTATAAGTCTACTTTCAAGAGTTGATAAAGGTACAAACAAATAAAATGTTTATATATCACATTTTCAAATATCTATTATTCTCCATTTTACTCGATCTCCTAAACGGTTAAAGATAGGTCATCGCGGTTTTCACCAGTGGATTTAGCACCTCATTTTACATAAAATAAGTCCTATAAGTCTACTTTCAAGAGTTGATAAAGGTACAAACGAATAAAATGTTTATATATTACATTTACAAATATCTATTTTTTCCATTCTATTCGATCTCCTAAACGGTTAAAGATAGGTCATCGCGGTTTTCACCAGTGGATTTAGCACCTTATTTTACATAAAATAAGTCCTATAAGTCTACTCTCATAAGTTAATAAAGGTACAAACGAATAAAATGTTTATATATCACATTTTCAAATATCTATTATTCTCCATTTTACTCGATCTCCTAAACGGTTAAAGATAGGACATCGCGGTTTTCACCATTGGACACCTCATTTTACATAAAATAAGTCCTATAAGTCTACTCTCAAGAGTTGATAAAGGTACAAACGAATAAAATGTTTATATATCACATTTTCAAATATCTATTATTCTCCATTTTACTCGATCTCCTAAACGGTTAAAGATAGGACATCGCGGTTTTCACCATTGGACACCTCATTTTACATAAAATAAGTCCTATAAGTCTACTCTCAAGAGTTGATAAAGGTACAAACGAATAAAATGTTTATATATCACATTTTCAAATATCTATTATTCTCCATTTTACTCGATCTTCTAAACGGTTAAAGATAGGACATAGCGGTTTTCACCAGTGGGTTTAGCACCTTATTTTACATAAAATAAGTCCTATAAGTCTATTCTCATGAGTTGATAAAGGTACAAACGAATAAAATGTTTTTATATCACATTTTCAAATATCTATTATTCTCCATTTTACTCGATCTCCTAAACGGTTACAGATAGGACATCGCAATTTTCACCAGCGGATTTAGCTCCTCATTTTACATAAAATAAGTCCTATAAGTCTACTCTAAAGAGTTGATAAAGGTACAAACGAATAAAATGTTTATATATCACATTTTCAAATATTTATTATTCTCCATTTTACTCGATCTTCTAATCGGTTAAAGATAGGACATCGCGGTTTTCGCCAGTGGATTTAGCACCTTATTTTACATAAAATAAGTCCTATAAGTCTACTCTCATAAGTTAATAAAGGTACAAACGAATAAAATGTTTATATATCACATTTTCAAATATCTATTATTCTCCATTTTACTCGATCTCCTAAACGGTTAAAGATAGGACATTGCGGTTTTCACCAGTGAATTTAGCACCTCATTTTACATAAAATAAGTTTTATAAGTCTACTCTCAGGAGTTGATAAAGGTACAAACGAATAAAATGTTAATATATCACATTTTCAAATATCTATTATTCTCCATTTTACTCGATCTCCTAAACGGTTAAGGATAGGAGATCGCGGTTTTCACCAGTGGATTTAGCACCTCATTTTACATAAAATAAGTCGTATATGTCTACTCTCATAAGTTGATAAAGGTACAAACGAATAAAATGTTTGTATATCACATTTTCAAATATGTATTATTCTCCATTTTACTCGATCTCCTAAACGGTTAAAGATAGGTCATCGCGGTTTTCACCAGTGGATTTAGCACCTCATTTTACATAAAATAAGTCCTATAAGTCTACTCTCAAGAGTTGATATAGGTACAAACGAATAAAATGTTTATAAATCACATTTTCAAATATCTTTTATTCTCCATTTTACACAATCTCCTAAACGGTTAAAGATAGGACATCGCGGTTTTCACCAGTGGATTTAGCACTTCATTTTATATATAATAAGTCCTATAAGTCTACTCTCAGGAGTTGATAAAGGTACAAACAAATAAAATGTTTATATATCACATTTTCAAATATCTATTATTCTCTATATTACTCGATCCCCTAAACGGTTACAGATAGAACATTGCGGTTTTCACCAGCGGATTAAGCACATCATTTTACATATAGTAAGTCGTATAAGTCTACTCTCATGAGTTGATAAATGTACAAACGAATAAAATGTTTTTATATCACATTTTCAAATATCTATTATTCTTAATTTTACTCGATCTCCTAAACGATTACAGATAGGATATCGCGGTTTTCACCAGTGGATTTAGCACCTCATTTTACATAAAATAAGTCCTATAAGTCTACTTTCAAGAGTTGATAAAGGTACAAACGAATAAAATGTTTATATATCACATTTTCAAATATCTATTTTTTCCATTCTATTCGATCTCCTAAACGGTTAAAGATAGGTCATCGCGGTTTTCACCAGTGGATTTAGCACCTTATTTTACATAATATAAGTCCTATAAGTCTACTCTCATAAGTTAATAAAGGTACAAACGAATAAAATGTTTATATATCACATTTTCAAATATCTATTATTCTCTATATTACTCGATCCCCTAAACGGTTACAGATAGAACATTGCGGTTTTCACCAGCGGATTAAGCACATCATTTTACATATAGTAAGTCGTATAAGTCTACTCTCATGAGTTGATAAATGTACAAACGAATAAAATGTTTTTATATCACATTTTCAAATATCTATTATTCTTAATTTTACTCGATCTCCTAAACGATTACAGATAGGATATCGCGGTTATTACCAGTGGATTTAGCACCATATTTTACATAAAATAAGTCCTATAAGTCTACTCTCAGGAGTTGATAAAGGTACAAATGAATAAAATTTTTATATATCACATTTTCAAAAGTCTATTCTCCATTTTACTCGATCTCCTATACGGTTACTGATAGGACATCGCGGCCTTCACCAGTGGAATTAGCACCTCATTTTACATAAAATAAGTCCTATAAGTCTACTCTCAGGAGTTGATAAAGGTACAAACAAATAAAATTTTTATATATCACATTTTCAAATATTTATTATTCTCCATTTTACTCGATCTCCTAAACGGTTAAAGAGAGGACATCGCGGTTTTCACCATTGGACACCTCATTTTACATAAAATAAGTCCCATAAGTCTACTCTCAAGAGTTGATAAAGGTACAAACGAATAAAATGTTTATATATCACATTTTCATATATCAATTATTCTCCATTTTACTCGATCTCCTAAACGGTAACAGATAGGACATCGCGGTTCTCACCAGCGGATTTAGCACCTCATTTTACATAAAATAAGTCGTATATGTCTACTCTCATGAGTTGATAAAGGTACAAACGAATAAAATGTTTGTATATCACATTTTCAAATATGTATTATTCTCCATTTTACTCGATCTCCTAAACGGTTAAAGATAGGTCATCGCGGTTTTCACCAGTGGATTTAGCACCTCATTTTACATAAAATAAGTCCTATAAGTCTACTCTCAAGAGTTGATATAGGTACAAACGAATAAAATGTTTATAAATCACATTTTCAAATATCTTTTATTCTCCATTTTACACAATCTCCTAAACGGTTAAAGATAGGACATCGCGGTTTTCACCAGTGGATTTAGCACTTCATTTTATATATAATAAGTCCTATAAGTCTACTCTCTAGAGTTGATAAAGGTGCAAACGAATAAAATGTTTATATATCACATTTTCAAATATTTATTATTCTCCATTTTACTCGATCTTCTAAACGGTTACAGATAGGACATCGCGGTTTTCACCAGCGGATCTAGCACCTAATTTTACATAAAATAAGTCCTATAACTCTACTTTAATGAGTTGATAAAGGTACAAACGAATAAAATGTTTATATATCACATATTCAAATATCTATTATTCTCCATTTTACTCGATCTCCTAAACGGTTACAGATAGGACATCGCGGTTTTTGCCAGCGGATTTAGCACCTCATTTTACATATAGTAAGTCGTATAAGTCTACTCTCATGAGTTGATAAATGTACAAACGAATAAAATGTTTATATATCACATTTTCAAATATTTATTATTCTCCATTTTACTCGATCTCCTAAATGGTTACAGATAGGACATCGCGGTTTTCACCAGTGGATTTAGCACCTCATTTTACATAAAATATGTCCTATAAGTCTACTTTCAGGAGTTGATAAAGGTACAAACGAATAATATGTTTATATATCACATTTTCAAATATCTATTATTCTCCATTTTACTCGATCTCCTAAACGGTTACAGATAGGACATCGCGGTTTTCACCAGCGGATTTAGCACCTAATTATACATAAAATAAGTCCTATAAGTCTACTCTCAAGGGTTGATATAGGTACAAACGAATAAAATGTTTATATATCACATTTTCAAATATTTATTATTTTCCATTTTACTCGATCTTCTAATCGGTTAAAGATTGGACATCGCGATTTTCACCAGTGGATTTAGCACCTTATTTTACATAAAATGAGTCCTATAACTCTACTTTAATGAGTTGATAAAGGTACAAACGAATAAAATGTTTATATATCACATTTTCAAATATCTATTATTTTCCATTTTACTCGATTTCCTAAACGGTTACAGATAGGACATCGCGGTTTTTACCAGTAAGTTTAGCACCTCATTTTACATAAAATAAGTCCTATAAGTCTACTCTCAAGAGTTGATAAAGGTACAAACGAATAAAATGTTTATATATCACATTTTCAAATATCTATTATTCTCCATTTTACTCGATCTTCTAAACGGTTAAAGATAGGACATCGCGGTTTTCACCAGTGGGTTTAGCACCTTATTTTACATAAAATAAGTCCTAGAAGTCTATTCTCATGAGTTGATAAAGGTACAAACGAAAAAATGTTTATATATCACATTTTCAATTATCTATTATTCTCCATTTTACTCGATCTCCTAAACGGTTACAGATAGGACATCGCGGTTTTCACCAGTGGATTTAGCACCTCATTTTACATAAAATAAGTCCTATAAGTCTACTCTCAGAAGTTGATAAAGGTACAAACGAATAAAATGTTTATATAACACATCTTCAAATATCTAATATTCTCCATTTTACTCGATTTCCTAAAAGGTTAAAGATAGGACATCGCGGTTTTCGCCAGCGGATTTAGCACCTCATTTTACATATAGTAAGTCGTATAAGTCTACTCTCATGAGTTGATAAATGTACAAACGAATAAAATGTTTATATATCACATTTTCAAATATTTATTATTCTCCATTTTACTCGATCTCCTAAACGGTTACAGATAGGACATCGCGGTTTTCACCAGTGGATTTAGCACCTCATTTTACATAAAATATGTCCTATAAGTCTACTTTCAGGAGTTGATAAAGGTACAAACGAATAAAATGTTTATATATCACATTTTCAAATATCTATTATTCTCCATTTTACTCGATCTCCTAAACGGTTACAGATAGGACATCGCGGTTTTCACCAGCGGATTTAGCACCTAATTTTACATAAAATAAGTCCTATAAGTCTACTCTTAAGGGTTGATATAGGTACAAACGAATAAAATGTTTATATATCACATTTTCAAATATTTATTATTTTCCATTTTACTCGATCTTCTAATCGGTTAAAGATTGGACATCGCGATTTTCACCAGTGGATTTAGCACCTTATTTTACATAAAATGAGTCCTATAACTCTACTTTAATGAGTTGATAAAGGTACAAACGAATAAAATGTTTATATATCACATTTTCAAATTTCTATTATTTTCCATTTTACTCGATTTCCTAAACGGTTACAGATAGGACATCGCGGTTTTTACCAGTAAGTTTAGCACCTCATTTTACATAAAATAAGTCCTATAAGTCTACTCTCATGAGTTGATAAAGGTACAAACGAATAAAATTTTTATATATCACATTTTCAAAAGTCTATTCTCCATTTTACTCGATCTCCTATACGGTTACAGATAGAACATGGCGGTTTTCACCAGTGGATTTAGCACCTCATTTTAAATAAAATAAGTAATATAAGTCTACCCTCATGAGTTGATAAAGGTACAAACGAATAAAATGTTTATAAATCACATTTTCAAATATCTATTATTCTCCATTTTACTCGATCTCCTAAACGGTTACAGATAGGACATCGCAATTTTCACCAGCGGATTTAGCACCTCATTTTACATAAAATAAGTCCTATAAGTCTACTCTCAGGAGTTGATAAAAGTACAAACGAATAAAATGTTTATATATCACATTTTCAAATATCTATTATTCTCCATTTTACTCGATCTCCTAAACGGTTAAAGATAGGTCATCGCGGTTTTCACCAGTGGATTTAGCACCTCATTTTACATAAAATAAGTCCTATAAGTCTACTCTCAAGAGTTGATATAGGTACAAACGAATAAAATATTTATAAATCACAATTTCAAATATCTTTTATTCTCCATTTTACACAATCTCCTAAACGGTTAAAGATAGGACATCGCGGTTTTCACCAGTGGATTTAGCACCTCATTTTATATATAATAAGTCCTATAAGTCTACTCTCAGGAGTTGATAAAGGTACAAACAAATAAAATGTTTATATATCACATTTTCAAATATCTATTATTCTCTATATTACTCGATCCCCTAAACGGTTACAGATAGAACATTGCGGTTTTCACCAGTGGATTTAGCATCTCATTTTTCATAAAATAAGTCCTATAAGTCCACTCTCAGGAGTTGATAAAGGTACAAACGAATAAAATGTTTATATATCACATTTTCAAATATCTATTATTCTCCATTTTACTCGATCTCCTAAACGGTTAAGGATAGGAGATCGCGGTTTTCACCAGTGGATTAAGCACCTCATTTTTCATAAAATAAGTCCTATAAGTCTACTCTCTAGAGTTGATAAAGGTGCAAACGAATAAAATGTTTATATATCACATTTTCAAATATTTATTATTCTCCATTTTACTCGATCTCCTAAACGGTTACAGATAGGACATCGCGGTTTTCACCAGCGGATTTAGCACCTAATTTTACATAAAATAAGTCCTATAACTCTACTTTAATGAGTTGATAAAGGTACAAACGAATAAAATGTTTATATATCACATATTCAAATATCTATTATTCTCCATTTTACTCGATCTCCTAAACGGTTACAGATAGGACATCGCGGTTTTCACCAGCGAATTAAGCACATCATTTTACATATAGTAAGTCGTATAAGTCTACTTTCAAGAGTTGATAAAGGTACAAACGAATAAAATGTTTATATATCACATTTACAAATATCTATTTTTTCCATTCTATTCGATCTCCTAAACGGTTAAAGATAGGACATCGCGGTTTTCACCAGCGGATTTAGCACCTCATTTTACATAAAATAAGTCGTATAACTCTACTTTAATGAGTTGATAAAGGTACAAACGAATAAAATGTTTATATATCACATTTTCAAATATCTATTATTTTCCATTTTACTCGATTTCCTAAACGGTTACAGATAGGACATCGCAATTTTCACCAGCGGATTTAGCACCTCATTTTACATAAAATAAGTCCTATAAGTCTACTCTAAAGAGTTGATAAAGGTACAAACGAATAAAATGTTTATATATCACATTTTCAAATATTTATTATTCTAAATTTTACTCGATCTTCTAATCGGTTAAAGATAGGACATCGCGGTTTTCGCCAGTGGATTTAGCACCTTATTTTACATAAAATAAGTCCTATAAGTCTACTCTCATAAGTTAATAAAGGTACAAACGAATAAAATGTTTATATATCACATTTTCAAATATCTATTATTTTCCATTTTACTCGATCTCCTAAACGGTTAAAGATAGGACATCGCGGTTTTCACCATTGGACACCTCATTTTACATAAAATAAGTCCTATAGGTCTACTCTCAAGAGTTGATAAAGGTACAAACGAATAAAATGTTTATATATATATATCAATTTCAAATATCTATTATTCTCCATTTTTCTCGATCTTCTAATCGGATAAAGATAGGACATCGCGGTTTTCACCAGTGGATTTAGCACCTTATTTTACATAAAATAAGTCCTATAAGCCTACCCTTATGAGTTGATAAAGATACAAACGAATTAAATGTTTATATATCACATTTTCAAATATCTATTATTCTCCATTTTACTCGATCTCCTAAACGGTTAAAGATAGGACATTGCGGTTTTCACCAGTGGATTTAGCACCTCATTTTACATAAAATAAGTTTTATAAGTCTACTCTCAGGAGTTGATAAAGGTACAAACGAATAAAATGTTAATATATCACATTTTCAAATATCTATTATTCTCCATTTTACTCGATCTCCTAAACGGTTAAAGATAGGACATCGCGGTTTCCACCAGTGGATTTAGCACCTCATTTTACATAAAATGAGTCCTATAATTCTACTCTCAAGAGTTGATAAAGGTACAAACGAATAAAATGTTTATATAACACATCTTCAAATATCTAATATTCTCCATTTTACTCGATTTCCTAAAAGGTTAAAGATAGGACATCGCGGTTTTCGCCAGCGGATTTAGCACCTCATTTTACATATAGTAAGTCGTATAAGTCTACTCTCATGAGTTGATAAATGTACAAACGAATAAAATGTTTATATATCACATTTTCAAATATTTATTATTCTCCATTTTACTCGATCTCCTAAACGGTTACAGATAGGACATCGCGGTTTTCACCAGTGGATTTAGCACCTCATTTTACATAAAATATGTCCTATAAGTCTACTTTCAGGAGTTGATAAAGGTACAAACGAATAAAATGTTTATATATCACATTTTCAAATATCTATTATTCTCCATTTCACTCGATCTCCTAAACGGTTACAGATAGGACATCGCGGTTTTCACCAGTGGATTTAGCACCTCATTTTACATAAAATAAGACCTATAAGTCTACTCTCAGAAGTTGATAAAGGTACAAACGAATAAAATGTTTATATAACACATCTTCAAATATCTAATATTCTCCATTTTACTCGATTTCCTAAAAGGTTAAAGATAGGACATCGCGGTTTTCGCCAGCGGATTTAGCACCTCATTTTACATATAGTAAGTCGTATAAGTCTACTCTCATGAGTTGATAAATGTACAAACGAATAAAATGTTTATATATCACATTTTCAAATATTTATTATTCTCCATTTTACTCGATCTCCTAAACGGTTACAGATAGGACATCGCGGTTTTCACCAGTGGATTTAGCACCTCATTTTACATAAAATATGTCCTATAAGTCTACTTTCAGGAGTTGATAAAGGTACAAACGAATAAAATGTTTATATATCACATTTTCAAATATCTATTATTCTCCATTTTACTCGATCTCCTAAACGGTTAAAGATAGGACATCGCGGTTTTCACCAGTGGATTTAGCACCTCATTTTATAAATAATAAGTCCTATAAGTCTACTCTCAGGAGTTGATAAAGGTACAAACAAATAAAATGTTTATATATCACATTTTCAAATATCTATTATTCTCTATATTACTCGATCCCCTAAACGGTTACAGATAGAACATTGCGGTTTTCACCAGTGGATTTAGCATCTCATTTTTCATAAAATAAGTCCTATAAGTCCACTCTCAGGAGTTGATAAAGGTACAAACGAATAAAATGTTTATATATCACATTTTCAAATATTTATTATTCTCCATTTTACTCGATCTCCTAAACGGTTACAGATAGGACATCGCGGTTTTCACCAGCGGATTTAGCACCTAATTTTACATAAAATAAGTCCTATAACTCTACTTTAATGAGTTGATAAAGGTACAAACGAATAAAATGTTTATATATCACATATTCAAATATCTATTATTCTCCATTTTACTCGATCTCCTAAACGGTTACAGATAGGACATCGCGGTTTTCACCAGCGGATTAAGCACATCATTTTACATATAGTAAGTTGTATAAGTCTACTTTCAAGAGTTGATAAAGGTACAAACGAATAAAATGTTTATATATCACATTTTCAAATATCTATTATTCTCCATTTTACTCGATCTCCTAAACGGTTAAAGATAGGTCATCGCGGTTTTCACCAGTGGATTTAGCACCTCATTTTACATAAAATAAGTCCTATAAGTCTACTTTCAAGAGTTGATAAAGGTACAAACGAATAAAATGTTTATATATCACATTTACAAATATCTATTTTTTCCATTCTATTCGATCTCCTAAACGGTTAAAGATAGGACATCGCGGTTTTCACCAGCGGATTTAGCACCTCATTTTACATAAAATAAGTCGTATAACTCTACTTTAATGAGTTGATAAAGGTACAAACGAATAAAATGTTTATATATCACATTTTCAAATATCTATTATTCTCCATTTTACTCGATCTCCTAAACGGTTACAGATAGGACATCGCGGTTTTCACCAGCGGATTAAGCACATCATTTTACATATAGTAAGTCGTATAAGTCTACTTTCAAGAGTTGATAAAGGTACAAACGAATAAAATGTTTATATATCACATTTTCAAATATCTATTATTCTCCATTTTACTCGATCTCCTAAACGGTTAAAGATAGGTCATCGCGGTTTTCACCAGTGGATTTAGCACCTCATTTTACATAAAATAAGTCCTATAAGTCTACTTTCAAGAGTTGATAAAGGTACAAACGAATAAAATGTTTATATATCACATTTTCAAATATCTATTATTCTCCATTTTACTCGATCTCCTAAACGGTTAAAGATAGGACATCGCGGTTTTCACCATTGGACACCTCATTTTACATAAAATAAGTCCTATAAGTCTACTCTCAAGAGTTGATAAAGGTACAATCGAATAAAATGTTTATATATCACATTTTCAAATATCTATTATTCTCCATTTTACTCGATCTTCTAAACGGTTAAAGATAGGACATCGCGGTTTTCACCAGTGGGTTTAGCACCTTATTTTACATAAAATAAGTCCTATAAGTCTACTCTCATGAGTTGATAATGGTGGAAACGAATAAAATGTTTTTATATCACATTTTCAAATATCTATTATTCTCCATTTTACTCGATTTCCTAAACGGTTACAGATAGGACATCGCAATTTTCACCAGCGGATTTAGCACCTCATTTAACATAAAATAAGTCCTATAAGTCTTTTCTAAAGAGTTGATAAAGGTACAAACGAATAAAATGTTTATATATCACATTTTCAAATATTTATTATTCTCCATTTTACTCGATCTTCTAATCGGTTAAAGATAGGACATCGCGGTTTTCACCAGTGGATTTAGCACCTTATTTTACATAAAATAAGTCCTATAAGTCTACTCTCATAAGTTAATAAAGGTACAAACGAATAAAATGTTTATATATCACATTTTCAAATATCTATTATTCTCCATTTTACTCGATCTCCTAAACGGTTACAGATAGGACATCGCGGTTTTCACCAGTGGATTTAGCACCTCATTTTACAAAAAATAAGTCCTATAAGTCTACTCTCAGGAGTTAATAAAGGAACAAACGAATAAAATGTTTATATATCATTTTCAAATATCTATTATTCTCTATTTTACTCGATCCCCTAAACGGTTACAGATAGAACTTTGCGGTTTTCACCAGTGGATTTAGCACCTCATTTTACATAAAATGAGTCCTATAAGTATACTCTCAAGAGTTGATAAAGGTACAAACGAATAAATTGTTTTTATATCACATTTTCAAATATCTATTATTCTCCATTTTACTCGATCTCCTAAACGGTTAAAGATAGGTCATCGCGGTTTTCACCAGTGGATTTAGCACCTTATTTTACATAAAATAAGTCCTATAAGTCTACTCTCATGAGTTGATAAAGGTACAAACGAATAAAATGTTTTTATATCACATTTTCAAATATCTATTACCCTCCATTTTACTAGATCTCCTAAACGGTTAAAGATAGGACATCGCGGTTTTCACCAGTGGATTTAGCACCTCATTTTACATAAAATAAGTCCTATAAGTCTACTCTCAAATGTTGATAAAGGTACAAACGAATAAAATGTTTATATATCACATTTTCAAATATCTATTGTTCTCCATTTTAATCAATCTACTAAACGGTTACAGATAGGACATCGCGGTTATCACCAGTGGATTTAGCACCTTATTTTACATAAAATAAGTCCAATAAGTCTACCCTCATGAGTTGATAAAGATACAAACGAATAAAATGTTTATATATCACATTTTCAAATATCTATTATTCTTAATTTTACTCGATATCCTAAACGGTTACAGATAGAACATCGCGGTTTTCACTAGTAAGTTGAGCACCTCATTTTACATAAAATAAGTCTTATAAGTCTACTCTAAAGAGTTGATAAAGGTACAAACGAATAAAATGTTTATATATCACATTTTCAAATATCTATTATTCTCCATTTTACTCGATCTTCTAAACGGTTAAAGATAGGACATCGCAGTTTTCACCAGTGGATTTCGCACCTCATTTTACATAAAATAAGTAATATAAGTCTACCTTCATGAGTTGATAAAGATACAAACGAATAAAATGTTTATATATCACATTTTCAAATATCTATTATTTTTAATTTTACTCGATATCCTAAACGGTTACAGATAGAACATCGCGGTTTTCACTAGTGAGTTGAGCACCTAATTTTACATAAAATAAGTCCCATAAGTCTCCTCTAAAGAGTTGATAAAAGTACAAACGAATAAATTGTTTATATATCACATTTTCAAATATCTATTATTTTCCATTTTACTCGATCTTCTAAACGGTTAAAGATAGGACATCGCGGTTTTCGCCAGTGGATTTAGCATCTCATTTTACATAAAATAAGTCCTATAAATCTACCCTCATGAACTGATAAAGTTACAAACGAATAAAATGTTTATATATCACATTTTCAAAAATCTATTATTCCCCATTTTACTCGATCTTCTAAACGGTTAAAGATAGGACATCACAGTTTTTACCAGTGGATTTAGCACCCTATTTTACATAAAATAAGTCCTATAAGTCTACTTTCAAGAGTTGATAAAGGTACAAACGGATAAAATGTTTATATATCACATTTACAAATATCTATTTTTTCCATTCTATTCGATCTCCTAAACGGTTAAAGATAGGACATCGCGGTTTTCACCATTGAACACCTCAATTTACATAAAATAAGTCCTATAAGTCTAGTCTCAAGAGTTGATAAAGGTACAAACGAATAAAATGTTTATATATTACATTTTTTAATATCTATTATTCTCAATTTTACTCGATCTTCTAAACGGTTAAAGATAGAACATCGCGGTTTTCACCAGTTGATTTAACACCTTATTTTACATAAAATAAGTCCTATAAGTCTACTGTCAAGAGTTGATAAAGGTACAAACGAATAAAATGTTTATATATCATATTTTCAAATATCAATTATTCTCCATTTTACTCGATCTCCTAAACGGTTAAAGATTGGACATTGCGGTTTTCACCAGTGGATTTAGCACCTCATTTTACATAAAATAAGTCATATAAGTCTACTCTCAAGGATTGATAAAGGTACAAACGAATAAAATGTTTATATATCACATTTTCAAATATCTATTATTCTCCATTTAACTCGATCTCCTAAACGGTTACAGATAGGACATCGCGGTTTTCACCAGTGGAATAAGCACCTCTTATTACATAAAATAAGTCCTATAAGTCTACTCTCAAGAGTTGATAAAGGTACAAACGAATAAAATGTATATAAATCACATTTTCAAATATCTATTATTCTCCACTTTACTCAATATCCTAAACGGTTACAGATAGGACATCGCAGTTTTCACCAGTGGAATAAGCACCTCATTTTACATAAAATATGTCCTATAAGTCTACTTTCAGGAGTTGATAAAGGTACAAACGAATAAAATGTTTATATATCACATTTTCAAATATCTATTATTCTCCATTTCACTCGATCTCCTAAACGGTTACAGATAGGACATCGCGGTTTTCACCAGTGGATTTAGCACCTCATTTTACATAAAATAAGACCTATAAGTCTACTCTCAGAAGTTGATAAAGGTACAAACGAATAAAATGTTTATATAACACATCTTCAAATATCTAATATTCTCCATTTTACTCGATTTCCTAAAAGGTTAAAGATAGGACATCGCGGTTTTCGCCAGCGGATTTAGCACCTCATTTTACATATAGTAAGTCGTATAAGTCTACTCTCATGAGTTGATAAATGTACAAACGAATAAAATGTTTATATATCACATTTTCAAATATTTATTATTCTCCATTTTACTCGATCTCCTAAACGGTTACAGATAGGACATCGCGGTTTTCACCAGTGGATTTAGCACCTCATTTTACATAAAATATGTCCTATAAGTCTACTTTCAGGAGTTGATAAAGGTACAAACGAATAAAATGTTTATATATCACATTTTCAAATATCTATTATTCTCCATTTCACTCGATCTCCTAAACGGTTACAGATAGGACATCGCGGTTTTCACCAGTGGATTTAGCACCTCATTTTACATAAAATAAGACCTATAAGTCTACTCTCAGAAGTTGATAAAGGTACAAACGAATAAAATGTTTATATAACACATCTTCAAATATCTAATATTCTCCATTTTACTCGATTTCCTAAAAGGTTAAAGATAGGACATCGCGGTTTTCGCCAGCGGATTTAGCACCTCATTTTACATATAGTAAGTCGTATAAGTCTACTCTCATGAGTTGATAAATGTACAAACGAATAAAATGTTTATATATCACATTTTCAAATATTTATTATTCTCCATTTTACTCGATCTCCTAAACGGTTACAGATAGGACATCGCGGTTTTCACCAGTGGATTTAGCACCTCATTTTACATAAAATATGTCCTATAAGTCTACTTTCAGGAGTTGATAAAGGTACAAACGAATAAAATGTTTATATATCACATTTTCAAATATCTATTATTCTCCATTTTACTCGATCTCCTAAACGGTTAAAGATAGGACATCGCGGTTTTCACCAGTGGATTTAGCACCTCATTTTATAAATAATAAGTCCTATAAGTCTACTCTCAGGAGTTGATAAAGGTACAAACAAATAAAATGTTTATATATCACATTTTCAAATATCTATTATTCTCTATATTACTCGATCCCCTAAACGGTTACAGATAGAACATTGCGGTTTTCACCAGTGGATTTAGCATCTCATTTTTCATAAAATAAGTCCTATAAGTCCACTCTCAGGAGTTGATAAAGGTACAAACGAATAAAATGTTTATATATCACATTTTCAAATATTTATTATTCTCCATTTTACTCGATCTCCTAAACGGTTACAGATAGGACATCGCGGTTTTCACCAGCGGATTTAGCACCTAATTTTACATAAAATAAGTCCTATAACTCTACTTTAATGAGTTGATAAAGGTACAAACGAATAAAATGTTTATATATCACATATTCAAATATCTATTATTCTCCATTTTACTCGATCTCCTAAACGGTTACAGATAGGACATCGCGGTTTTCACCAGCGGATTAAGCACATCATTTTACATATAGTAAGTCGTATAAGTCTACTTTCAAGAGTTGATAAAGGTACAAACGAATAAAATGTTTATATATCACATTTTCAAATATCTATTATTCTCCATTTTACTCGATCTCCTAAACGGTTAAAGATAGGTCATCGCGGTTTTCACCAGTGGATTTAGCACCTCATTTTACATAAAATAAGCCCTATAAGTCTACTTTCAAGAGTTGATAAAGGTACAAACGAATAAAATGTTTATATATCACATTTACAAATATCTATTTTTTCCATTCTATTCGATCTCCTAAACGGTTAAAGATAGGACATCGCGGTTTTCACCAGCGGATTTAGCACCTCATTTTACATAAAATAAGTCGTATAACTCTACTTTAATGAGTTGATAAAGGTACAAACGAATAAAATGTTTATATATCACATTTTCAAATATCTATTATTCTCCATTTTACTCGATCTCCTAAACGGTTACAGATAGGACATCGCGGTTTTCACCAGCGGATTAAGCACATCATTTTACATATAGTAAGTCGTATAAGTCTACTTTCAAGAGTTGATAAAGGTACAAACGAATAAAATGTTTATATATCACATTTTCAAATATCTATTATTCTCCATTTTACTCGATCTCCTAAACGGTTAAAGATAGGTCATCGCGGTTTTCACCAGTGGATTTAGCACCTCATTTTACATAAAATAAGTCCTATAAGTCTACTTTCAAGAGTTGATAAAGGTACAAACGAATAAAATGTTTATATATCACATTTTCAAATATCTATTATTCTCCATTTTACTCGATCTCCTAAACGGTTAAAGATAGGACATCGCGGTTTTCACCATTGGACACCTCATTTTACATAAAATAAGTCCTATAAGTCTACTCTCAAGAGTTGATAAAGGTACAATCGAATAAAATGTTTATATATCACATTTTCAAATATCTATTATTCTCCATTTTACTCGATCTTCTAAACGGTTAAAGATAGGACATCGCGGTTTTCACCAGTGGGTTTAGCACCTTATTTTACATAAAATAAGTCCTATAAGTCTACTCTCATGAGTTGATAATGGTGGAAACGAATAAAATGTTTTTATATCACATTTTCAAATATCTATTATTCTCCATTTTACTCGATTTCCTAAACGGTTACAGATAGGACATCGCAATTTTCACCAGCGGATTTAGCACCTCATTTAACATAAAATAAGTCCTATAAGTCTTTTCTAAAGAGTTGATAAAGGTACAAACGAATAAAATGTTTATATATCACATTTTCAAATATTTATTATTCTCCATTTTACTCGATCTTCTAATCGGTTAAAGATAGGACATCGCGGTTTTCACCAGTGGATTTAGCACCTTATTTTACATAAAATAAGTCCTATAAGTCTACTCTCATAAGTTAATAAAGGTACAAACGAATAAAATGTTTATATATCACATTTTCAAATATCTATTATTCTCCATTTTACTCGATCTCCTAAACGGTTACAGATAGGACATCGCGGTTTTCACCAGTGGATTTAGCACCTCATTTTACAAAAAATAAGTCCTATAAGTCTACTCTCAGGAGTTAATAAAGGAACAAACGAATAAAATGTTTATATATCATTTTCAAATATCTATTATTCTCTATTTTACTCGATCCCCTAAACGGTTACAGATAGAACTTTGCGGTTTTCACCAGTGGATTTAGCACCTCATTTTACATAAAATGAGTCCTATAAGTATACTCTCAAGAGTTGATAAAGGTACAAACGAATAAAATGTTTTTATATCACATTTTCAAATATCTATTATTCTCCATTTTACTCGATCTCCTAAACGGTTAAAGATAGGTCATCGCGGTTTTCACCAGTGGATTTAGCACCTTATTTTACATAAAATAAGTCCTATAAGTCTACTCTCATGAGTTGATAAAGGTACAAACGAATAAAATGTTTTTATATCACATTTTCAAATATCTATTACCCTCCATTTTACTAGATCTCCTAAACGGTTAAAGATAGGACATCGCGGTTTTCACCAGTGGATTTAGCACCTCATTTTACATAAAATAAGTCCTATAAGTCTACTCTCAAATGTTGATAAAGGTACAAACGAATAAAATGTTTATATATCACATTTTCAAATATCTATTGTTCTCCATTTTAATCAATCTACTAAACGGTTACAGATAGGACATCGCGGTTATCACCAGTGGATTTAGCACCTTATTTTACATAAAATAAGTCCAATAAGTCTACCCTCATGAGTTGATAAAGATACAAACGAATAAAATGTTTATATATCACATTTTCAAATATCTATTATTCTTAATTTTACTCGATATCCTAAACGGTTACAGATAGAACATCGCGGTTTTCACTAGTAAGTTGAGCACCTCATTTTACATAAAATAAGTCTTATAAGTCTACTCTAAAGAGTTGATAAAGGTACAAACGAATAAAATGTTTATATATCACATTTTCAAATATCTATTATTCTCCATTTTACTCGATCTTCTAAACGGTTAAAGATAGGACATCGCAGTTTTCACCAGTGGATTTCGCACCTCATTTTACATAAAATAAGTAATATAAGTCTACCTTCATGAGTTGATAAAGATACAAACGAATAAAATGTTTATATATCACATTTTCAAATATCTATTATTTTTAATTTTACTCGATATCCTAAACGGTTACAGATAGAACATCGCGGTTTTCACTAGTGAGTTGAGCACCTAATTTTACATAAAATAAGTCCCATAAGTCTCCTCTAAAGAGTTGATAAAAGTACAAACGAATAAATTGTTTATATATCACATTTTCAAATATCTATTATTTTCCATTTTACTCGATCTTCTAAACGGTTAAAGATAGGACATCGCGGTTTTCGCCAGTGGATTTAGCATCTCATTTTACATAAAATAAGTCCTATAAATCTACCCTCATGAACTGATAAAGTTACAAACGAATAAAATGTTTATATATCACATTTTCAAAAATCTATTATTCCCCATTTTACTCGATCTTCTAAACGGTTAAAGATAGGACATCACAGTTTTTACCAGTGGATTTAGCACCCTATTTTACATAAAATAAGTCCTATAAGTCTACTTTCAAGAGTTGATAAAGGTACAAACGGATAAAATGTTTATATATCACATTTACAAATATCTATTTTTTCCATTCTATTCGATCTCCTAAACGGTTAAAGATAGGACATCGCGGTTTTCACCATTGAACACCTCAATTTACATAAAATAAGTCCTATAAGTCTAGTCTCAAGAGTTGATAAAGGTACAAACGAATAAAATGTTTATATATTACATTTTTAAATATCTATTATTCTCAATTTTACTCGATCTTCTAAACGGTTAAAGATAGAACATCGCGGTTTTCACCAGTTGATTTAACACCTTATTTTACATAAAATAAGTCCTATAAGTCTACTGTCAAGAGTTGATAAAGGTACAAACGAATAAAATGTTTATATATCATATTTTCAAATATCAATTATTCTCCATTTTACTCGATCTCCTAAACGGTTAAAGATTGGACATTGCGGTTTTCACCAGTGGATTTAGCACCTCATTTTACATAAAATAAGTCATATAAGTCTACTCTCAAGGATTGATAAAGGTACAAACGAATAAAATGTTTATATATCACATTTTCAAATATCTATTATTCTCCATTTAACTCGATCTCCTAAACGGTTACAGATAGGACATCGCGGTTTTCACCAGTGGAATAAGCACCTCATATTACATAAAATAAGTCCTATAAGTCTACTCTCAAGAGTTGATAAAGGTACAAACGAATAAAATGTATATAAATCACATTTTCAAATATCTATTATTCTCCACTTTACACAATATCCTAAACGGTTACAGATAGGACATCGCAGTTTTCACCAGTGGAATAAGCACCTCATTTTACATAAAATAAGTCCTATAAGTCTACTCTCAAGAGTTGATAAAGTTACAAACGAATAAAATGTTTAAATATCACATTTTCAAATATCTATTATTCTCCATTTTACTCGATCTCCTAAACGGTTAAAGATAGGACATCGCGGTTTTTACCAGTGGATTTAGCACCTCATTTTACATAAAATAAGTCTTATAAGTCTACTCTCAGGAGATGATAACGGTACAAACGATTATAATGTTTATATATCACATTTTCAAATATCTACTATTCTCCATTTTACTCAATCTCCTAAACGGTTACAGATAGCACATCGCCGTTTTCACCAGCAGAATTAGCACCTTATTTTATATAAAATAAGTCTTATAAGTCTACCCTCATGAGTTGATAAAGGTACAAACAAATAAAATGTTTATATATCACATTTTCAAATATCTTATATTTTTCATTTTACTCGATCTCTTAAACGGTTAAAGATTGGACATCGCGGTTTATACCAGTGGATTTAGCACTTCATTTTACATATAATAAGTCCTATAAGTCTTCTCTCAAGAGTTGATAAAGGTACAAACGAATAAAATGTTTATATTTCACATTTTCAAATATCTATTATTCTCCATTTTTCACAATCTCCTAAACGGTTAAAGATAGAACATCGCGGTTTTCACCAGTGGATTTAGCACCTCATTTTGAATAAAATAAGTCCTATGAGTCTACTCTCAGGAGTTGATAAAGGTACAAACAAATAAAATGTTTATATATCACATTTTCAAATATCTATTATTCTCCATTTAACTCGATCTCCTAAACGGTTAAAGATAGGACATCGCGGTTTTCACAAGTGGATTTAGCACCTCATTTTACATAAAACAAGTCCTATAAGTCTACTCTCAGGAGATGATAACGGTACAAACGATTATAATGTTTATATATCACATTTTCAAATATCTATTATTCTCCATTTTACTCGATCTCCTAAACGGTTACAGATAGCACATCCCCGTTTTCACCAGCAGCATTAGCACCTTATTTTATATAAAATAAGTCCTATAAGTCTACCCTTATGAGTTGATAAAGGTACAAACAAATAAAATGTTTATATATCACATTTTCAAATATATATTATTCTCCATTTTACACAATCTCCTAAACGGTTAAAGATAGGACATCGCGGTTTTCACCAGTGGATTTAGCACCTCATTTTGCATAAAATAAGTCCTATAAGTCTACTCTCAGGAGTTGATAAAAGTACAAACAAATAAAATGTTTATATATCACATTTTCAAATATCTATTATTCTCTATATTACTCGATCTCCTAAACGGTTACAGATAGAACATCGCGGTTTTCACCAGCGGATTAAGCACCTCATTTTACATAAAATAAGTCTTATGAGTCTACTCTAAAAAGTTGATAAAGGTACAAACGAATAAAATGTTTATATATCACATTTTCAAATATTTATTATTCTCCATTTAACTCGATCATTTAATCGGTTAAAGATAGGACATCGCGGCATTCACCAGTGGATTTAGCACCTCATTTTACATAAAATAAGTCCTATGAGTCTACTCTAAAAAGTTGATAAAGGTACAAACGAATAAAATGTTTATATATCACATTTTCAAATATTTATTATTCTCCATTTAACTCGATCTTTTAATCGGTTAAAGATAGGACATCGCGGCTTTCACCAGTGGATTTAGCACCTTATTTTACATAAAATAAGTCCTATAAGTCTACTCTCATAAGTTGATAAAGGTACAAACGAATAAAATGTTTATATATCACATTTTCAAATATCTGTTATACTCCATTTTACTCGATCTCCTAAACGGTTAAAGATAGGACATCGCGGTTTTCACCAGTGGATTTAGCACCTCATTTTACATAAAATAAGTCTTATAAGTCTACTCTCAAGAGTTTATAAAGGTACAAACGAATAAAATGTTTATATATCACATTTTCAAGTATTTATTATTCTCCATTTTACTCGATCTCCTAAACGGTTAAAGATAGGACACCGCGGTTTTTACCCGTGGATTTAGCACCTCATTTTACATAAAATAAGTTTTATAAGTCTACTCTCAAGAGTTGATAAAGGTACAAACGAATAAAATGTTAATATATCACATTTTCAAATATCTATTATTCTCCATTTTACTCTATCTCCTAAACGGTTAAAGACAGGACATTGCGGTTTTCACAAGTGGATTTAGCACCCCATTTTACATAAAATAAGTCTTATAAGTCTACTCTCAAGACTTGATAAAGGTACAAACGAATAAAATGTTTATATATCACATTTTCAAATATCTATTATTCTCCATTTTACTCGATATCCTAAACGGTTAAAGTTAGGACATCGCGGTTTTCACCAGTGGATTTTGCACCTCATTTTACATAAAATAAGTCCTATAAGTCTACTCTCAGGAGTTGATAAAAGTACAAACAAATAAAATGTTTATATATCACATTTTCAAATATCTATTATTCTCTATATTACTCGATCTCCTAAACGGTTACAGATAGAACATCGCGGTTTTCATCAGCGGATTTAGCACCTCATTTTACATAAAATAAGTCCTATGAGTCTACTCTAAAAAGTTGATAAAGGTACAAACGAATAAAATGTTTATATATCACATTTTCAAATATTTATTATTCTCCATTTAACTCGATCTTTTAATCGGTTAAAAATAGGACATCGCGGCTTTCACCAGTGGATTTAGCACCTTATTTTACATAAAATAAGTCCTATAAGTCTACTCTCATAAGTTGATAAAGGAACAAACGAATAAAATGTTTATATATCACATTTTCAAATATCTGTTATACTCCAATTTACTCGATCTCCTGAACGGTTAAAGATAGGACATCGCGGTTTTCACCAGTGGATTTAGCACCTCATTTTACATAAAATAAGTCCTATAAGTCTACTCTCAAGAGTTTATAAAGGTACAAACGAATAAAATGTTTATATATCACATTTTCAAGTATTTATTATTCTCCATTTTACTCGATCTCCTTGTAATGTATGTATCTGAAAGTTTCCAATATAATATAAAATATTCTTTTACATTGATTAATTCTTAATAGTTAGCATTTTATTGACAAGGTGATTAACCAGTCTAAATTACTTATCCAGCAATTGATTCGCGATTGCTGAATATTGCTTACTTATCATTTATAGTTTCCCGTCAATGACATTCACCTTTCATTTCAGCACTATTTTTGCACACATTACAACTACCCCTTCTTTTGTATTTTAGCTTAAGTTTAGGTCCTAAGATTTTCTAACCGATGGAAAAAACAGTGGTCATTTGGCGCTTGTAAAAACGGTCATTTTTATGTAAGTAATATATTCCAAGTTAAAACCACCAAGACTCTGTGTTTTATTTTGCAAAGACCTATAGGGTCATCACATGGCGATCCTGCCATTTCGGACCTGTATTGAGTGAAAAATAAAATAATAAATGGACAATCGTAGTACCTACCGGTAAATAAACCTAAAAAGTTTCGAGTATAAATCGTTTCGCGCAAATTATGAACTAGTGTGTTGAAAAAAAAAAAAAAAAATTATATATCATGGGTAAAACGCAATCGAAAGAAGAAGTGATAATTGCCCAAGCAGGCAATAGTGGTGGTCAAACAAATTCTGCCAGTCAATCTACAGATCACACGAATAGAGCGAAGAATGAGAGCCGCCATCGCAACTAGTCGTCAGTCAATAGTTTAGAAGAGCGTCCAAGCAAGGGGTATGTCTCTGGGGAGCCAATTTGCTATTCTAGACGAACAACTCGAAGGGTACTACAAGAATCTCAACAAGGACAACGAGGAACGACGAAGGGACATCAAAGTTACAACAAGATCCATCGACAAGTTAAGTGCATTTAGAAATAAATTTTTAGAATTAAGAGAAAATTATGATGCGGTTAGAGAGGATCTAGATCAAGAAGAAATTGAAGGAATTAATGTTATTGTTAGGATAATTAAGCAAACTATTGAGTCCGCAGACAAGATTTTAAGCAATAGGATAGAAAATATTAGAAAAGTAGAAGTTAAGGGTGAAAGTAGTAATATTAAAGTAGAAACTGCAGCAATGGCAGATAAGTTCGATTTAAAAATGGCTTCTAGCCTATTACCTGTAATGAATAATACAGAATCTGTAACGAAAAGACTCATTGCCACCATTGAATTATACGACAAAACGTTAGAAACTGAAAGTAAAAAACTTTTAACAGAATTTGTTTTAAAGGTATGTTTGTCGGAGAGTGCTCAAATTAGATTAAAAAGTACGTATGCCAATAATAAGGAATTAGTGTCAGATTTAAAGAAATTTTGTCTCCCAAAACAGTCAATTTCTGCGTTAAATGCCGAGTTAAGTAACTCCAAACAGGGAAACAAAAATATTAATGAATTTGGAGAAACGATTGAAAATTTATTTTTAAAATTAACAATGGCACAGGCAGACGGTAAACCTGAACATACAGAAATTTTTAAAAGCCTTAATGAAAAAACAGCCATCAATGCTTTCGCAAATGGGCTCCAAAATCAGGAATTGCGGACCATAATTAAAGCTAGGAATTATAGTTCGCTAAATGAAGCAATCAAAGGCGCGTTAGATGAGGAAATGCCGCGAAGAGATTCTCAACAAATTTATCACGTTCGAGGTAAATATAACAACAAAAGAGGCAACAACAATTTCAGTAGAGGACGTTTTAACAATTATAATAGTAGTAATAGGAATAATTTTTCTACTAATAGGCAAAATAATAATTATACTAACAATAGATTTAGGGGTAATAATAATAGCCAGCGAGGCAACAGTGGTAGAGGTTCTTATAGAGGCCAACAAAATAATCGTGGACATTTCAACACTAGAAATAGAAACTTTAATCATGCTAGGATGTACACAGCCGAGGCATCAGAGGAAAATAATACTGAGATAAATGATAGGGATACTGAACCATCTACCTCTGCGGGCCCAACATTTTTTCGAGGCCCCACAATTATGTGAAGTGCTCGAAGAAACGAAAGTAGTTTTAAATTTAAATGGGTTAAATTTTGTAAGATTTTGGCACGGTAAGCAAAATTTAGTTTTTTTAGTAGATACGGGAGCTTCATGTAGCATAGTTTTTAGAAATTATTTAGATAATAGCGAAGTTAGAGCGGTAAACAAAAAGCGGAAAGTTCGCATAGAAGGTGTAGCTGGTGTAACCTATGCACAAGGTTCAGCAAACCTCTTTATAAATATAAACAATGTTAAGATAGGTCATGAATTTTTGTTGATGAATGAGTTTCTGAATGGAGTGCATGGTGTAATTGGGTCAGATTTCTTCCATAAGCATAAAGCACGTATCGACTACGAAACATATGAATTATCGTTGAGATGTGTAGGTAACCCCGATCCAATTACTATCCCTTTAGAATCCAGAAACGCGGAATTTATGTATGTCCCAGCAAGATGCGAAATTATCAAATACTGTAGAGTTAACGAAACAGAAGATCAAGTAGTTGTTCCAGAACAGTTAGGCGAAGGAGTTTTTGTTGCAGGAGCGTTAGTAAAGGCAAAAAATAATTTAATACCAGTAAAAATATTGAATGTAAGAGATACAGATGTTAAATTAAAAAATTTTACACCAACTTTATCTAAACTATCAGAATATCAAATTTGTAATTTCGGCAATAAAATAAACCCAAACCAAGTTAGTAGAGTAGATAAATTGCTTGAGACAATTGCACTAAATCATTTAGGAAATGAAGAACAAACAGCTTTACAAAAAATTTGTGCTAAGTACTCAGATATTTTTATATTGGAAGGTGATCCGCTTACAGTAACTAATATATATAAACAAAAAATTCAATTGAAAGAAAATGCCACTCCTGTATATGTAAAACCTTATCGCCTGCCTCATGCTCAAAAAACAGAAATTCATAGATTAGTACAAGATATGCTTGAGAAAGATATTATCGAAGAAACGAGATCTGCTTGGTCAGCACCCTTATTAATTGTACCAAAAAAGAGTGACAATAGTACTGTTAAGAAATGGCGTATTGTAATCGATTTTCGGCTTTTAAATAAACAAATCGAAGATGATAAATATCCATTGCCTTGTATAACAGAAATTTTGGATTCGTTAGCTGGTGCAATTTACTTTACGCATTTAGATTTATCTCAGGGATACTACCAAATCGAATTAGATAAGAAGAGTAGGCAGTATACAGCTTTTACCACAGAGCGGGGACAATATCAATTGAAAAGACTTCCTATGGGACTAAAAGTTAGTCCCAGTGCATTTTCGCGTGCAATGACCATTGCTATGTCAGGGTTGAATTATGAAAGCTGCTTTGTTTATTTGGATGACCTTATAGTATTTGGCAATAGCTTAACGAATCATAATAAAAATTTAATTAGAGTATTTGAACGATTACGAGAAGTAAATTTAAAATTAAATCCTAACAAATGTGAATTTTTGAAAAAAGAACTTCTATATTTAGGTCACACAATTAGTTCAGAAGGCATTTGCCCTGATTTTCAAAAAATAAAGGTCGTTCAAGAATATCCAGTACCTACAGATGCGAGTCAAGCCAAGCGTTTTGTAGCTTTTGCTAATTACTATAGGAGGTACATAAAAAACTTTGCAGACATAGCAGCCCCTTTAAATCAACTAACTCGAAAGGGTGTAGTGTTCAATTGGACAGAAATTTGTCAGGAAGCCTTTGAAAAATTAAAACAATCATTAATTAAACCCCCAGTTCTACAATATCCTAATTTCTCAGCAGAAAATACATTTATTTTAAAAACAGACGCTTCTGGCGTTGCATTGGGTGCTGTTTTAGCTAATAGCGACGACAGACCAATAGCATTTGCAAGTCGTAGTCTTAATAAAGGAGAACGAAACTATTGCACTATCGAAAAGGAACTATTGGCTATTGTGTGGGCAGTAAAACATTTTCGACCGTATTTATACGGGCGAAAATTTATTATTTTCACTGATCATAGGCCCTTAGTTTATCTTTTTGGTATGACTAGCCCATCAAGCAAGCTTACAAAGTTTCGTTTGGTACTTGAGGAATACGATTTTGTCATAAAGTACATTAAAGGTAAAGAAAATGTAACTGCCGATGCTTTGTCAAGGATAGAAATATCGGTAGATGATCTAAAAAGTATGAAAGAAACCACGAATGAACGGGTATGTGTAACAACAAGGGCACAAAGTAAACGCTGTATGAATGAAAGTACGGATGCTATGACGAATCCACAATTACGGTCTGATCACCCGGGAGTTGTAGAGGCGTTGAAGCGTCCTCCTGAAGCATACGAATTAAAATTAGTGACAATAAAAGAATTTAATAAATTAATCAACGATAGGCAAAACTACAGAATAGGGAACATTGTATGTGACATAAGCTCAAAGAGTTTATGCATTTGTAAGGATTCTCGACCAGCGTTAGCACTAGATGCATCGTTGGGAGACTTACAAAATATTTGTAAGAAATTTAACGTAAATGAAATTGTTATTTTAAAAAATGATAAAGGCGCGCCAATAATTGAAAAAATTTTAACAATTCCCAATAGGCTAAATAATATAAAAATAACTGTAGTGAAGTGTAATGAAAAAATTGTTGATTCAGAGACGAAACAATTAATATTGAACGATTACCACATGTTACCATCCGGAGGTCATGCGGGAATCAATCGTATGTACAACAACATTAAAAAACGATATTTTTGGAACGGATTAAAACGAGATGTCGAATCCTTTGTAAAACGTTGTGATTGTTGCCAAAGGTACACATAACAAATAAGAAAGAACCAATGGTAATAACCACTACAGCGTCATCTGCGTTTGAAAAAATAGTTTTGGATATCGTGGGTCCATTAGATCAAGATGTTAACGGAAATAAATATATATTAACCTTGCAATGTGACTTAACAAAATTTGTTGAATGTTACCCGATAGAAAACAAAGAAACAATAACTATAGCTAAAGTGTTTGTAGAAAACTTTATACTAAGGTACGGAATTCCTCGAGAAATTTTAAGCGACCAAGGAACCGAGTTTATGTCAAATACCTTTACAGAAATATGTAAAATTCTCAAAATCAAAAAATTAAATTCAACGGCATATCACCATCAAACTCTAGGTTCTCTTGAAAATTCTCATAAGCATTTGGGAGCTTATTTACGAATTCAAACACGCAATAATTCTCAAAATTGGAGTTCATGGGTACCATTTTGGGTTTTTTCCTATAACACAACGGTACACAGTGAGACAAAATATGCACCTTTTGAACTAGTTTTTGGAAAAATGGCATTACTACCCTCTAATTTGACTACTCAAACAGATCCACTATATACTTTTGACAGTTACCCTAACGAATTAAAATATCGACTGCAGACTGCGTGGCAAGACGCTAAAAATAATTTAATGCAGGCAAAGAGTCGTAGACAAGAAAAATTTAACCAAAATGTAACAATTAGGGTAGATTATAAGATAGGAGATAGAGTTATGTTAAGAAACAATTCAGGGAAGAAAACTGAAGCTATTTATAAAGGACCATATGTAGTGAGTGAAGTGAAATCTCCAAATATTATAATAAAAAGTGAAGGTGATAACAAAACATTCGAAGTTCATAAAGACAGAGTAAAACTGTACAATTCATAAAAAAAAAAAAAAAATCTAATACTTAGTTATAAGGATAAGTTTATGTATTAATTTTTTTTTTTTCCTTTGCGGGGGAGATGTAATGTATGTATCTGAAAGTTTCCAATATAATATAAAATATTCTTTTACATTGATTAATTCTTAATAGTTAGCATTTTATTGACAAGGTGATTAACCAGTCTAAATTACTTATCCAGCAATTGATTCGCGATTGCTGAATATTGCTTACTTATCATTTATAGTTTCCCGTCAATGACATTCACCTTTCATTTCAGCACTATTTTTGCACACATTACAACTACCCCTTCTTTTGTATTTTAGCTTAAGTTTAGGTCCTAAGATTTTCTACCCGATGGAAAAAACAGTGGTAATTTGGCGCTTGTAAAAACGGTCATTTTTATGTAAGTAATATATTCCAAGTTAAAACCACCAAGACTCTGTGTTTTATTTTGCAAAGACCTATAGGGTCATCACATCCTAAACGGTTAAAGATAGGACATCGCGGTTTTTACCAGTGGATTTAGCACCTCATTTTACATAAAATGAGTTCTATAAGTCTACTCTCAAGAGTTGATAAAGGTACAAACGAATAAAATGTTAATATATCACATTTTCAAATATCTATTATTCTCCACTTTACTCAATATCCTAAACGGTTACAGATAGGACATCGCAGTACTCGATCTCCTAAACGGTTAAAGATAGGACATCGCGGTTTTTACCAGTGGATTTAGCACCTCATTTTACATAAAATAAGTCCTATAAGTCTACTCTCAGGAGATGATAACGGTACAAACGATTATAATGTTTATATATCACATTTTCAAATAACTACTATTCTCCATTTTACTCGATCTCCTAAACGGTTACAGATAACACATCGCCGCTTTCACCAGCAGAATTAGCACCTTATATTATATAAAATAAGTCTTATAAGTCTACCCTCATGAGTTGATAAAGGTACAAACAAATAAAATGTTTATATATCACATTTTCAAATATCTTATATTTTTCATTTTACTCGATCTCTTAAACGGTTAAAGATTGGACAACGCGGTTTATACCAGTGGATTTAGCACTTTATTTTACATATAATAAGTCCTATAAGTCTTCTCTCAAGAGTTGATAAAGGTACAATCGAATAAAATGTTTATATATCACATTTTCAAATATCTATTATTCTCCATTTTTCACAATCTCCTAAACGGTTAAAGATAGGACATCGCGGTTTTCACCAGTGGATTTAGCACCTCATTTTGAATAAAATAAGTCCTATAAGTCTACTCTCAGGAGTTGATAAAGGTACAAACAAATAAAATGTTTATATATCACATTTTCAAATATCTATTATTCTCCATTTCACTCTATCTCCTAAACAGTTAAAGACAGGACATCGCGGTTTTCACAAGTGGATTTAGCACCTCATTTTACATAAAATAAGTCCTATAAGTCTACTCTCAAGAGTTGATAAAGGTACAAACGAATAAAATGTTTATATATCACATTTTCAAATATCTATTATTCTACATTTTACTCGATCTCCTAAACGGTTACAGATAAGACATCGCGGTTTTCACCAGCGGATTTAGCACCTTATTTTACATAAAATAAGTCCTATAAGTCTACTCTAAAGAGTTGATAAAGGTACAAACGAATAAAATGTTTATATATCACATTTTCAAATATCAATTATTCTCCATTTTACTCGATCTCCTAAACGGTTAAAGATTAAACATTGCGGTTTTCACCAGTGGATTTAGCACCTCATTTTACATAAAATAAGTCATATAAGTCTACTCTCAAAGATTGATAAAGGTACAAACGAATAAAATGTTTATATATCACATTTTCAAATATCTATTATTCTCCATTTAACTCGATCTCCTAAACGGTTACAGATAGGACATCGCAGTTTTCACTAGTGGATTAAGCACCTCATATTACATAAAATATGTCCTATAAGTCTACTCTCAAGAGTTGATAAAGGTACAAACGAATAAAATGTATATAAATCACATTTTCAAATATCTATTATTCTCCACTTTACTCAATATCCTAGAGGGTTACAGATAGGACATCGCAGTTTTCACCAGTGGAATAAGCACCTCATTTTACATAAAATAAGTCCTATAAGTCTACTCTCAAGAGTTGATAAAGTTACAAACGAATAAAATGTTTAAATATCACATTTTCAAATATCTATTATTCTCCATTTTACTCGATCTCCTAAACGGTTAAAGATAGGACATCGCGGTTTTTACCAGTGGATTTAGCACCTCATTTTACATAAAATAAGTCCTATAAGTCTACTCTCAGGAGATGATAACGGTACAAACGATTATAATGTTTATATATCACATTTTCAAATATCTACTATTCTCCATTTTACTCGATCTCCTAAACGGTTACAGATAGCACATCGCCGTTTTCACCAGCAGAATTAGCACCTTATTTTATATAAAATAAGTCTTATAAGTCTACCCTCATGAGTTGATAAAGGTACAAACAAATAAAATGTTTATATATAACATTTTCAAATATCTAATATTTTTCATTTTACTCGATCTCTTAAACGGTTAAAGATTGGACATCGCGGTTTATACCAGTGGATTTAGCACTTCATTTTACATATAATAAGTCCTATAAGTCTTCTCTCAAGAGTTGATAAAGGTACAAACGAATAAAATGTTTATATATCACATTTTCAAATATCTATTATTCTCCATTTTTCACAATCTCCTAAACGGTTAAAGATAGGACATCGCGGTTTTCACCAGGGGATTTAGCACCTCATTTTGCATAAAATAAGTCCTATAAGTCTACTCTCAGGAGTTGATAAAAGTACAAACAAATAAAATGTTTATATATCACATTTTCAAATATCTATTATTCTCTATATTACTCGATCTCCTAAACGGTTACAGATAGAACATCGCGGTTTTCATCAGCGGATTTAGCACCTCATTTTACATAAAATAAGTCCTATGAGTCTACTCTAAAAAGTTGATAAAGGTACAAACGAATAAAATGTTTATATATCACATTTTCAAATATTTATTATTCTCCATTTAACTCGATCTTTTAATCGGTTAAAGATAGGACATCGCGGCTTTCACCAGTGGATTTAGCACCTTATTTTACATAAAATAAGTCCTATAAGTCTACTCTCATAAGTTGATAAAGGAACAAACGAATAAAATGTTTATATATCACATTTTCAAATATCTGTTATACTCCAATTTACTCGATCTCCTGAACGGTTAAAGATAGGACATCGCGGTTTTCATTAGTGGATTTAGCACCTCATTTTACATAAAATAAGTCCTATAAGTCTACTCTCAAGAGTTTATAAAGGTACAAACGAATAAAATGTTTATATATCACATTTTCAAGTATTTATTATTCTCCATTTTACTCGATCTCCTAAACGGTTAAAGATAGGACATCGCGGTTTTTACCAGTGGATTTAGCACCTCATTTTACATAAAATGAGTTCTATAAGTCTACTCTCAAGAGTTGATAAAGGTACAAACGAATAAAATGTTAATATATCACATTTTCAAATATCTATTATTCTCCACTTTACTCAATATCCTAAACGGTTACAGATAGGACATCGCAGTTTTCACCAGTGGAATAAGCACCTCATTTTACATAAAATAAGTCCTATAAGTCTACTCTCAAGAGTTGATAAAGTTACAAACGAATAAAATGTTTAAATATCACATTTTCAAATATCTATTATTCTCCATTTTACTCGATCTCCTAAACGGTTAAAGATAGGACATCGCGGTTTTTACCAGTGGATTTAGCACCTCATTTTACATAAAATAAGTCCTATAAGTCTACTCTCAGGAGATGATAACGGTACAAACGATTATAATGTTTATATATCACATTTTCAAATAACTACTATTCTCCATTTTACTCGATCTCCTAAACGGTTACAGATAACACATCGCCGCTTTCACCAGCAGAATTAGCACCTTATATTATATAAAATAAGTCTTATAAGTCTACCCTCATGAGTTGATAAAGGTACAAACAAATAAAATGTTTATATATCACATTTTCAAATATCTTATATTTTTCATTTTACTCGATCTCTTAAACGGTTAAAGATTGGACAACGCGGTTTATACCAGTGGATTTAGCACTTTATTTTACATATAATAAGTCCTATAAGTCTTCTCTCAAGAGTTGATAAAGGTACAAACGAATAAAATGTTTATATATCACATTTTCAAATATCTATTATTCTCCATTTTTCACAATCTCCTAAACGGTTAAAGATAGGACATCGCGGTTTTCACCAGTGGATTTAGCACCTCATTTTGAATAAAATAAGTTCTATAAGTCTACACTCAGGAGTTGATAAAGGTACAAACAAATAAAATGTTTATATATCACATTTTCAAATATCTATTATTCTCCATTTCACTCTATCTCCTAAACAGTTAAAGACAGGACATCGCGGTTTTCACAAGTGGATTTAGCACCTCATTTTACATAAAATAAGTCCTATAAGTCTACTCTCAAGAGTTGATAAAGGTACAAACGAATAAAATGTTTATATATCACATTTTCAAATATCTATTATTCTACATTTTACTCGATCTCCTAAACGGTTACAGATAAGACATCGCGGTTTTCACCAGCGGATTTAGCACCTCATTTTACATAAAATAAGTCCTATAAGTCTACTCTAAAGAGTTGATAAAGGTACAAACGAATAAAATGTTTATAAATCACATTTTCAAATATTTATTATTCTCCATTTAACTTGATCTTTTAATCGGTTAAAGATAGGACATCGCGGCTTTTACTAGTAGATTTAGCACTTTATTTTACATAAAATAAGTCCTATAAGTCTACTCTCATGAGTTGATAAAGGTACAATCGAATAAAATGTTTATATATATATATCAATTTCAAATATCTATTATTCTGCATTTTACTCGATCTCCTAAACGGTAACAGATAGGACATCGCGGTTTTCACCAGTAAATTTAGCACCTCATTTTGAATAAAATAAGTTCTATAAGTCTACACTCAGGAGTTGATAAAGGTACAAACAAATAAAATGTTTATATATCACATTTTCAAATATCTATTATTCTCCATTTCACTCTATCTCCTAAACAGTTAAAGACAGGACATCGCGGTTTTCACAAGTGGATTTAGCACCTCATTTTACATAAAATAAGTCCTATAAGTCTACTCTCAAGAGTTGATAAAGGTACAAACGAATAAAATGTTTATATATCACATTTTCAAATATCTATTATTCTACATTTTACTCGATCTCCTAAACGGTTACAGATAAGACATCGCGGTTTTCACCAGCGGATTTAGCACCTCATTTTACATAAAATAAGTCCTATAAGTCTACTCTAAAGAGTTGATAAAGGTACAAACGAATAAAATGTTTATAAATCACATTTTCAAATATTTATTATTCTCCATTTAACTTGATCTTTTAATCGGTTAAAGATAGGACATCGCGGCTTTTACTAGTAGATTTAGCACTTTATTTTACATAAAATAAGTCCTATAAGTCTACTCTCATAAGTTGATAAAGGTACAAACGAATAAAATGTTTATATATCACATTTTCAAATATCTATTATTCTCCATTTAACTCTATCTCCTAAACAGTTAAAGACAGGACATCGCGGTTTTCACAAGTGGATTTAGCACCTCATTTTACATAAAATAAGTCCTATAAGTCTACTCTCAAGAGTTGATAAAGGTACAAACGAATAAAATGTTTATATATCACATTTTCAAATATCTATTATTTTCCATTTTACACGATCTCCTAAACGGTTAGAGATAGGACATCGCGATTTGCACTAGTGGATTAAGCACCTCATTTTACATAAAATAAGTCCTATAAGTCTACTGTCAAGAGTTGATAAAGGTACAAACGAATAAAATGTTTATATATCATATTTTCAAATATCAATTGTTCTCCATTTTACTCGATCTCCTAAACGGTTAAAGATTAAACATTGCGGTTTTCACCAGTGGATTTAGCCCTCATTTTACATAAAATAAGTCATATAAGTCTACTCTCAAGGATTGATAAAGGTACAAACGAATAAAATGTTTATATATCACATTTTCAAATATCTATTATTCTTTATTTAACTCGATCTCCTAAACGGTTACAGATAGGACATCGCGGTTTTCACCAGTGGAATAAGCACCTCATATTACATAAAATATGTCCTATAAGTCTACTCTCAAGAGTTGATAAAGGTACAAACGAATAAAATGTATATAAATCACATTTTCAAATATCTATTATTCTCCACTTTACTCAATATCCTAAACGGTTACAGATAGGACATCGCAGTTTTCACTAGTGGATTAAGCACCCCATTTTACATAAAATAAGTCCTATAAGTCTACTGTCAAGATTTGATAAAGGTACAAACGAATAAAATGTTTATATATCATATTTTCAAATATCAATTATTCTCCATTTTACTCGATCTCCTAAACGGTTAAAGAATAAACATTGCGGTTTTCACCAGTGGATTTAGCACCTCATTTTACATAAAATAAGTTATATAAGTCTACTCTCAAGGATTGATAAAGGTACAAACGAATAAAATGTTTATATATCACATTTTCAAATATCTATTATTCTCCATTTAACTCGATCTCCTAAACGGTTACAGATAGGACATCGCGGTTTTCACCAGTGGAATAAGCACCTCATATTACATAAAATAAGTCCTATAAGTCTACTCTCAAGAGTTGATAAAGGTACAAACGAATAAAATGTATATAAATCACATTTTCAAATATCTATTATTCTCCACTTTACTCAATATCCTAAACGGTTACAGATAGGACATCGCAGTTTTCACCAGTGGAATAAGCACCTCATTTTACATAAAATAAGTCCTATAAGTCTACTCTCAAGAGTTGATAAAGTTACAAACGAATAAAATGTTTAAATATCACATTTTCAAATATCTATTATTCTCCATTTTACTCGATCTCCTAAACGGTTAAAGATAGGACATCGCGTTTTTTACCAGTGGATTTAGCACCTCATTTTACATAAAATAAGTCCTATAAGTCTACTCTCAGGAGATGATAACGGTACAAACGATTATAATGTTTATATATCACATTTTCAAATATCTACTATTCTCCATTTTACTCGATCTCCTAAACGGTTACAGATAGCACATCGCCGTTTTCACCAGCAGAATTAGCACCTTATTTTACATAAAATAAGTCCTATAAGTCTACTCTAAAGAGTTGATAAAGGTACAAACGAATAAAATGTTTATAAATCACATTTTCAAATATTTATTATTCTCCATTTAACTTGATCTTTTAATCGGTTAAAGATAGGACATCGCGGCTTTTACTAGTAGATTTAGCACTTTATTTTACATAAAATAAGTCCTATAAGTCTACTCTCATGAGTTGATAAAGGTACAATCGAATAAAATGTTTATATATATATATCAATTTCAAATATCTATTATTCTGCATTTTACTCGATCTCCTAAACGGTAACAGATAGGACATCGCGGTTTTCACCAGTAAATTTAGCACCTCATTTTGAATAAAATAAGTTCTATAAGTCTACACTCAGGAGTTGATAAAGGTACAAACAAATAAAATGTTTATATATCACATTTTCAAATATCTATTATTCTCCATTTCACTCTATCTCCTAAACAGTTAAAGACAGGACATCGCGGTTTTCACAAGTGGATTTAGCACCTCATTTTACATAAAATAAGTCCTATAAGTCTACTCTCAAGAGTTGATAAAGGTACAAACGAATAAAATGTTTATATATCACATTTTCAAATATCTATTATTCTACATTTTACTCGATCTCCTAAACGGTTACAGATAAGACATCGCGGTTTTCACCAGCGGATTTAGCACCTCATTTTACATAAAATAAGTCCTATAAGTCTACTCTAAAGAGTTGATAAAGGTACAAACGAATAAAATGTTTATAAATCACATTTTCAAATATTTATTATTCTCCATTTAACTTGATCTTTTAATCGGTTAAAGATAGGACATCGCGGCTTTTACTAGTAGATTTAGCACTTTATTTTACATAAAATAAGTCCTATAAGTCTACTCTCATAAGTTGATAAAGGTACAAACGAATAAAATGTTTATATATCACATTTTCAAATATCTATTATTCTCCATTTAACTCTATCTCCTAAACAGTTAAAGACAGGACATCGCGGTTTTCACAAGTGGATTTAGCACCTCATTTTACATAAAATAAGTCCTATAAGTCTACTCTCAAGAGTTGATAAAGGTACAAACGAATAAAATGTTTATATATCACATTTTCAAATATCTATTATTTTCCATTTTACACGATCTCCTAAACGGTTAGAGATAGGACATCGCGATTTGCACTAGTGGATTAAGCACCTCATTTTACATAAAATAAGTCCTATAAGTCTACTGTCAAGAGTTGATAAAGGTACAAACGAATAAAATGTTTATATATCATATTTTCAAATATCAATTATTCTCCATTTTACTCGATCTCCTAAACGGTTAAAGATTAAACATTGCGGTTTTCACCAGTGGATTTAGCCCTCATTTTACATAAAATAAGTCATATAAGTCTACTCTCAAGGATTGATAAAGGTACAAACGAATAAAATGTTTATATATCACATTTTCAAATATCTATTATTCTTTATTTAACTCGATCTCCTAAACGGTTACAGATAGGACATCGCGGTTTTCACCAGTGGAATAAGCACCTCATATTACATAAAATATGTCCTATAAGTCTACTCTCAAGAGTTGATAAAGGTACAAACGAATAAAATGTATATAAATCACATTTTCAAATATCTATTATTCTCCACTTTACTCAATATCCTAAACGGTTACAGATAGGACATCGCAGTTTTCACTAGTGGATTAAGCACCCCATTTTACATAAAATAAGTCCTATAAGTCTACTGTCAAGATTTGATAAAGGTACAAACGAATAAAATGTTTATATATCATATTTTCAAATATCAATTATTCTCCATTTTACTCGATCTCCTAAACGGTTAAAGAATAAACATTGCGGTTTTCACCAGTGGATTTAGCACCTCATTTTACATAAAATAAGTTATATAAGTCTACTCTCAAGGATTGATAAAGGTACAAACGAATAAAATGTTTATATATCACATTTTCAAATATCTATTATTCTCCATTTAACTCGATCTCCTAAACGGTTACAGATAGGACATCGCGGTTTTCACCAGTGGAATAAGCACCTCATATTACATAAAATAAGTCCTATAAGTCTACTCTCAAGAGTTGATAAAGGTACAAACGAATAAAATGTATATAAATCACATTTTCAAATATCTATTATTCTCCACTTTACTCAATATCCTAAACGGTTACAGATAGGACATCGCAGTTTTCACCAGTGGAATAAGCACCTCATTTTACATAAAATAAGTCCTATAAGTCTACTCTCAAGAGTTGATAAAGTTACAAACGAATAAAATGTTTAAATATCACATTTTCAAATATCTATTATTCTCCATTTTACTCGATCTCCTAAACGGTTAAAGATAGGACATCGCGTTTTTTACCAGTGGATTTAGCACCTCATTTTACATAAAATAAGTCCTATAAGTCTACTCTCAGGAGATGATAACGGTACAAACGATTATAATGTTTATATATCACATTTTCAAATATCTACTATTCTCCATTTTACTCGATCTCCTAAACGGTTACAGATAGCACATCGCCGTTTTCACCAGCAGAATTAGCACCTTATTTTATATAAAATAAGTCTTATAAATCTACTCTAAAGAGTTGATAAAGGTACAAACAAATAAAATGTTTATATATCACATTTTCAAATATCTTATATTATTCATTTTACTCGATCTCTTAAACGGTTAAAGATTGGACATCGCGGTTTATACCAGTGGATTTAGCACTTCATTTTACATATAATAAGTCCTATAAGTCTTCTCTCAAGAGTTGATAAAGGTACAAACGAATAAAATGTTTATATATCACATTTTCAAATATCTATTATTCTCCATTTTTCACAATCTCCTAAACGGTTAAAGATAGGACATCGCGGTTTTCACCAGTGGATTTAGCACCTCATTTTGAATAAAATAAGTCCTATAAGTCTACTCTCAGGAGTTGATAAAGGTACAAACAAATAAAATGTTTATATATCACATTTTCAAATATCTATTATTCTCCATTTAACTCGATCTCCTAAACGGTTAAAGATAGGACATCGCGGTTTTCACAAGTGGATTTAGCACCTCATTTTACATAAAATAAGTTCTATAAGTCTACTCTCAAGACTTGATAAAGGTACAAACGAATAAAATGTTTATATATCACATTTTCAAATATCTATTATTCTCCATTTTACTCGATATCCTAAACGGTTAAAGTTAGGACATCGCGGTTTTCACCAGTGGATTTTGCACCTCATTTTACATAAAATAAGTCCTATAAGTCTACTGTCAAGAGTTGATAAAGGTACAAACGAATAAAATGTTTATATATCATATTTTCAAATATCTATTATTCTCCATTTAACTCGATCTCCTAAACGGTTAAAGATAGGACATCGCGGTTTTCACCAGTGGATTTAGCACATTATTTTACATAAAATAGGTTCTATAAGTCTGCTTTCAGGAGTTGATAAAGGTACAAACGAATAAAATGTTTATATATCACATTTTCAAATATCTGTTATTCTCCATTTTACTCTATCTTCTAAACGAATAAAGATAAGACATCGCGGCTTTCACCAGTGGATTTAGCACCTTATTTTACATAAAATAAGTCCTATAAGTCTACTCTAAAGAGTTGATAAAGGTACAAACGAATAAAATGTTTATATATCACATTTTCAAATATTTATTATTCTCCATGTAACTTGATCTTTTAATCGGTCAAAGATAGGACATCGCGGTTTTCACAAGTGGATTTAGCACCTCATTTTACATAAAATAAGTCCTACAAGTCTACTCTCAAGAGTTAATAAAGGTACAAACGAATAAAATGTTTATATATCACATTATCAAATATCTATTATTCTCCATTTTACTCATACTCCTAAACGGTTTAAGATAAGACATCGCGGCTTTCACCAGTGGATTTAGCACCTTATTTTACATAAAATAAGTTCTATAAGTCTTCTCTAATGAGATTGATAAAGGTACAAACGATAAAATGTTTATATATCACATTTTCAAATATCTATTATTCAACATTTTACACGATCTCCTAAACGGTTACAGATAGGACATCGTGGTTTTCACCAGCGGATTTAGCACCTTATTTTACATAAAATAAGTCCAATAAGTCTACTCTAAAGAGTAGATAAAGGTACAAACGAATAAAATGTTTATATATCACATTTTCAAATATTTATTATTCTCCATTTAACTTAATCTTTTAATCAGTTAAAGATAGGACATCGCGGCTTTCACCAGTGGATTTAGCACCTTATTTTACATAAAATAAGTCCTATAAGTCTACTCTCATAAGTTGATAAAGGTACAAACGAATAAAATGTTTATATATCACATTTTCAAATATCTGTTATACTCCATTTTACTCGATCTCCTAAACGGTTTAAGATTGGACATCGCGGTTTTTACCAGTGGATTTAGCACCTCATTTTACATAAAATAAGTTCTATAAGTCTACTCTTAAGAGTTGATAAAGGTACAAACGAATAAAATGTTTATATATCACATTTTCAAATATCTATTATTTTCCTTTTTACTCGATCTCCTAAACGGTTCAAGATAGGACATCGCGGTTTTTACCAGTGGATTTAGCACCTCATTTTACATAAAATAAGTCCTATAAGTCTACTCTCAAGAGTTGATAAAGGTACAAACGAATAAAATGTTTATATATCACATTTTCAAATATCTATTATTCTCCATTTCACTCTATCTCCTAAACAGTTAAAGACAGGACATCGCGGTTTTCACAAGTGGATTTAGCACCTCATTTTACATAAAATAAGTCCTATAAGTCTACTCTCAAGAGTTGATAAAGGTACAAACGAATAAAATGTTTATATATCACATTTTCAAATATCTATTATTTTCCATTTTACACGATCTCCTAAACGGTTAGAGATAGGACATCGCGATTTGCACTAGTGGATTAAGCACCTCATTTTACTTAAATAAGTCCTATAAGTCTACTGTCAAGAGTTGATAAAGGTACAAACGAATAAAATGTTTATATATCATATTTTCAAATATCAATTATTCTCCATTTTACTCGATCTCCTAAACGGTTAAAGATTAAACATTGCGGTTTTCACCAGTGGATTTAGCCCTCATTTTACATAAAATAAGTCATATAAGTCTACTCTCAAGGATTGATAAAGGTACAAACGAATAAAATGTTTATATATCACATTTTCAAATATCTATTATTCTTTATTTAACTCGATCTCCTAAACGGTTACAGATAGGACATCGCGGTTTTCACCAGTGGAATAAGCACCTCATATTACATAAAATATGTCCTATAAGTCTACTCTCAAGAGTTGATAAAGGTACAAACGAATAAAATGTATATAAATCACATTTTCAAATATCTATTATTCTCCACTTTACTCAATATCCTAAACGGTTACAGATAGGACATCGCAGTTTTCACTAGTGGATTAAGCACCCCATTTTACATAAAATAAGTCCTATAAGTCTACTGTCAAGATTTGATAAAGGTACAAACGAATAAAATGTTTATATATCATATTTTCAAATATCAATTATTCTCCATTTTACTCGATCTCCTAAACGGTTAAAGAATAAACATTGCGGTTTTCACCAGTGGATTTAGCACCTCATTTTACATAAAATAAGTCATATAAGTCTACTCTCAAGGATTGATAAAGGTACAAACGAATAAAATGTTTATATATCACATTTTCAAATATCTATTATTCTCCATTTAACTCGATCTCCTAAACGGTTACAGATAGGACATCGCGGTTTTCACCAGTGGAATAAGCACCTCATATTACATAAAATAAGTCCTATAAGTCTACTCTCAAGAGTTGATAAAGGTACAAACGAATAAAATGTATATAAATCACATTTTCAAATATCTATTATTCTCCACTTTACTCAATATCCTAAACGGTTACAGATAGGACATCGCAGTTTTCACCAGTGGAATAAGCACCTCATTTTACATAAAATAAGTCCTATAAGTCTACTCTCAAGAGTTGATAAAGTTACAAACGAATAAAATGTTTAAATATCACATTTTCAAATATCTATTATTCTCCATTTTACTCGATCTCCTAAACGGTTAAAGATAGGACATCGCGTTTTTTACCAGTGGATTTAGCACCTCATTTTACATAAAATAAGTCCTATAAGTCTACTCTCAGGAGATGATAACGGTACAAACGATTATAATGTTTATATATCACATTTTCAAATATCTACTATTCTCCATTTTACTCGATCTCCTAAACGGTTACAGATAGCACATCGCCGTTTTCACCAGCAGAATTAGCACCTTATTTTATATAAAATAAGTCTTATAAATCTACTCTAAAGAGTTGATAAAGGTACAAACAAATAAAATGTTTATATATCACATTTTCAAATATCTTATATTATTCATTTTACTCGATCTCTTAAACGGTTAAAGATTGGACATCGCGGTTTATACCAGTGGATTTAGCACTTCATTTTACATATAATAAGTCCTATAAGTCTTCTCTCAAGAGTTGATAAAGGTACAAACGAATAAAATGTTTATATATCACATTTTCAAATATCTATTATTCTCCATTTTTCACAATCTCCTAAACGGTTAAAGATAGGACATCGCGGTTTTCACCAGTGGATTTAGCACCTCATTTTGAATAAAATAAGTCCTATAAGTCTACTCTCAGGAGTTGATAAAGGTACAAACAAATAAAATGTTTATATATCACATTTTCAAATATCTATTATTCTCCATTTAACTCGATCTCCTAAACGGTTAAAGATAGGACATCGCGGTTTTCACAAGTGGATTTAGCACCTCATTTTACATAAAATAAGTTCTATAAGTCTACTCTCAAGACTTGATAAAGGTACAAACGAATAAAATGTTTATATATCACATTTTCAAATATCTATTATTCTCCATTTTACTCGATATCCTAAACGGTTAAAGTTAGGACATCGCGGTTTTCACCAGTGGATTTTGCACCTCATTTTACATAAAATAAGTTGTAATGAACCCATTTTTCTTCGCCTGAAAAATAAAGGAATTAATTGATACCGTAGTATATATTACAAGTACTTACCGCTCTCGTTGACCGCCGCCGATTTGGGATGTCGCCGGAACCCTGAAATAGATAACCGTTTAATAAAATATCGTAAATAAGTACCGTACTTACCGTATTTGCACTTGTTGCACCGGCATTTAATTGTTATTTAGGTTATGTTACACTTGTTTACATTGTAAACAATCACTGGCTGTCCGTCAACCAGTTATACTGGTTGACAAGTATTAGTTAGGTTATGTTGACATTGTTTACAATATAAACAAACACTGGGAGTTCGGCAACCAGTTATACCGTCAACCGATTGCACCGGGAATCACGGCAATACAACATACCGTTTAGTACCACATACCGATGTTGAAGGCGTGCATGACCGTCCCGCGGGTATATAAAGCGCCGAAATTTCCGTTAGTGATCAGTTCCGTTCCGAAGACCATTGAAGAACAACAACCAGCAATTATTAACAACGAATTAACAAGCAATCAACAAGTAAGTAAAACAATACCGACCGGCATCAAGCACCGAAAATCGCCCAGCGACACCGTTGAATCGCCCTGTGAGAGAGTGAGTATTGGAAGCAGTGTTTGTCGCTTCAAACCACCGACGAAGGCTTCTTAGTGTGGGACCTTCGAGTCCATTCGCACGGAAGTATTTCTGCTTGGCAATCGCCTTGCACAGGACCTGTCAAATAGGTCTAGTGAATGCCATTCCTGGGCACTAGCGCTCTTAGTGTGGGATCTTTGAGTCCATTCGCACGGAGTCGCCGGTTAACCAGCGGGCAGGTCGCATTCGCAATTCGGTTGTGGCGACAGCTAGATCCGACACAGTCCATTCGCCGTTTCCTGTCCGAGACTGTGTGGCTCACACCAGGAACTAAGCGTTAGCAAATAAAGAGTGTCTTTACACTCTAGCGAAGCGTCTTAGCGGCAACGGTGTCGACTAATACACCGGGGAGCGACAAATTTGAGTGGAGCGACCAAAAGTCACCTCTCCAGTCCATGTCAACGGCTAGTTAGGCAACACACCGTGCTGAAAGCCATACATTTACCGTTTTACCGTTACCGACCGTATTTTTCTACCTTTCCCCACCGTTTATCATCCCGTATTCCCAAGAACGGCCAACCGAACTATTTGTATGTTAATTATAATTTATATTTTGATTATTTTCCTGTAGTCTTGAGGGTTTAAATAAATTGTATTTTCTTTTTCTGGTTAATAATGTGCTTTAATTGACCCCTAGCATAACCGTATCTCCATTGTGTTACCTGGGACCCGTTTTGGTTTCCTGTTTTCGACTGTAAAAACAGGTGGCGCTCGAGACAGGCAAATCCGCCGAAAAATAAGCGTCACAAATTGGCGCCCGAGCAGGGACCGTAAAGAAAAGCACCAAGAAAAACACGAAGAAAACCCGTAAGACTAGAAGATGCCTGAAACAAACACCTCAACGACAACCGAAGATACAGCACCGAATACAGCATTTACCGTACCGAATACCGCACCTACCGCATCTACCGCTTCAAATGCTACCAGTGTTAACCCACCCACGCAAAATACCGTACCGCCAACGACCAGTACCGCCTTCGGAACCATAGGATGGGGCAACATCCTAAGGGAAGCACCGTCAACGATCGTCAATATGCTGACGAAAGAGCAGTTGGTCGCAATATTGCAAGAAGTTGGTTTACCGCTGGGAGGCAGCGTGGAAGAGCTGCGAAGAAGAGTTCGAGAGTACCGAAACGAAGTCCGCCGTGTCCGTAGCCCCAGTCCAAGACGTACTGATCCTCCTGGAGGACCACATTTACACGTACCACCGTCTACCACTCCCGTTGGCCATGTTCCACCGTCGACGGCCCCAATATCAACACCGACGACCGTCATCGCACCGACAGCAATTCCAACAACGTTACATCCGGCTCTGAAACATCTGCACGAGTGGAAAGTGCAATTTGATGGAAAGACCGATCCCGTCGCGTTCCTGGAAAGACTAGACGAGCTACGAACACTGTACAGAATCCACGAAAATGAGTTGCTACCGGGAATTTTCTTATTGTTAAAGGATAACGCTCTTTTATGGTACCGAAATAACCGAGAACGATGGCAGTCTTGGGCCATGTTTGAAGACGAATTCAAACAGTTCTATTTACCGTCCGACTACGCCATTCGCCTGGAAGAGGAAATCGGTATGCGAACTCAACGTCAAGATGAGCCAGGAACCGACTATGTAATTCAACTACATACACTACTTCGCCGAATACCGTCCCTGTCTCATGACAAAATGATGTACTGGCTCCACCGAAATTTAAGGCCCGATTACCGACAGTTCATTCCGAAATCCAGTGCCCGAAGTCTCCCAGAGCTGTTAGAGCGAATCAAGGAATACGAAGAGTTGAAGAAGGACCTAATACGAGTACAGTTCAATATACCTGGACCGCCACCAACAAGACCGTCGGGCTATCGTCCAGTGCAACCGTCTACAACGTACCGGTCAACCACACCGCCGCCTTCCAGCTACCGACCAGGCACACCGCCACCATCCGGAGACCGTCCACTGCCCCGAGCCATTACGTACCCACAGGCACCGCCCCGGAACAACAATCCGTTTCAAACGTCAACCAATAACAATTCTCAGTCACAAGGCCGCAATAACAACATTAGTTGCTTCCGTTGTGGCGAAAACGGCCATTTTCGAACTGAATGTCGCAATCCACCCCGTTTATTCTGCTCCAGATGCAAACGACCGGGAATTATGTCACGAGATTGTGATTGCAACAATCCCCAGCCGTCGGAAAACTAACCGCCAGCTGTCCATTCAGGGGGCAAGAACAGTTGGCAGATAGTTTGGCCTCTATTGCAGTGTACGATAATCGCATTTTTCTTCCATTTACCATCGGAGGACACGAGTACCAGGCATTAGTTGACACCGGATCCGTTTACTCGTACGTAGGAGAAAAGGTGAAAGAAAGCAGCCGCCAACTGGCCGCCCTACCGGCCAGATCTACCGTCCGTTTAGCTGATGGAACCACGGTACCAGTCACCGCAGCATTTGAGCTTACCGGTAGTATCCTGGATGTGGAATATACCGGCAAATTTCGGGTATTACCATCGCTGACCGTCGATGTTCTCATTGGAATGGACTGGATGTATCAGCACCGAGTTATCATCGATTTGGACCGTCTGCGCTTATACATCAATGGTGATTTGGTGTTGTCTGCTGAAGAAGAGACTTCAGAATCAATGAACGACGTACACGTGATTGGCGAAGAAACCCGCTTGCAAGAAAGTGAACAACAGCGGTTGGAAGCTTTACTGAATACCGAATTACCGTTATTTGACTGCATCACCGGACCGACGCCTCTTGTAGAGCACCACATCCGGTTGACCAATCCAACGCCGATTAAGCAACGCTACAGACCACTTAATCCGAAAATGCAAGCTGCTGTCAACGAGCAAATCGACGACATGCTCAAGAAAGGTGTGATAGAGCGATCCGAAAGTCCGTGGAGCTCGCCCATCGTAGTTGTTCCAAAGAAGGACGGCCGTTACCGCATCTGTGTGGATTTCAGGAAAGTCAATGAGGTGACTGAAAAGGATGCATACCCGTTGCCACAGATCAACGCTATTTTGGACCGGCTACGAGAAGCGAAATACATCAGCAGTATTGACTTGCAAAACGGCTATTGGCTCGTCCCGTTGGCCGAAGAGAGCAAACCGATTACCGCCTTCACTATCCCCGGCCGAGGACTTTTCCAATTTAGGGTAATGCCGTTCGGCTTACATTCCGCACCGGCAACGTTTCAACGCCTGCTGGACCGAATCATAGGACCGGAAATGGAACCGCGTGCTTTCGCATACTTAGACGACATCATTGTATTAGGCCGTACTTTCGACGAACATATGGACAATTTACGTGAGGTTTTCCACCGTCTTCGAGCCGCCAATCTAATTCTAAACGCGGAAAAGTGCCAATTTGGAAAGAAATCGCTTAAATATTTAGGCCACGTCGTCACCGAAAACGGAGTCCATACCGATCCGGACAAAATCGCATCTATCATGGAAATGCCACCACCGAAGAATATCCGGGAATTACGACGATTTTTGGGCACCGCATCCTGGTACCGTCGCTTTATTAAAGATTTTTCCAAGGAAGTCGCCCCATTAACCCGATTGCTTCGCAAGAATTATCGCTGGAGATGGGATGCCGAACAAGACCAGGCATTCAACACACTCAAAAAGCGACTGACCGAAGCGCCAGTATTAGCGTGTCCCGATTTCGAACTACCGTTCAATCTCCAAACCGACGCATCTGACTATGGACTGGGTGTCGCATTGACACAGAACATTGATGGACAGGACCGAGTCATCGCGTACGCTAGCCGAACACTCTCTCCGCCTGAAAAGAACTATTCGGTGACTGAAAAAGAGTGTTTGGCTATTGTGTGGGGTATTGAAAAGATGCGACCGTATTTGGAGGGATATCATTTCACCGTAACCACCGATCATCAATCACTCCGGTGGCTGCACTCAATCAAAAGTCCGACAGGCCGTTTAGCGAGGTGGAGCATCTTTCTGCAGCAGTACGATTTCGAAATTGTGTACCGGAAAGGCGCATTAAACCGAGTAGCCGATGCATTGTCCCGGCAACCGCTTCAAGCAACCGAACCAGGCCAAGACACACCAGAAATCTGTTCTTTAGAGGAAGGAGAGAAGTGCTCCTGGTATAGCAATAAACTGAAGGAAATTAGAGAGAAGCCCGCTGATTTTCCGGACTATTGCGAAAAGGATGGACGCCTTTATCGTCACTTCTGGGATTCGAAGGATTTGCGTGAGGAAGACATGGCACAGCCGTGGAAACTATGTGTTCCGAAGCCACTCCGTCAGAAAGTTCTAGAAGAAAACCACGATGTTCCGACCGCTGGACACTTAGGAGTAGCAAAAACGATTTCCCGAGTTGCAGACCGATATTATTGGCCCGGCATGTTTCGGGATGTATCCAAATACGTGAGAAAATGTCTCACATGTCAACGCTACAAAGTCAGCCAGCAGAAAACACCAGGAAAAATGCAGCCGTCCATCACCGTTCGACCGTGGCAAACAGTCAGCACCGATCTTGTGGGACCGTTACCAAGATCAAAAAAGGGTCACACGTACATGGTAGTTTTCCATGACCGTTTCACCAAATGGGTGCATTGTCGACCTCTTCGTAACGCCACCGCTCGCTTAGTCACCCAAGCGTTATATGAAGACATTGTCACGAAGTTTGGGTGTCCCGAAACTGTCATTAGTGACAACGGCACTCAATTTGACAGTCGTTTGTTTCGCAACCTGTTAAAGGACTTGGGGATAAACCACCGTTTTACACCGCCGTATACACCGCAAGCCAACCCCGTTGAAAGGACTAACCGGACGTTAAAGACCATGATCGCGCAGTTTTGTGAAAGGGATCACAAAGAGTGGGACAGATACCTGCCTGATTTCCTATTCGCAATAAATTCAGCTCGACATGAGTCCACTGGATACACACCGGCCTTTTTGAATTTTGGTCGTGAGATGGACGTCCCAAAAGCCTTGTACCGATCACCACCAGGAAATACAGCCGATGAGACCGCCGAGTTACCTGCCGTTGATCCGTCCCACCGACTTGTACAGCTCCACAAGCTCAAAGAAACGTTCGATCTTGTTCGCACAAATTTAGAGCGAGCCTTCACCGAACAGAGCAGAGCATACAACTTACGTCGCCGGGAATGGAGATGTCATTTAGGAGATATGGTATTCAAGAAGGAACACCACCTTTCATCCGCATCCCAGAGTTTCGCAGCTAAGTTAGCGCCTAAATATTCGGGTCCTTATACCGTTACCAAAGTCCTTTCCCCCGTTGTGTACGATCTAACCGATGCTCAGGGGCGGCGGTGCAAACGAGTCCATATCAAGGACTTAAAGCCCGCGCCAGTCACTGGCAATGAAGAGTAACCGTTTTCTGTTTCAGTTAATCAGGTGAAGATGTCCGACATCGAAAAGGAAATGTTCCTAATGTCCGCCGGTCTCGACCAATGGAGTGATTCCCCTTTATCCGACGAGTCGTGGTTGGATTTGGCTTCATCGCCTCTCCCAGGAGACCCTGTTGCTGAATGGATGCGGGAGAATGAGTTGCCGATGTCTTCGCAGCCTGTCCTGGTTCCTGAACCACCAAGAGTACCGTCCAAGATCGTACAGCGCACCATTGTGACCCGGGGACGCGGCCACGTTATGCCGATTACCGAAACTACCATAGGGTTACCCGTTTCATCCACCGTCAAACCCACTACCGAACATCGGGAGAGACATCGAGATCGAACACCGGAACTGAAGACAACGCGACCTAAAACTACCGTCAACACTAAACGCCACACGGAAATGGTGTATGAGCCTGACGAAGAGGACATTCCCTCCATGAAGTTGAAGGCGAGTCGAGAGTTATCCGACCGAAGACGTTCTCGCCATCACCGTAAACCGTCGGAACGACAAAGGAGCCGTGACCGTGCTTCGTCAAAACGACCGAAATTGGTAGACCGTACGACCCAAACAAATTTCCCGACGCCAACGAGGATAAGAAATTGTTATAATCCGGACTGTTGTTGGCATTGTGGGCAAACAGGGCATACCAGAAATGAATGTCGAAATCCCGGAACCAAATTTTGTTCGAAGTGTGGAAAAATAGGCGTAATGTCGGACGCCTGTTGTCGCCGTAGAAGTGCCTCATAAATCAAACGTACCGCAAATTATTCAACAATTTTTTTTTTCCGACCGTTGATACCGCCAATCTAGTAGCTACAAGCACCGTCTCCGTCAACAATGGCCATCCTACCGTTAACAAATTCATGTCCCACCATCCCGTTCAAAAATAATTCTCTGGATTCTATGGACTTTATCATTGTAATTATCTTCTTCCACTATGTCCAAAGAAAACGCTCCAGCTGCTAGATCAATGCCTTCCCTGGATCTCGAGCCAGATCCGACAATTCGTCGACCGACTAGACCACTGAAGCCCGTACAACCGACTCGAGCGCCCACCATGTCATGCCCAGGAAAGCCACGGATCGAAACGCCTGCTCCAAAACCCGACTTAGTTGCGAGCATTATATCCGCTCGCTGGAAGGAGTTAATGGGGTCGGGAGGCAGGCAGCGCCTGATCAAAGTAGTGGAGGCGATAAATCCTCCGGTAAAAGGGAAGCGGACCAGAGGATTGCCAATAAAGGGGTCAAGTTGTTCGAAGCCGTCCACATCATGTGTACCATTGCCAGCGATCACAAAACCACCATCGCCGAACAGCGAAGAACTACCGCAGATCACTAATCCTTCCCTAATAGCGTGCTCGAGACAGTACTTACCGGAACTTTCGACCCCGGAGGTGGCCATCCTTCATCCAGGGCCGTCCACATCTAGCGACGTCCACCCACCGGAGGTGTTCGAGTGGAAATTGGCAAATCGCAACAAGGAGGGTCGACACCTGTTCCCACCGCTGAAACGACTTAAGGAGGAACCCCCAACGCCGCCTACAATATACAAAACGAAAATCCGCATACTGAGTGACGTGGTCATTAAACCAGCCACCGGGACCACTCCGCACTCAACACAAATACCGACGCCAACTACTACACCGATTCCAGTGTCCAGATCGATGATTCCAGCTCCAATTATTATCGCGGACAACGTTCTACCGGCTGTACCCGCCGAACGACGCCATCGGCGACGTCGGGAGACTGTGAAGTTGCCAGGTGGGGTCCGCTACTGGAGACGGTCCGACACACCGCCACGTCAATAATTTTTTTTGTTATTTTATTTTATTGGGAGAGAAAAAGAAGGCTTTATTTGTTTGTAAACACCAATAGTTTATTGAATAGAATGTTGTTTCCGTTAACATGGTATTATTGGTAGTCATTTGTCACGTCTTTTAAGGAATTTGTCGCAATCCACCGTTTCGCTGGATACCGATTCTTCACCGTTGAGTATTGATTTCTCACCGTTGGTCTTTCTTCCATCACCGTACCGTCACCGTTCTGAAAAGAGCAAAGCTCTTTTCTTCCGACGAAAGAGGGGGGTGTAATGAACCCATTTTTCTTCGCCTGAAAAATAAAGGAATTAATTGATACCGTAGTATATATTACAAGTACTTACCGCTCTCGTTGACCGCCGCCGATTTGGGATGTCGCCGGAACCCTGAAATAGATAACCGTTTAATAAAATATCGTAAATAAGTACCGTACTTACCGTATTTGCACTTGTTGCACCGGCATTTAATTGTTATTTAGGTTATGTTACACTTGTTTACATTGTAAACAATCACTGGCTGTCCGTCAACCAGTTATACTGGTTGACAAGTATTAGTTAGGTTATGTTGACATTGTTTACAATATAAACAAACACTGGGAGTTCGGCAACCAGTTATACCGTCAACCGATTGCACCGGGAATCACGGCAATACAACATACCGTTTAGTACCACATACCGATGTTGAAGGCGTGCATGACCGTCCCGCGGGTATATAAAGCGCCGAAATTTCCGTTAGTGATCAGTTCCGTTCCGAAGACCATTGAAGAACAACAACCAGCAATTATTAACAACGAATTAACAAGCAATCAACAAGTAAGTAAAACAATACCGACCGGCATCAAGCACCGAAAATCGCCCAGCGACACCGTTGAATCGCCCTGTGAGAGAGTGAGTATTGGAAGCAGTGTTTGTCGCTTCAAACCACCGACGAAGGCTTCTTAGTGTGGGACCTTCGAGTCCATTCGCACGGAAGTATTTCTGCTTGGCAATCGCCTTGCACAGGACCTGTCAAATAGGTCTAGTGAATGCCATTCCTGGGCACTAGCGCTCTTAGTGTGGGATCTTTGAGTCCATTCGCACGGAGTCGCCGGTTAACCAGCGGGCAGGTCGCATTCGCAATTCGGTTGTGGCGACAGCTAGATCCGACACAGTCCATTCGCCGTTTCCTGTCCGAGACTGTGTGGCTCACACCAGGAACTAAGCGTTAGCAAATAAAGAGTGTCTTTACACTCTAGCGAAGCGTCTTAGCGGCAACGGTGTCGACTAATACACCGGGGAGCGACAAATTTGAGTGGAGCGACCAAAAGTCACCTCTCCAGTCCATGTCAACGGCTAGTTAGGCAACACACCGTGCTGAAAGCCATACATTTACCGTTTTACCGTTACCGACCGTATTTTTCTACCTTTCCCCACCGTTTATCATCCCGTATTCCCAAGAACGGCCAACCGAACTATTTGTATGTTAATTATAATTTATATTTTGATTATTTTCCTGTAGTCTTGAGGGTTTAAATAAATTGTATTTTCTTTTTCTGGTTAATAATGTGCTTTAATTGACCCCTAGCATAACCGTATCTCCATTGTGTTACCTGGGACCCGTTTTGGTTTCCTGTTTTCGACTGTAAAAACAGGTGGCGCTCGAGACAGGCAAATCCGCCGAAAAATAAGCGTCACAAAGTCCTATAAGTCTACTGTCAAGAGTTGATAAAGGTACAAACGAATAAAATGTTTATATATCATATTTTCAAATATCTATTATTCTCCATTTAACTCGATCTCCTAAACGGTTAAAGATAGGACATCGCGGTTTTCACCAGTGGATTTAGCACATTATTTTACATAAAATAGGTTCTATAAGTCTGCTTTCAGGAGTTGATAAAGGTACAAACGAATAAAATGTTTATATATCACATTTTCAAATATCTGTTATTCTCCATTTTACTCTATCTTCTAAACGAATAAAGATAAGACATCGCGGCTTTCACCAGTGGATTTAGCACCTTATTTTACATAAAATAAGTCCTATAAGTCTACTCTAAAGAGTTGATAAAGGTACAAACGAATAAAATGTTTATATATCACATTTTCAAATATTTATTATTCTCCATGTAACTTGATCTTTTAATCGGTCAAAGATAGGACATCGCGGCGTTCACTAGCGGATTTAGCACCTTATTTTACATAAAATAAGTCCTATAAGTCTACTCTCATAAGTTGATAAAGGTACAAACGAATAAAATGTTTATATATCACATTTTCAAATATCTATTATTCTCCATTTTACTCTATCTCCTAAACGGTTACAGATAGGACATCACGGTTTTCACCAGTGGAATAAGCACCTCATATTACATAAAATATGTCCTATAAGTCTACTCTCAAGAGTTGATAAAGGTACAAACGAATAAAATGTATATAAATCACATTTTCAAATATCTATTATTCTCCACATTACTCAATATCCTAAACGGTTACAGATAGGACATCGCAGTTTTCACTAGTGGATTAAGCACCTCATTTTACATAAAATAAGTCCTATAAGTCTACTGTCAAGAGTTCTTAAAGGTACAAACGAATAAAATGTTTATATATCATATTTTCAAATATCAATTATTCTCCATTTTACTCGATCTCCTAAACGGTTAAAGATTAAACATTGCGGTTTTCACCAGTGGATTTAGCACCTCATTTTACATAAAATAAGTCATATAAGTCTACTCTCAAGGATTGATAAAGGTACAAACGAATAAAATGTTTATATATCACATTTTCAAATATCTATTATTCTCCATTTAACTCGATCTCCTAAACGGTTACAGATAGGACATCGCGGTTTTCACCAGTGGAATAAGCACCTCATATTACATAAAATAAGTCCTATAAGTCTACTCTCAAGAGTTGATAAAGGTACAAACGAATAAAATGTATATAAATCACATTTTCAAATATCTATTATTCTCCACTTTACTCAATATCCTAAACGGTTACAGATAGGACATCGCAGTTTTCACCAGTGGAATAAGCACCTCATTTTACATAAAATAAGTCCTATAAGTCTACTCTCAAGAGTTGATAAAGTTACAAACGAATAAAATGTTTAAATATCACATTTTCAAATATCTATTATTCTCCAATTTACTCGATCTCCTAAACGGTTAAAGATAGGACATCGCGGTTTTTACCAGTGGATTGAGCACCTCATTTTACATAAAATAAGTCCTATAAGTCTACTCTCAGGAGATGATAACGGTACAAACGATTATAATGTTTATATATCACATTTTCAAATATCTACTATTCTCCATTTTACTCGATCTCCTAAACGGTTACAGATAGCACATCGCCGTTTTCACCAGCAGAATTAGCACCTTATTTTATATAAAATAAGTCTTATAAGTCTACCTTCATGAGTTGATAAAGGTACAAACAAATAAAATGTTTATATATCACATTTTCAAATATCTTATATTTTTCATTTTACTCGATCTCTTAAACGGTTAAAGATTGGACATCGCGGTTTATACCAGTGGATTTAGCACTTCATTTTACATATAATAAGTCCTATAAGTCTTCTCTCAAGAGTTGATAAAGGTACAAACGACTAAAATGTTTATATATCACATTTTCAAATATTTATTATTCTCCATTTAACTCGATCTTCTAATTGGTTAAAGATAGGACATCGCGGCATTCACCAGTGGATTTAGCACCTTATTTTACATAAAATAAGTCCTATAAGCCTACTCTCATAAGTTGATAAAGGTACAAACGAATAAAATGTTTATATATCACATTTTCAAATATCTATTATTCTCTATATTACTCGATCTCCTAAACGGTTACAGATAGAACACCGCGGTTTTCACCAGCGGATTTAGCACCTCATTTTACATAAAATAAGTCCTATAAGTCTACTCTAAAGAGTTGATAAAGGTACAAACGAATAAAATGTTTATATATCACATTTTCAAATATTTATTATTCTCCATATAACTCGATCTTCTAAACGGTTAAAGATAGGACATCGCGGCTTTCACCAGTGGATTTAGCACCTTATTTTACATAAAATAAGTCCTATAAGCCTACTCTCATAAGTTGATAAAGGTACAAACGAATAAAATGTTTATATATCACATTTTCAAATATCTGTTTTACTCCATTTTACTCGATCTCCTAAACGGTTAGAGATAGGACATCGCGGTTTTTACCAGTGGATTTAGCACCTCATTTTACATAAAATAAGTTCTATTAGTCTACTGTCAAGAGTTGATAAAGGTACAAACAAATAAAATGTTTATATATCACATTTTCAAATATCTATTATTTTCCTTTTTACTCGATCTCCTAAACGGTTAGAGATAGGACATCGCGGTTTTCACTAGTGGATTAAGCACCTCATTTTACATAAAATAAGTTCTATAAGTCTACTGTCAAGAGTTGATAAAGGTACAAACAAATAAAATGTTTATATATCACATTTTCAAATATCAGTTATTCTATATTTTACTCGATCTAATAAGCGGTTAAAGATAGGACATCACGGTTTTCACCAGTGGATTAAGCACCTCATTTTACATAAAATAAGTTCTATAAGTCTACTCTTAAGAGTTGATAAGGTACAAACGAATAAAATGTTTATATATCACATTTTCAAATATCTATTATCCTCTATATTACTCGCTCTCCTAAACGGTTTTAGATAGAATATCGCGGTTTTCACCAGCGGATTTAGCACCTCACTTTACATAAAATAAGTCCTATAAGTCTACTCTCAAGAGTGGATAAAGGTACAATAAAATGTTTATGAACCACATTTTCAAATATCTATTATTCTAGATATTACTCGATCATCTAAACGGTTACAGATAGAACATCGCGGTTTTCACCAGTGGATTAAGCACCTCATTTTACATTAAATTAGTCCTAAAAGTCTACTCTCAGGAGTTGAAAATGGTACAAATTAATAAAATGTTTATTTATCACATTTTCAAATATCTATTATTTTCCATTTAACTAGATCTCCTAAACGGTTAAAGATAAGACATCGCGGTTTTCACCAGTGGATTTAGCACTTTATTTTACATAAAATAAGTTCTATAAGTCTACTCTCAAGAGTTGATAAAGGTACAAACGAATAAAATGTATATAAATCACATTTTCAAATATCTATTATTCTCCATTTTACTCGATCTCCTAAACGGTTAACGATAGGACATCGCGGTTTTCACCAGTGGATTGAGCACTTTATTTTACATAAAATAAGTCCTATAAGTCTACTCACAAGAGTTGATAAAGGTACAAACGAATAAAATATTTATATATCACATTTTCAAATATCTATTATTCTCCATTTTACACAATCTCCTAAACGGTTAAAGATAGGACATCGCGGTTTTCACCAGTGAATTTAACACCTCATTTTACATAAAATAAGTCCTATAAGTCTACTCTCAGGAGTTGATAAATGTACAAACAAATAAAATGTTTATATATCACATTTTCAAATATCTATTATTCTCTATATTACTCGATCTCCTAAACGGTTACAGATAGAACACCGCGGTTTTCACCAGCGGATTTAGCACCTCATTTTACATAAAATAAGTCCTATAAGTCTACTCTAAAGAGTTGATAAAGGTACAAACGACTAAAATGTTTATATATCACATTTTCAAATATTTATTATTCTCCATTTAACTCGATCTTCTAATCGGTTAAAGATAGGACATCGCTGCTTTCACCAGTGGATTTAGCACCTTATTTTACATAAAATAAGTCCTATAAGCCTACTCTCATAAGTTGATAAAGGTACAAACGAATAAAATGTTTATATATCACATTTTCAAATATCTATTATTTTCCATTTTACTCGATCTCCTAAACGGTTACAGATCGGACATCGCGGTTTTCACTATTGGACACCTCATTTTACATCAAATAAGTCCTATAAGTCTACCCTCATAAGTTGATAAAGGTACAAACAAATAAAATGTTTATAAATCACATTTTCAAATATCTATTATTCTCCATTTTACTCGATCTACTAAACGGTTACAGATAGCACATCGCCGTTTTTACCAGCAGAATTAGCACCTTATTTTATATAAAATAAGTCTTATAAGTCTACCCTCATGAGTTGATAAAGGTACAAACGAATAAAATGTATATAAATCACATTTTCAAATATCTATTATTCTCCACTTTACTCAATATCCTAAACGGTTACAGATAGGACATCGCAGTTTTCACCAGTGGAATAAGCACCTCATTTTACATAAAATAAGTCCTATAAGTCTACTCTTAAGAGTTGATAAAGGTACAACCGAATAAAATGTTTAAATATCACATTTTCAAATATCTATTAATCTCCATTTTACTCGATCTCCTAAACGGTTAAAGATAGGACATCGCGGTTTTCACCAGTGAATTTAGCACCTCATTTTACATAAAATAAGTCCTATAAGTCTACTCTCAGGAGTTGATAAATGTACAAACAAATAAAATGTTTATATATCACATTTTCAAATATCTATTATTCTCTATATTACTCGATCTCCTAAACGGTTAGAGATAGAACACCGCGGTTTTCACCAGCGGATTTAGCACCTCATTTTTCATAAAATAAGTCCTATAAGTCTACTCTAAAGAGTTGATAAAGGTACAAACGAATAAAATGTATATATATCACATTTTCAAATATTTATTATTCTCCATTTAACTCGATCTTCTAATCGGTTAAAGATAGGACATCGCGGTTTTCACTAGTGGATTAAGCACCTCATTTTACATCAAATAAGTTCTATAAGTCTACTGTCAAGAGTTGATAAAGGTACAAACGAATAAAATGTTTATATATCACATTTTCAAATATCTGTTTTACTCCATTTTACTCGATCTCCTAAACGGTTAGAGATAGGACATCGCAGTTTTCACTAGTGGATTAAGCACCTCATTTTACATAAAATAAGTTCTATAAGTCTACTGTCAAGAGTTGATAAAGGTACAAACAAATAAAATGTTTATATATCACATTTTCAAATATCAGTTATTCTATATTTTACTCGATCTAATAAGCGGTTAATGATAGGACATCACGGTTTTCACCAGTGGATTAAGCACCTCATTTTACATAAAATAAGTTCTATAAGTCTACTGTCAAGAGTTGATAAAGGTACAAACAAATAAAATGTTTATATATCACATTTTCAAATATCAGTTATTCTATATTTTACTCGATCTAATAAGCGGTTAAAGATAGGACATCACGGTTTTCACCAGTGGATTAAGCACCTCATTTTACATAAAATAAGTTCTATAAGTCTACTGTCAAGAGTTGATAAAGGTACAAACGAATAAAATGTTTATATATCACATTTTCAAATATCTGTTTTACTCCATTTTACTCGATCCCCTAAACGGTTAGAGATAGGACATCGCAGTTTTTACCAGTGGATTTAGCACCTCACTTTACATAAAATAAGTCCTATAAGTCTACTCTCAAGAGTGGATAAAGGTACAATAAAATGTTTATGAACCACATTTTCAAATATCTATGATTCTAAATATTACTCGATCATCTAAACGGTTACAGATAGAACATCGCGGTTTTCACCAGTGGATTAAGCACCTCATTTTACATTAAATAAGTCCTAAAAGTCTACTCTCAGGGGTTGAAAATGGTACAAATGAATAAAATGTTTATTTATCACATTTTCAAATATCTATTATTTTCCATTTAACTAGATCTCCTAATCGGTTAAAGATAAGACATCGCGGTTTTCACCAGTGGATTTAGCACTTTATTTTACATAAAATAAGTTCTATAAGTCTACTCTCAAGAGTTGATAAAGGTACAAACGAATAAAATGTTTATAAATCACATTTTCAAATATCTGTTTTACTCCATTTTACTCGATCTCCTAAACGGTTAGAGATAGGACATCGCGGTTTATACCAGTGGATTTAGCACCTCATTTTACATAAAATAAGTTCTATAAGTCTACTGTCAAGAGTTGAAAAAGGTACAAACGAATAAAATGTATACAAATCACATTTTCAAATATCTATTATTCTCCACTTTACTCAATATCCTAAACGGTTACAGATAGGACATCGCAGTTTTCACCAGTGGAATAAGCACCTCATTTTACATAAAATAAGTCCTATAAGTCTACTCTTAAGAGTTGATAAAGGTACAACCCAATAAAATGTTTAAATATCACATTTTCAAATATCTATTAATCTCCATTTTACTCGATCTCCTAAACGGTTAAAGATAGGACATCGCGGTTTTTACCAGTGAATTTAGCACCACATTTTACATAAAATAAGTCCTATAAGTCTACTCTCAGGAGTTGATAAATGTACAAACAAATAAAATGTTTATATATCACATTTTCAAATATCTATTATTCTCTATATTACTCGATCTCCTAAACGGTTAGAGATAGAACACCGCGGTTTTCACCAGCGGATTTAGCACCTCATTTTTCATAAAATAAGTCCTATAAGTCTACTCTAAAGAGTTGATAAAGGTACAAACGAATAAAATGTATGTATATCACATTTTCAAATATTTATTATTCTCCATTTAACTCGATCTTCTAATCGGTTAAAGATAGGACATCGCGGCTTTCACCAGTGGATTTAGCATCTTATTTTACATAAAATAAGTCCTATAAGCCTACTCTCATAAGTTGATAAAGGTACAAACGAATAAAATTTTTATATATCACATTTTCAAATATCTGTTTTAATCCATTTTACTCGATCTCCTAAACGGTTAGAGATAGGACATCGCGGTTTTTACCAGTGGATTTAGCACCTCATTTTACATAAAATAAGTTCTATAAGTCTACTGTCAAGAGTTGAAAAAGGTACAAACGAATAAAATGTTTATATATCACATTTTCAAATATCTATTATTTTCCTTTTTACTCGATCTCCTAAACGGTTAGAGATAGGACATCGCGGTTTTCACTAGTGGATTAAGCACCTCATTTTACATAAAATAAGTTCTATAAGTCTACTGTCAAGAGTTGATAAAGGTACAAACAAATAAAATGTTTATATATCACATTTTCAAATATCAGTTATTCTATATTTTACTCGATCTAATAAGCGGTTAAAGATAGGACATCACGGTTTTCACCAGTGGATTAAGCACCTCATTTTACATAAAATAAGTTCTATAAGTCTACTGTCAAGAGTTGTTAAAGGTACAAACGAATAAGATGTTTATATATCACATTTTCAAATATCTGTTTTACTCCATTTTACTCGATCTCCTAAACGGTTAGAGATAGGACAGCGCAGATTTTACCAGTGGATTTAGCACCTCACTTTACATAAAATAAGTCCTATAAGTCTACTCTCAAGAGTGGATAAAGGTACAATAAAATGTTTATGAACCACATTTTCAAATATCTATTATTCTAAATATTCCTCGATCATCTAAACGGTTACAGATAGAACATCGCGGTTTTCACCAGTGGATTAAGCACCTCATTTTACATTAAATAAGTCCTAAAAGTCTACTCTCAGGAGTTGAAAATGGTACAAATGAATAAAATGTTTATTTATCACAATTTCAAATATCTATTATTTTCCATTTAACTAGATCTCCTAAACGGTTAAAGATAAGACATCGCGGTTTTCACCAGTGGATTTAGCACTTTATTTTACATAAAATAAGTTCTATAAGTCTACTCTCAAGAGTTGATAAAGGTACAAACGAATAAAATGTTTATAAATCACATTTTCAAATATCTATTATTCTCCATTTTACTCGATCTCCTAAACGGTTAATGATAGGACATCGCGGTTTTCACCAGTGGATTGAGCACTTTATTTTACATAAAATAAGTTCTATAAGTCTACTCTCAAGAGTTGATAAAGGTACAAACGAATAAAATGTTTATATATCACATTTTCAAATATCTATTATTCTCCATTTTACTCAATCTCCTAAACGGTTAAAGATAGGACATCGCGGTTTTCACCAGTAAATTTAGCACCTCATTTTACATAAAATAAGTCCTATAAGTCTACTCTCAGTAGTTGATAAATGTACAAACAATTAAAATGTTTATATATCACATTTTCAAATATCTATTATTCTCTATATTACTCGATCTCCTAAACGGTTACAGATAGAACACCGCGGTTTTCACCAGCGGATTTAGCACCTCATTTTACATAAAATAAGTCCTATAAGTCTACTCTAAAGAGTTGATAAAGGTACAAACGACTAAAATGTTTATATATCACATTTTCAAATATTTATTATTCTCCATTTAACTCGATCTTCTAATCGGTTAAAGATAGGACATCGCGGCTTTCACCAGTGGATTTAGCACCTTATTTTACATAAAATAAGTCCTATAAGCCTACTCTCATAAGTTGATAAAGGTACAAACGAATAAAATGTTTATATATCACATTTTCAAATATCTGTTTTACTCCATTTTACTCGATCTCCTAAACGGTTAGAGATAGGACATCGCGGTTTTTACCAGTGGATTTAGCACCTCATTTTACATAAAATAAGTTCTATAAGTGTACTGTCAAGAGTTGATAAAGGTACAAACGAATAAAATGTTTATATATCACATTTTCAAATATCTATTATTTTCCTTTTTACTCGATCTCCTAAACGGTTAGAGATAGGACATCGCGGTTTTCACTAGTGGATTAAGCACCTCATTTTACATAAAATAAGTCCTATAAGTCTACTGTCAAGAGTTGATAAAGGTACGAACAAATAAAATGTTTATATATCACATTTTCAAATATCAGTTATTCTATATTTTACTCGATCTAATAAGCGGTTAAAGATAGGACATCACGGTTTTCACCAGTGGATTAAGCACCTCATTTTACATAAAATAAGATCTATAAGTCTACTCTCAAGAGTTGATAAGGTACAAACGAATAAAATGTTTATATATCACATTTTCCAATATCTGTTTTACTCCATTTTACTCGATCTCCTAAACGGTTAGAGATAGGACATCGCGGTTTTCACTAGTGGATTAAGCACCCCATTTTACATAAAATAAGTAATATAAGTCTATTCTCAAGAGTTGATAAAGGTAAAAACGAATAAAATGTTTATATATCACATTTTCAAATATCTATTATTCTCCATTTTACTCGATCTCCTTAACGGTTAAAGATAGGACATCGTGGTTTTCAGCAGTGGATTTAGCACCTCATTTTACATAAAATAGGTCTTATTAGTCTACTCTCAAATGTTGATAAAGGTACAAACGAATAAAATGTTTATATATCACATTTTCAAATATCTATTATTCTCCATTTTACTCGATCTCCTAAACGGTTAAAGATAGGACATCGCGGTTTTCACCAGTGAATTTAGCACCTCATTTTACATAAAATAAGTCCTATAAGTCTACTCTCAGGAGTTGATAAATGTACAAACAAATAAAATGTTTATATATCACATTTTCAAATATCTATTATTCTCTATATTACTCGATCTCCTAAACGGTTAGAGATAGAACACCGCGGTTTTCACCAGCGGATTTAGCACCTCATTTTACATAAAATAAGTCCTATAAGTCTACTCTAAAGAGTTGATAAAGGTACAAACGAATAAAATGTTTATATATCACATTTTCAAATATTTATTATTCTCCAATTAACTCGATCTTCTAATCGGTTAAAGATAGGACATCGCGGCTTTCACCAGTGGATTTAGCACCTTATTTTACATAAAATAAGTCCTATAAGCCTACTCTCATAAGTTGATAAAGGTACAAACGAATAAAATGTTTATATATCACATTTTCAAATATCTATTATTCTCTATATTACTCGATCTCCTAAACGGTTACAGATAGAACACCGCGGTTTTCACCAGCGGATTAAGCACCTCATTTTACATAAAATAAGTCCTATAAGTCTACTCTAAAGAGTTGATAAAGGTACAAACGAATAAAATGTTTATATATCACATTTTCAAATATTTATTATTCTCCATATAACTCGATCTTCTAATCGGTTAAAGATAGGACATCGCGGCTTTCACCAGTGGATTTAGCACCTTATTTTACATAAAATAAGTCCTATAAGCCTACTCTCATAAGTTGATAAAGGTACAAACGAATAAAATGTTTATATATCACATTTTCAAATATCTGTTTTACTCCATTTTACTCGATCTCCTAAACGGTCAGAGATAGGACATCGCGGTTTTTACCAGTGGATTTAGCACCTCATTTCACTTAAAATAAGTTCTATAAGTCTACTGTCAAGAGTTGATAAAGGTACAAACGAATAAAATGTTTATATATCACATTTTCAAATATCTATTATTTTCCTTTTTACTCGATCTCCTAAACGGTTAGAGATAGGACATCGCAGTTTTCACTAGTGGATTAAGCACCTCATTTTACATAAAATAAGTTCTATAAGTCTACTGTCAAGAGTTGATAAAGGTACAAACATATAAAATGTTTATATATCACATTTTCAAATATCAGTTATTCTATATTTTACTCGATCTAATAAGCGGTTAAAGATAGGACATCACGGTTTTCACCAGTGGATTAAGCACCTCATTTTACATAAAATAAGTTCTATAAGTCTACTCTCAAGAGTTGATAAGGTACAAACGAATAAAATGTTTATAAATCACATTTTCAAATATCTATTATCCTCTATATTACTCGCTCTCCTAAACGGTTTTAGATAGAATATCGCGGTTTTCACCAGCGGATTTAGCACCTCACTTTACATAAAATAAGTCCTATAAGTCTACTCTCAAGAGTGGATAAAGGTACAATAAAATGTTTATGAACCACATTTTCAAATATCTATTATTCTAAATATTACTCGATCATCTAAACGGTTACAGATAGAACATCGCGGTTTTCACCAGTGGATTAAGCACCTCATTTTACATTAAATAAGTCCTAAAAGTCTACTCTCAGGAGTTGAAAATGGTACAAATTAATAAAATGTTTATTTATCACATTTTCAAATATCTATTATTTTCCATTTAACTAGATCTCCTAAACGGTTAAAGATAAGACATCGCGGTTTTCACTAGTGGATTTAGCATTTTATTTTACATAAAATAAGTTCTATAAGTCTACTCTCAAGAGTTGATAAAGGTACAAACGAATAAAATGTATATAAATCACATTTTCAAATATCTATTATTCTCCATTTTACTCGATCTCCTAAACGGTTAATGATAGGACATCGCGGTTTTCACCAGTGGATTGAGCACTTTATTTTACATAAAATAAGTCCTATAAGTCTACTCTCAAGAGTTGATAAAGGTACAAACGAATAAAATATTTATATATCACATTTTCAAATATCTATTATTCTCCATTTTACACAATCTCCTAAACGGTTAAAGATAGGACATCGCGGTTTTCACCAGTGAATTTAGCACCTCATTTTACATAAAATAAGTCCTATAAGTCTACTCTCAGTAGTTGATAAATGTACAAACAAATAAAATGTTTATATATCACATTTTCAAATATCTATTATTCTCTATATTACTCGATCTCCTAAACGGTTACAGATAGAACACCGCGGATTTCACCAGCGGATTTAGCACCTCATTTTACATAAAATAAGTCCTATAAGTCTACTCTAAAGAGTTGATAAAGGTACAAACGACTAAAATGTTTATATATCACATTTTCAAATATTTATTATTCTCCATTTAACTCGATCTTCTAATCGGTTAAAGATAGGACATCGCGGCTTTCACCAGTGGATTTAGCACCTTATTTTACATAAAATAAGTCCTATAAGCCTACTCTCATAAGTTGATAAAGGTACAAACGAATAAAATGTTTATATATCACATTTTCAAATATCTGTTTTACTCCATTTTACTCGATCTCCTAAACGGTTAGAGATAGGACATCGCGGTTTTTACCAGTGGATTTAGCACCTCATTTTACATAAAATAAGTTCTATAAGTCTACTGTCAAGAGTTGATAAAGGTACAAACGAATAAAATGTTTATATATCACATTTTCAAATATCTATTATTTTCCTTTTTACTCGATCTAATAAACGGTTAGAGATAGGACATCGTGGTTTTCACCAGTGGATTTAGCACCCCATTTTACATAAAATAGGTCTTATTAGTCTACTCTCAAATGTTGATAAAGGTACAAACGAATAAAATGTTTATATATCACATTTTCAAATATCTATTATTCTCCATTTTACTCGATCTCCTAAACGGTTAAAGATAGGACATCGCGGTTTTCACCAGTGAATTTAGCACCTCATTTTACATAAAATAAGTCCTATAAGTCTACTCTCAGGAGTTGATAAATGTACAAACAAATAAAATGTTTATATATCACATTTTCAAATATCTATTATTCTCTATATTACTCGATCTCCTAAACGGTTAGAGATAGAACACCGCGGTTTTCACCAGCGGATTTAGCACCTCATTTTACATAAAATAAGTCCTATAAGTCTACTCTAAAGAGTTGATTAAGGTACAAACGAATAAAATGTTTATATATCACATTTTCAAATATTTATTATTCTCCAATTAACTCGATCTTCTAATCGGTTAAAGATAGGACATCGCGGCTTGCACCAGTGGATTTAGCACCTTATTTTACATAAAATAAGTCCTATAAGCCTACTCTCATAAGTTGATAAAGGTACAAACGAATAAAATGTTTATATATCACATTTTCAAATATCTGTTTTACTCCATTTTACTCGATCTCCTAAACGGTTAGAGATAGGACATCGCGGTTTTTACCAGTGGATTTAGCACCTCATTTTACATAAAATAAGTTTTATAAGTCTACTGTCAAGAGTTGTTAAAGGTACAAACGAATAAAATGTTTATATATCACATTTTCAAATATCTATTATTTTCCTTTTTACTCGATCTAATAAACGGTTAGAGATAGGACATCGCGGTTTTCACTAGTGGATTAAGCACCTCATTTTACATAAAATAAGTCCTATAAGTCTACTGTCAAGAGTTGATAAAGGTACGAACAAATAAAATGTTTATATATCACATTTTCAAATATCAGTTATTTTATATTTTACTCGATCTAATAAGCGGTTAAAGATAGGACATCACGGTTTTCACCAGTGGATTAAGCACCTCATTTTACATAAAATAAGATCTATAAGTCTACTCTCAAGAGTTGATAAGGTACAAACGAATAAAATGTTTATATATCACATTTTCAAATATCTGTTTTACTCCATTTTACTCGATCTCCTAAACGGTTAGAGATAGGACATCGCGGTTTTCACTAGTGGATTAAGCACCCCATTTTACATAAAATAAGTCCTATAAGTCTATTCTCAAGAGTTGATAAAGGTAAAAACGAATAAAATGTTTATATATCACATTTTCAAATATCTATTATTCTCCATTTTACTCGATCTCCTAAACGGTTAAAGATAGGACATCGTGGTTTTCACCAGTGGATTTAGCACCTCATTTTACATAAAATAGGTCTTATTAGTCTACTCTCAAATGTTGATAAAGGTACAAACGAATAAAATGTTTATATATCACATTTTCAAATATCTATTATTCTCCATATTACTCGATCTCCTAAACGGTTAAAGATAGGACATCGCGGTTTTCACCAGTGAATTTAGCACCTCATTTTACATAAAATAAGTCCTATAAGTCTACTCTCAGGAGTTGATAAATGTACAAACAAATAAAATGTTTATATATCACATTTTCAAATATCTATTATTCTCTATATTACTCGATCTCCTAAACGGTTAGAGATAGAACACCGCGGTTTTCACCAGCGAATTTAGCACCTCATTTTACATAAAATAAGTCCTATAAGTCTACTCTAAAGAGTTGATAAAGGTACAAACGAATAAAATGTTTATATATCACATTTTCAAATATTTATTATTCTCCAATTAACTCGATCTTCTAATCGGTTAAAGATAGGACATCGCGGCTTTCACCAGTGGATTTAGCACCTTATTTTACATAAAATAAGTATTATAAGCCTACTCTCATAAGTTGATAAAGGTACAAACGAATAAAATGTTTATATATCACATTTTCAAATATCTGTTTTACTCCATTTTACTCGACCTCCTAAACGGTTAGAGATAGGACATCGCGGTTTTTACCAGTGGATTTAGCACCTCATTTTACATAAAATAAGTTCTATAAGTCTACTGTCAAGAGTTGATAAAGGTACAAACGAATAAAATGTTTATATATCACATTTTCAAATATCTATTATTTTCTTTTTTACTCGATCTAATAAACGGTTAGAGATAGGACATCGCGGTTTTCACTAGTGGATTAAGCACCTCATTTTACATAAAATAAGTCCTATAAGTCTACTGTCAAGAGTTGATAAAGGTACGAACAAATAAAATGTTTATATATCACATTTTCAAATATCAGTTATTCTATATTTTACTCGATCTAATAAGCGGTTAAAGATAGGACATCACGGTTTTCACCAGTGGATTAAGCACCTCATTTTACATAAAATAAGATCTATAAGTCTACTCTCAAGAGTTGATAAGGTACAAACGAATAAAATGTTTATATATCACATTTTCAAATATCTGTTTTACTCCATTTTACTCGATCTCCTAAACGGTTAGAGATAAGACATCGCGGTTTTCACTAGTGGATTAAGCACCCCATTTTACATAAAATAAGTCCTATAAGTCTATTCTCAAGAGTTGATAAAGGTAAAAACGAATAAAATGTTTATATATCACATTTTCAAATATCTATTATTCTCCATTTTACTCGATCTCTTAAACGGTTAAAGATAGGACATCGCGGTTTTCACCAGTGAATTTAGCACCTCATTTTACATAAAATAAGTCCTATAAGTCTACTCTCAGGAGTTGATAAATGTACAAACAAATAAAATGTTTATATATCACATTTTCAAATATCTATTATTTTCTATATTACTCGATCTCCTAAACGGTTAGAGATAGAACACCGCGGTTTTCACCAGCGGATTTAGCACCTCATTTTACATAAAATAAGTCCTATAAGTCTACTCTAAAGAGTTGATAAAGGTACAAACGAATAAAATGTTTATATATCACATTTTCAAATATTTATTATTTTCCAATTAACTCGATCTTCTAATCGGTTAAAGATAGGACATCGCGGCTTTCACCAGTGGATTTAGCACCTTATTTTACATAAAATAAGTTCTATAAGTCTACTCTAAAGAGTTGATAAAGGTACAAACGAATAAAATGTTTATATATCACATTTTCAAATATTTATTATTCTCCAATTAACTCGATCTTCTAATCGGTTAAAGATAGGACATCGCGGTTTTCACCAGTGAATTTAGCCCCTCATTTTACATAAAATAAGTCCTATTAGCCTACTCTCATAAGTTGATAAAGGTACAAACGAATAAAATGTTTATATATCACATTTTCAAATATTTATTATTCTCCAATTAACTCGATCTTCTAATCGGTTAAAGATAGGACATCGCGGTTTTCACCAGTGAATTTAGCACCTCATTTTACATAAAATAAGTCCTATTAGCCTACTCTCATAAGTTGATAAAGGTACAAACGAATAAAATGTTTATATATCACATTTTCAAATATCTGTTTTATTCCATTTTACTCGATCTCCTAAACGGTTAGAGATAGGACATCGCGGTTTTTACCAGTGGATTTAGCACCTCATTTTACATAAAATAAGTTCTATAAGTCTACTGTCAAGAGTTGATAAAGGTACAAACGAATAAAATGTTTATATATCACATTTTCAAATATCTATTATTTTCCTTTTTACTCGATCTCCTAAACGGTTAGAAATAGGACATCGCGGTTTTCACTAATGGATTAAGCACCTCATTTTACATAAAATAAGTTCTATAAGTCTACTGTCAAGAGTTGATAAAGGTACAAACGAATAAAATGTTTATATATCACATTTTCAAATATCTGTTTTACTCCATTTTACTCGATCTCCTAAACGGTTAGAGATAGGACATCGCGGTTTTTACCAGTGGATTAAGCACCTCATTTTACATAAAATAAGTTCTATAAGTCTACTGTCAAGAGTTGATAAAGGTACAAACAAATAAAATGTTTATATATCACATTTTCAAATATCTATTATTTTCCATTTTACTCGATCTCCTAAACGGTTACAGATCGGACATCGCGGTTTTCACTATTGGACACCTCATTTTACATCAAATAAGTCCTATAAGTCTACCCTCATAAGTTGATAAAGGTACAAACAAATAAAATGTTTATAATTCACATTTTCAAATATCTATTATTCTCCATTTTACTCGATCTACTAAACGGTTACAGATAGCACATCGCCGTTTTCACCAGCAGAATAAGCACCTTATTTTATATAAAATAAGTCTTATAAGTCTACCCTCATGAGTTGATAAAGGTACAAACGAATAAAATGTTTATATATCACATTTTCAAATATCTATTATTCTCCATTTTACTCGATCTCCTAAACGGTTAGAGATAGGTCATCGCGGTTTTCACCAGTGGAATTAGCACCTCATTTTACCTAAAATAAGTCCTATAAGTGTACTCTCAAGAGTTGATAAAGGTACAAACGAATAAAATGTTTACAAATCACATTTTCAAATATCTATTATTCTCCATTTTACTCGATCTCCTAAACGGTTAGAGATAGGTCATCGCGGTTTTCACCAGTGGAATTAGCACCTCATTTTACCTAAAATAAGTCCTATAAGTGTACTCTCAAGAGTTGATAAAGGTACAAACGAATAAAATGTTTACAAATCACATTTTCAAATATATATTATTCTCCATTTTACTCGATCTCCTAAACGGTTAGAGATAGGTCATCGCGGTTTTCACCAGTGGAATTAGCACCTCATTTTACCTAAAATAAGTCCTATAAGTGTACTCTCAAGAGTTGATAAAGGTACAAACGAATAAAATGTTTACAAATCACAGTTTCAAATATCTATTATTCTCCATTTTACTCGATCTACTAAACGGTTACAGATAGCACATCGCCGTTTTCACTAGCAGAATTAGCACCTTATTTTATATAAAATAAGTCTTATAAGTCTACCCTCATGAGTTGATAAAGGTACAAACGAATAAAATGTTTATATATCACATTTTCAAATATCTATTATTCTCCATTTTACTCGATCTCCTAAACGGTTAGAGATAGGTCATCGCGGTTTTCACCAGTGGAATTAGCAACTCATTTTACCCAAAATAAGTCCTATAAGTGTACTCTCAAGAGTTGATAAAGGTACAAACGAATAAAATGTTTACAAATCACATTTTCAAATATCTATTATTCTCCATTTTACTCGATCTCCTAAACGGTTACAGATAGGACATCGCGGTTTTCACTATTGGACACCTCATTTTACATCAAATAAGTCCTATAAGTCTACCCTCATGAGTTGATAAAGGTACAAACAAATTAAATGTTTATAAATCACATTTTCAAATATCTATTATTTTCCATTTTACACGATCTCCTAAACGGTTAGAGATAGGTCATCGCGGTTTTCACCAGTGGAATAAGCACCTCAATGTACATAAAATAAGTTCTATAAGTCTACTGTCAAGAGTTGATAAAGGTACAAACGAATAAAATGTTTATATATCACATTTTCAAATATCTATTATTTTCTATATTACTCGATCTCCTAAACGGTTACAGATAGAACACCGCGGTTTTCACCAGCGGATTTAGCACCTCATCTTACATAAAATAAGTCCTATAAGTCTACTCTAAAGAGTTGATAAAGGTACAAACGAATAAAATGTTTATATATCACATTTTCAAATATTTATTATTCTCCATATAACTCGATCTTCTAATCGGTTAAAGATAGGACATCGCGGCTTTCACCAGTGGATTAAGCACCTCATTTTACATAAAATAAGTTCTATAAGTCTACTGTCAAGAGTTGATAAAGGTACAAACGAATAAAATGTTTATATATCACATTTTCAAATATCTGTTTTACTCCATTTTACTCGATCTCCTAAACGGTTAGAGATAGGACATCGCGGATTTTACCAGTGGATTTAGCACCTCATTTTACATAAAATAAGTTCTATAAGTCTACTGTCAAGAGTTGATAAAGGTACAAACGAATAAATTGTTTATATATCACATTTTCAAATATCTGTTTTACTCCATTTTACTCAATCCCCTAAACGGTTAATGATAAGACATCGCGGTTTTCACCAATGGATTTAGCACCTCATTTTACATAAAATAAGTCCTATAAGTCTACTCTCAGGAGATGATAACGGTACAAACGAATATAATGTTTATATATCACATCTTCAAATATCTATTATTCTCCATTTTACTCGATCTCCTAAACGGTTAATGATTAGACATCGCGGTTTTCTCCAATGGATTTAGCACCTCATTTTACATAAAATAAGTCCTTTAAGTCTACTCTCAGAAGTTGATAAAGGTACAAACGAATAAAATGTTTATATATCACATTTTCAAATATTTATTATTCTCCATTTTACTCGATCTTCTAAACGGTTAAAGATAGGACATCGCGGTTTTGACCAGTGGATTTAGCACCTTATTTTACATAAAATAAGTCCTATAAGTCTACTCTAATGAGTTGATAAAGGTACAAACGAATAAAATGTTTATATATCACAATTTCAAATATCTATTATTCTCCATTTTACTCGATCTTCTAAACGGTTAAAGATAGGACATCGCGGTTTTAACCAGTGGATTTAGCACCTCATTTTACATAAAATAAGTTCTATAAGTCTACTCTCAGGAGTTGATAAAGGTACAAACGAATAAAATGTTTATAAATCACATTTTCAAATATCTATTATTCTTTATTTTACTCGATCTCCTAAACGGTTAAAGATAGGACATCGCGGTTTTCACCAGTGGATTAAGCACCTCATTTTACATAAAATAAGTTCTATAAGCCTACTCTCAGGAGTTGATAAAGGTACAAACGAATAAAATGTTTATATATCACGTTTTCAAATATCTAATATTCTCCATTTTACTCGATTTCCTAAACGGTTAAAGATAGGACATCGCGGTTTTTACCAGTGGGTTTAGCACCTCATTTTATATAAAATAAGTCCTATAAGTCTACTCTAATGAGTTGATAAAGGTACAATCGAATAAAATGTTTATATATCACACTTTCAAATATCTATTATTCTCCATTTTACTCGATCTTCTAAACGGTTAAAGATAGGACATCGCGGTTTTCACCAGTGGATTTAGCACCTTATTTTACATAAAATAAGTCCTATAAGTCTACACTAATGAGTTGATAAAGGTACAAACGAATAAAATGTTTATATATCACACTTTCAAATATCTATGATTCTCCATTTTACTCGATCTTCTAAACGGTTAAAGATAGGACATCGCGGTTTTTACCAGTGGATTTAGCACCTTATGTTACATAAAATAAGTCCTATAAGTCAACCCTCATGAGTTGATAAAGATACAAACGAATAAAATGTTTATATATCACATTTTCAAATATCTATTATTCTCCATTTTACTCGATCTCCTAAACGGTTAAAGATAGGACATCGCGGTTTTCACCAGTGGATTAAGCACCTCATTTTACATAAAATAAGTTCTATAAGCCTACTCTCAGGAGTTGATAAAGGTACAAACGAATAAAATGTTTATATATCACGTTTTCAAATATCAAATATTCTCCATTTTACTCGATTTCCTAAACGGTTAAAGATAGGACATCGCGGTTTTTACCAGTGGGTTTAGCACCTCATTTTATATAAAATAAGTCCTATAAGTCTACTCTAATGAGTTGATAAAGGTACAAACGAATAAAATGTTTATATATCACATTTTCATATATCAATTATTCTCCATTTTACTCGATCTCCTAAACGGTTACAGATTGGACATCGCGGTTCTCACCAGCGGATTTAGCACCTCATTTTACATAAAATAAGTCCTATAAGTCTACTCTAAAGAGTTGATAAAGGTACAAACGAATAAAATGTTTATATATCACATTTTCAAATATCTGTTTTACTCCATTTTACTCGATCACCTAAACGGTTAGAGATAGGACATCGCAGTTTTTACCAGTGGATTTAGCACCTCACTTTACATAAAATAAGTCCTATAAGTCTACTCTCAAAAGTGCATAAAGGTACAATAAAATGTTTATGAACCACATTTTCAAATATCTATTATTCTAAATATTACTCGATCATCTAAACGGTTACAGATAGAACATCGCGGTTTTCACCAGTGGATTAAGCACCTCATTTTACATTAAATAAGTCCTAAAAGTCTACTCTCAGGAGTTGATAAAAGTACAAACGAATAAAACGTTTACAAATCACATTTTCAAATATCTATTATTCTCCATTTTACTCGATCTCCTAAACGCTTAGAGATAGGTCATCGCGGTTTTCACCAGTGGAATTAGCACCTCATTTCACCTAAAATAAGTCCTATAAGTGTACTCTCAAGAGTTGATAAAGGTACAAACGAATAAAATGTTTACAAATCACATTTTCAAATATCTATTATTCTCCATTTTACTCGATCTACTAAACGGTTACAGATAGCACATCGCCGTTTTCACCAGCAGAATTAGCGCCTTATTTTATATAAAATAAGTCTTATAAGTCTACCCTCATGAGTTGATAAAGGTACAAACGAATAAAATGTTTATATATCACATTTTCATATATCTATTATTCTCCATTTTACTCGATCTCCTAAACGGTTAGAGATAGGTCATCGCGGTTTTCACCAGTGGAATTAGCACCTCATTTTACCTAAAATAAGTCCTATAAGTGTACTCTCAAGAGTTGATAAAGGTACAAACGAATAAAATGTTTACAAATCACATTTTCAAATATCTATTATTCTCCATTTTACTCGATCTCCTAAACGGTTACAGATAGGACATCGCGGTTTTCACTATTGGACACCTCATTTTACATCAAATAAGTCCTATAAGTCTACCCTCATGAGTTGATAAAGGTACAAACAAATACAATGTTTATAAATCACATTTTCAAATATCTATTATTTTCCATTTTACACGATCTCCTAAACGGTTAGAGATAGGTCATCGCGGTTTTCACCTGTGGAATAAGCACCTCAATGTACATAAAATAGGTTCTATAAGTCTACTCTCAAGAGTTGATAAAGGTACAAACGAATAAAATGTATATAAATCACATTTTCAAATATCTATTATTCTCCATTTTACTCGATCTCCTAAACGGTTAAAGATAGGACATCGCGGTTTTCACCAGTGGATTGAGCACTTTATTTTACATAAAATAAGTCCTATAAGTCTACTCTCAAGAGTTGATAAAGGTACAAACGAATAAAATGTTTATATATCACATTTTCAAATATCTATTATTCTCCATTTAACCCGATCTCCTAAATGGTTACAGATAGGACATCGCGGTTTTCACCAGTGGAATAAGCACCTCATATTACATAAAATAAGTCCTATAAGTCTACTCTCAAGAGTTGATAAAGGTACAAACTAATAAAATGTATATAAATCACATTTTCAAATATCTATTATTCTCCATTTTACTCGATCTCCTAAGCGGTTAGAGATAGGTCATCGCGGTTTTCACCAGTGGAATTAGCATCTCATTTTACCTAAAATAAGTCATATAAGTCTACTCTCAAGAGTTGATAAAGGTACAAACGAATAAAATGTATATATATCACATTTTCAAATATCTATTATTTTCCATTTTACACGATCTCCTAAACGGTTAGAGATAGGACATCGCGGTTTTCACTAGTGGATTAAGCACCTCATTTTACATAAAATAAGTCATATAAGTCTACTCTCAAGAGTTGATAAAGGTACAAACGAATAAAATGTATATATATCACATTTTCAAATATCTATTATTCTCCATTTTACACAATCTCCTAAACGGTTAAAGATAGGACATCGCGGTTTTCACCAGTGGATTTAGCACCTCATTTCACATAAAATAAGTCCTATAAGTCTACTCTCAGGAGTTGATAAATTTACAAACAAATAAAATGTTTATATATCATATTTTCAAATATCTATTATTCTCTATATTACTCGATCTCCTAAACGGTTACAGATAGAACATCGCGGTTTTCACCAGCGGATTTAGCACCTCATTTTACATAAAATAAGTCCTATAAGTCTACTCTAAAGAGTTGATAAAGGTACAAACGAATAAAATGTTTATATATCACATTTTCAAATATTTATTATTCTCCATTTAACTCGATCTTTTAATCGGTTAAAGATAGGACATCGCGGCTTTCACCAGTGGATTTAGCACCTCATTTTACATAAAATAAGTCCTATAAGTCTACTCTCAAGAGTTGATAAAGGTACAAACGAATAAAATGTTTATATATCACATTTTCAAATATCTATTATTCTCCATTTTACACAATCTCCTAAACGGTTAAAGATTGGACATCGCGGTTTTTACCAGTGGATTTAGCACTTCATTTTACATATAATAAGTCCTATAAGTCTACTCTCAAGATTTGATAAAGGTAGAAACGAATAAAATGTTTATATATCACATTTTCAAATATCTATTATTCTCCATTATTCACAATCTCCTAAACGGTTAAAGATAGGACATCGCGGTTTTCACCAGTGGATTTAGCACCTCATTTTACATAAAATAAGTCTTATAAGTCTACTCTCAAGAGTTGATAAAGGTACAAACGAATAAATGGTTTATATATCGTATTTCAAATATCAATTATTCTTAATTTTGCTCGATCTCCTTAACGGTTAAAGATAGGACATCGCGGTTTTCACCAGTGAATTTAGCACCTCATTTTACATAAAATAAGTCCTATAAGTCTACTCTCAAGAGTTGATAAAGGTACAAACGTATAAAATGTTTATATATCTTTTACAAATATCTATTTTTTCTATTCTATTCGATCTCCTAAACGGTTACAGATAGGACATCGCGGTTTTTACCAGTGGATTTAGCACCTTATTTTACATAAAATAAGTCCTATAAGTCTCCTCCCAAGAGTTGATAAAGGTACAAACGAATAAAATGTTTATAATTCACATTTTCAAATATCTATTACTCTCCATTTTACGCGATCTCCTAAACGGTTACAGATAGGACATCGCGGTTTTCACCAGCGGATTAAGCACCTCATTTTACATAAAGTAAGTCGTATAAGTCAACTCTCATGAGTTGATAAAGGTACAAACGATAAAAATGTTTATAATTCACATTTTCAAATATCTATTATTCTCTATTTTACGCGATCTCCTAAACGGTTACAGATAGGACATCGCGGTTTTTACCAGTGGATTTAGCACCTTATTTTACATAAAATAAGTCCTATAAGTCTCCTCCCAAGAGTTGATAAAGGTACAAACGAATAAAATGTTTATATATCACATTTTCAAATATCTATTATTCTCCATTTTACTCGATCTCCTAAACGGTTAAAGATAGGACATCGCGGTTTTTACCAGTGGATTTAGCACCTCATTTTACATAAAATAGGTTCTATAAGTCTGCTTTCAGGAATTGATAAAGGTACAAACGAATAAAATGTTTATATATCATATTTTCAAATATCTATTAATCTCCATTTTACTCGATCTCCTAAACGGTTAAAGATAGGACATCGCGGTTTTCACCAGTGGATTTAGCACTTTATTTTACATAAAATAAGTTCTATAAGTCTTCTCTCAAGAGTTGATAAAGGTTTAAACGAATAAAATGTTAATATATTACATTTTCAAATATCTTATATTCTACATTTTACTCAATTTCCTAAACGGTTAAAGATAGGACATCGCGGTTTTCACCAGTGGATTTAGCACCTCATTTTACATAAAATAAGTCTTATAAGTCTACTCTCAAGAGTTGATAAAGGTACAAACGAATAAATGGTTTATATATCGTATTTCAAATATCAATTATTCTTAATTTTGCTCGATCTCCTTAACGGTTAAAGATAGGACATCGCGGTTTTCACCAGTGAATTTAGCACCTCATTTTACATAAAATAAGTCCTATAAGTCTACTCTCAAGAGTTGATAAAGGTACAAACGTATAAAATGTTTATATATCTTTTACAAATATCTATTTTTTCCATTCTATTCGATCTCCTAAACGGTTACAGATAGGACATCGCGGTTTTTACCAGTGGATTTAGCACCTTATTTTACATAAAATAAGTCCTATAAGTCTCCTCCCAAGAGTTGATAAAGGTACAAACGAATAAAATGTTTATAATTCACATTTTCAAATATCTATTACTCTCCATTTTACGCGATCTCCTAAACGGTTACAGATAGGACATCGCGGTTTTCACCAGCGGATTAAGCACCTCATTTTACATAAAGTAAGTCGTATAAGTCAACTCTCATGAGTTGATAAAGGTACAAACGATAAAAATGTTTATAATTCACATTTTCAAATATCTATTATTCTCTATTTTACGCGATCTCCTAAACGGTTACAGATAGGACATCGCGGTTTTTACCAGTGGATTTAGCACCTTATTTTACATAAAATAAGTCCTATAAGTCTCCTCCCAAGAGTTGATAAAGGTACAAACGAATAAAATGTTTATATATCACATTTTCAAATATCTATTATTCTCCATTTTACTCGATCTCCTAAACGGTTAAAGATTGGACATCGCGGTTTTTACCAGTGGATTTAGCACCTCATTTTACATAAAATAGGTTCTATAAGTCTGCTTTCAGGAATTGATAAAGGTACAAACGAATAAAATGTTTATATATCATATTTTCAAATATCTATTAATCTCCATTTTACTCGATCTCCTAAACGGTTAAAGATAGGACATCGCGGTTTTCACCAGTGGATTTAGCACTTTATTTTACATAAAATAAGTTCTATAAGTCTTCTCTCAAGAGTTGATAAAGGTTTAAACGAATAAAATGTTAATATATTACATTTTCAAATATCTTATATTCTACATTTTACTCAATTTCCTAAACGGTTAAAGATAGGACATCGCGGTTTTCACCATTGGACACCTCATTTTACATAAAATAAGTCCTATAAGTCTACTCTCAAATGTTGATAAAATTACAAACGAATAAAATGTTTATATATCACATTTTCAAATATCTATTGTTCTCCATTTTAATTAATCTACTAAACGGTTAAAGATAGGACATCGCGGTTTTCACCAGTGGATTTAGCACTTTATTTTACATAAAATAAGTTCTATAAGTCTTCTCTCAAGAGTTGATAAAGGTTTAAACGAATAAAATGTTTATATCACATTTTTAAATATCTATTATTCTCCATTTTACACTATCTCCTAAACGGTTAAAGATAGGACATCGCGGTTTTCACCAGTGGAATAAGCACCTCATTTTACATAAAATAAGTTCTATAAGTCTACTCTCAAGAGTTGATAAAGGTACAAACGAATAAAATGTATATAAATCACATTTTCAAATATCTATTATTCTCCATTTTACTCGATCACCTAAACGGTTAAAGATAGGACATCGCGGTTTTCACCAGTGGATTGAGCACTTTATTTTACATAAAATAAGTCCTATAAGTCTACTCTCAAGATTTGATAAAGGTCCAAACGAATAAAATGTTTATATATCACATTTTCAAATATCAATTATTCTCCATTTAACCCGATCTCCTAAATGGTTACAGATAGGACATCGCGGTTTTCACCAGTGGATTTTGCACCTCATTTTTCATAAAATAAGTCATATAAGTCTACTCTCAAGAGTTGATAAAGGTACAAACGAATAAAATGTTTATATATCACATTTTCAAATATCTATTATTCTCCATTTTACACAATCTCCTAAACGGTTAAAGATTGGACATCGCGGTTTTTACCAGTGGATTTAGCACTTCATTTTACATATAATAAGTCCTATAAGTCTACTCTCAAGATTTGATAATGGTAGAAACGAATAAAATGTTTATATATCACATTTTCAAATATCTATTATTCTCCATTATTCACAATCTCCTAAACGGTTAGAGATAGGACATCGCGGTTTTCACCAATGGATTTAGCACCTCATTTTACATAAAATAAGTCTTATATGTCTACTCTCAAGAGTTGATAAAGGTACAAACGAATAAATGGTTTATATATCGTATTTCAAATATCAATTATTCATAATTTTGCTCGATCTCCTTAACGGTTAAAGATAGGACATCGCGGTTTTCACCAGTGAATTTAGCACCTCATTTTACATAAAATAAGTCCTATAAGTCTACTCTCAAGAGTTGATAAAGGTACAAACGTATAAAATGTTTATATATCTTTTACAAATATCTATTTTTTCCATTCTATTCGATCTCCTAAACGGTTACAGATAGGACATCGCGGTTTTTACCAGTGGATTTAGCACCTTATTTTACATAAAATAAGACCTATAAGTCTCCTCCCAAGAGTTGATAAAGGTACAAACGAATAAAATGTTTATAATTCACATTTTCAAATATCTATTACTCTCCATTGTACGCGATCTCCTAAACGGTTACAGATAGGACATCGCGGTTTTCACCAGCGGATTAAGCACCTCATTTTACATAAAGTAAGTCGTATAAGTCAACTCTCATGAGTTGATAAAGGTACAAACGATAAAAATGTTTATAATTCACATTTTCAAATATCTATTATTCTCTATTTTACGCGATCTCCTAAACGGTTACAGATAGGACATCGCGGTTTTTACCAGTGGATTTAGCACCTTATTTTACATAAAATAAGTCCTATAAGTCTCCTCCCAAGAGTTGATAAAGGTACAAACGAATAAAATGTTTATATATCACATTTTCAAATATCTATTATTCTCCATTTTACACAATCTCCTAAACGGTTAAACATAGGACATCGCAATTTTCACCAGTGGATTTAGCACCTCAATTTACATAAGTAAGTCCTATAAGTCTACTCTCAAGAGTTGATAAAGGTGCAAACGAATAAAATGCTTATATATCACATTTTCAAATATCTATTTTTCTCCATTTTACTCGATCTCCTAAACGGTTACAGATAGGACATCGCGGTTTTCTCCAGCGGATTAAGCATCTCATTTTACATAAAGTAAGTCCTATAAGTCTCCTCCCAAGAGTTGATAAAGGTACAAACGAATAAAATGTTTATATATCACATTTTCAAATATCTATTATTCTCCATTTTACTCGATCTCCTAAACGGTTAAAGATAGGACATCGCGGTTTTCACCATTGGACACCTCATTTTACATAAAATAAGTCCTATAAGTCTACTATCAAGAGTTGATAAAGGTACAAACGAATAAAATGTTTATATATCACATTTTCAAATATCTATTATTTTCCATTTTACTCGATCTCCTAAACGGTTAAAGATAGGACATCGCGGTTTTCACCAGTCGATTTAGCACCTCATTTTACATAAAATAAGTTTTATAAGTCTACTCTCAGGAGTTGATAAAGGTACAAACGAATAAAATGTTTATATATCACATTTTCAAATATCTAATATTCTCCATTTTACTCGATTTCCTAAACGGTTAAAGATGGGACATCGCGGTTTTTACCAGTGGGTTTAGCATCTCATTTTACATAAAATAAGTCCTTTAAGTCTACTCTAATGAGTTGATAAAGGTACAAACGAATAAAATGTTTATATATCACATTTTCAAATGTCTATTCTTCATTTTACTCGATCTCCTATACGGTTACTGATTGGACATCGCGGTTTTCACCAGTGGATTTAGCACCTCAGTTTACATAAAATAAGTCCTATAAGTCTACTCTCAAGAGTTGATAAAGGTACAAACGAATAAAATGTTTATATATCACATTTTCAAATATCTATTATTCTCGATTTTACTCAATCTCCTAAACGGTTAAAGATAGGACATCCCAGTTTTCACCAGTGGATTTAGCACCTCATTTTACATAAAATAAGTCCTATAAGTCTACTGTCAGAAGTTGATAAAGGTACAAACGAATAAAATGTTTATATATCACATTTTCAAATATCTATTATTTTCCATTTTACTCGATCTCTTTAAACAATTATAGATTGGACATGGCGGTTTTCACCAGTGGATTTAGCACCTCATTTTACATAAAATAAGTCCTATAAGTCTACTCTCAAGAGTTGATAAAGGTACAAACGAATAAAATGTTTATATATCACATTTTCAAATATCTATTATTCTCCATTTTACTCGATCTCCTAAACGGTTAAAGATAGGACATCGCGGTTTTCACCAGTGAATTTAGCACCTCATTTTACATAAAATATGTCCTATAAGTCTACTTTTAAGAGTTGATAAAGGTACAAACGAATAAAATGTTTATATATCCCATTTACAAATATCTATATTTTCCATTCTATTCGATCTCCTAAACGGTTAAAAATAGGACATCGCGGTTTTCACCAGTGGATTTAGCACTTCATTTTACATAAAATAAGTCCTATAAGTCTAATTTCAAGAGTTGATAAAGGTACAAACGAATAAAATGTTTATATATCACATTTACAAATATCTATTAATCTAAATTTTAATCAATCTACTAAACGGTTACAGATAGAACATCGCGGTTTTCACCAGTGGATTTAGCACCTCATTTTACATAAAATAAGTCCTATAAGTCTACTCTCATGAGTTGATAAAGGTACAAACGAATAAAATGTTTATATAACACATCTTTAAATATCTAATATTCTCCATTTTACTCGATTTCCTAAAAGGTTAAAGATAGGACATCGCGGTTTTTACCAGTGGATTTTGCACCTCATTTAACATAAATTAAGTCCTATAAGTCTCCTCCCAAGAGTTGATAAAGGTACAAACGAATAAAATGTTAATATATTACATTTTCAAATATCTTTTATTCTACATTTTACTCAATCTCCTAAACGGTTAAAGATAGGACATCGCAGTTTTCACCAGTGGATTTAGCACCTCATTTTACATAAAATAAGTCCTATAAGTCTACTCTCAGAAGTTTATAAAGGTACAAACGAATAAAATGTTTATATAACACATCTTCAAATATCTAATATTCTCCATTTTACTCGATTTCCTAAAAGGTTAAAGATAGGACATCGCGGTTTTTACCAGTGGATTTAGCACCTCATTTAACATAAATTAAGTCTTATAAGTCTCCTCCCAAGAGTTGATAAAGGTACAAACGAATAAATTGTTTATATATCACATTTTCAAATATCTAATATTCTCCATTTTACTCGATTTCCTAAACGGTTAAAGATGGGACATCGCGGTTTTTACCAGTGGGTTTAGCATCTCATTTTACATAAAATAAGTCCTATAAGTCTACTCTAATGAGTTGATAAAGGTACAAACGAATAAAATGTTTATATATCACATTTTCATATATCAATTATTCTCCATTTTACTCGATCTCCTAAACGGTTACAGATAGAACTTCGCGGTGTTTACCAGTGGATTTAGCACCTCATTTTACATAAAATAAGTCCTATAAGTCTACTCTCATGAGTTGATAAAGGTACAAACGAATAAAATGTTTATATATCACATTTTCAAATATTTATTATTCTCCATTTTACTCGATCTCCTAAACGGTTAAAGATAGGACATCGCGGTTATTACCAGTGGATTTAGCACCATATTTTACATTAAATAAGTACTATAAATCTACTCTCAGGAGTTGATTAAGGTACAAACGAATAAAATTTTTATATATCACATTTTCAAATGTCTATTCTTCAATTTACTCGATCTCCTATACGGTTACTGATTGGACATCGCGGTTTTCACCAGTGGATTAAGCACCTCAGTTTACATAAAATAAGTCCTATAAGTCTACTCTCAGGAGTTGATAAAGGTACAAACGAATAAAATGTTTATATATCACATTTTCAAATATCTATTATTCTCCATATTACTCGATCACCTAAACGGTTACAGATAGAACTTCGCGGTGTTTACCAGTGGATTTAGCACCTCATTTTACATATAAAAAGTCCTATAAGTCTACTCTCAAGAGTTGATAAAGGTACAAACGAATAAAATGTTTATATATCACATTTTCAAATATCTATTATTCTCGATTTTACTCAATCTCCTAAACGGTTAAAGATAGGACATCCCAGTTTTCACCAGTGGATTTAGCACCTCATTTTACATAAAATAAGTCCTATAAGTCTACTGTCAGAAGTTGATAAAGGTACAAACGAATAAAATGTTTATATATCACATTTTCAAATATCTATTATTTTCCATTTTACTCGATCTCTTTAAACAATTATAGATTGGACATGGCGGTTTTCACCAGTGGATTTAGCACCTCATTTTACATTAAATAAGTCCTATAAGTCTACTCTCAAGAGTTGATAAAGGTACAAACGAATAAAATGTTTGTATATCACATTTTCAAATATCTATTATTCTCCATTTTACTCGATCTCCTAAACGGTTAAAGATAGGACATCGCGGTTTTCACCAGTGAATTTAGCACCTCATTTTACATAAAATATGTCCTATAAGTCTACTTTTAAGAGTTGATAAAGGTACAAACGAATAAAATGTTTATATATCCCATTTACAAATATCTATTTTTTCCATTCTATTCGATCTCCTAAACGGTTAAAAATAGGACATCGCGGTTTTCACCAGTGGATTTATCACCTCATTTTACATAAAATAAGTCCTATAAGTCTAATTTCAAGAGTTGATAAAGGTACAAACGAATAAAATGTTTATATATCACATTTTCAAATATCTATTATTCTCGATTTTACTCAATCTCCTAAACGGTTAAAGATAGGACATCCCAGTTTTCACCAGTGGATTTAGCACCTCATTTTACATAAAATAAGTCCTATAAGTCTACTGTCAGGAGTTGATAAAGGTACAAACGAATAAAATGTTTATATATCACATTTTCAAATATCTATTATTTTCCATTTTACTCGATCTCCTAATCGGTTAAAGATAGGACATCGCGGTTTTCACCAGTGGATTTAGCACCTCATTTTACATAAAATAAGTTTTATAAGTCTACTCTCAAGAGTTGATAAGGGAACAAACGAATAAAATGTTTATATATCACATTTTCAAATATCTAATATTCTCCATTTTACTCGATTTCCTAAACGGTTAAAGATAGGACATCTCGGTTTTTACCAGTGGGTTTAGCATCTCATTTTACATAAAATAAGTCCTATAAGTCTACTCTAATGAGTTGATAAAGGTACAAACGAATAAAATGTTTATATATCACATTTTCATATATCAATTATTCTCCATTTTACTCGATCTCCTAAACGGTTACAGATAGGACATCGCGGTTCTCACCAGCGGATTTAGCACCTCATTTTACATAAAATAAGTCCTATAAGTCTACTCTCAAGAGTTGATAAAGGTACAAACGAATAAAATGTTTATATATCACATTTTCAAATATTTATTATTCTCCATTTTACTCGATCTTCTAAACCTTTAAAGATAGGACATCGCGGTTTTTACCAGTGGATTTAGCACCTTATTTTAAATAATATAAGTCCTATAAGTCTACTCTCATGAGTTGATAAAGGGACAAACGAATAAAATGTTTATATAACACATCTTTAAATATCTAATATTTTCCATTTTACTCGATTTCCTAAAAGGTTAAAGATAGGACATCGCGGTTTTTACCAGTGGATTTTGCACCTCATTTAACATAAATTAAGTCCTATAAGTCTAATTTCAAGAGTTGATAAAGGTACAAACGAATAAAATGTTTATATATCACATTTACAAATATCTATTAATCTAAATTTTAATCAATCTACAAAACGGTTACAGATAGAACATCGCGGTTTTCACCAGTGGATTTAGCACCTCATTTTACATAAAATAAGTCCTATAAGTCTACTCTCATGAGTTGATAAAGGTACAAACGAATAAAATGTTTATATAACACATCTTTAAATATCTAATATTCTCCATTTTACTCGATTTCCTAAAAGGTTAAAGATAGGACATCGCGGTTTTTACCAGTGGATTTTGCACCTCATTTATCATAAATTAAGTCCTATAAGTCTCCTCCCAAGAGTTGATAAAGGTACAAACGAATAAAATGTTAATATATTACATTTTCAAATGTCTTTTATTCTACATTTTACTCAATCTCCTAAACGGTTAAAGATAGGACATCGCAGTTTTCACCAGTGGATTTAGCACCTCATTTTACATAAAATAAGTCCTATAAGTCTACTCTCAGAAGTTTATAAAGGTACAAACGAATAAAATGTTTATATAACACATCTTCAAATATCTAATATTCTCCATTTTACTCGATTTCCTAAAAGGTTAAAGATAGGACATCGCGGTTTTTACCAGTGGATTTAGCACCTCATTTAACATAAATTAAGTCCTATAAGTCTCCTCCCAAGAGTTGATAAAGGTACAAACGAATAAAATGTTAATATATTACATTTTCAAATATCTTTTATTGTACATTTTACTCAATCTCCTAAACGGTTAAAGATAGGACATCGCGGTTTTCACCATTGGACACCTCATTTTACATAAAATAAGTCCTATAAGTCTACTCTCAAATCTTGATAAAATTACAAACGAATAAAATGTTTATATATCACATTTTCAAATATCTATTATTTTCCATTTTACTCGATCTCCTAAACGGTTAAAGATAGGACATCGCGGTTTTCACCAGTGGATTTAGCACCTCATTTTACATAAAATAAGTTTTATAAGTCTACTCTCATGAGTTGATAAAGGTACAAGCGAATAAAATGTTTATATATCACATTTTCAAATATCTATTATTCTCCATTTTACTCGATCTCCTAAACGGTTACAGATAGGACATCGCGGTTTTCACCAGCTGATTTAGCACCTCATTTTACATAAAATAAGTCCTATAAGTCTACTCTAAATAGTTGATAAAGGTACAAATGAATAAAATGTTTATATATCACATTTTCAAATATTTATTATTCTCCATTTTACTCGATCTCCTAAACGGTTAAAGATAGGACATCGCGGTTATTACCAGTGGATTTAGCACCATATTTTACATTAAATAAGTCCTATAAGTCTACTCTCAGGAGTTGATTAAGGTACAAACGAATAAAATTTTTATATATCACATTTTCAAATGTCTATTCTTCATTTTACTCGATCTCCTATACGGTTACTAATTGGACATCGCGGTTTTCACCAGTGGATTTAGCACCTCAGTTTACATAAAATAAGTCCTATAAGTCTACTCTCAGGAGTTGATAAAGGTACAAACAAATAAATTGTTTATATATCACATTTTCAAATATCTATTATTCTCCATTTTACTCGATCTCCTAAACGGTTAAACATAGGACATCGCAATTATCACCAGTGGATTTAGCACCTCAATTTACATAAGATAGTCCTATAAGTCTACTCTCAAGAGTTGATAAAGGTGCAAACGAATAAAATGCTTATATCTCACATTTTCAAATATCTATTATTCTCCATATTACTCGATCACCTAAACGGTTACAGATAGAACTTCGCGGTGTTTACCAGTGGATTTAGCACCTCATTTTACATATAAAAAGTCCTATAAGACTACTCTCAAGAGTTGATAAAGGTACAAACGAATAAAATGTTTATATATCACATTTTCAAATATCTATTATTCTCGATTTTACTCAATCTCCTAAACGGTTAAAGATAGGACATCCCAGTTTTCACCAGTGGATTTAGCACCTCATTTTACATAAAATAAGTCCTATAAGTCTACTGTCAGGAGTTGATAAAGGTACAAACGAATAAAATGTTTATATATCACATTTTCAAATATCTATTATTTTCCATTTTACTCGATCTCTTTAAACAATTATAGATTGGACATGGCGGTTTTCACCAGTGGATTTAGCACCTCATTTTACATAAAATAAGTCCTATAAGTCTACTCTCAAGAGTTGATAAAGGTACAAACGAATAAAATGTTTGTACATTACATTTTCAAATATCTATTATTCTCCATTTTACTCGATCTCCTAAACGGTTAAAGATAGGACATCGCGGTTTTCACCAGTGAATTTAGCACCTCATTTTACATAAAATATGTCCTATAAGTCTACTTTTAAGAGTTGATAAAGGTACAAACGGATAAAATGTTTATATATCCCATTTACAAATATCTATTTTTTCCATTCTATTCGATCTCCTAATCGGTTAAAGATAGGACATCGCCGTTTTCACCAGTGGATTTAGCACCTCATTTTACATAAAATAAGTCCTATAAGTCTACTCTCAGAAGTTTATAAAGGTACAAACGAATAAAATGTTTATATAACACATCTTCAAATATCTAATATTCTCCATTTTACTCGATTTCCTAAAAGGTTAAAGATAGGACATCGCGGTTTTTACCAGTGGATTTAGCACCTCATTTAACATAAATTAAGTCCTATAAGTCTCCTCCCAAGAGTTAATAAAGGTACAAACGAATAAAATGTTAATATATTACATTTTCAAATATCTTTTATTCTACATTTTACTCAATCTCCTAAACGGTTAAAGATAGGACATCGCGGTTTTCACCATTGGACACCTCATTTTACATAAAATAAGTCCTATAAGTCTACTCTCAAATGTTGATAAAATTACAAAAGAATAAAATGTTTATATATCACATTTTCAAATATCTATTATTTTCCATTTTACTCGATCTCCTAATCGGTTAAAGATAGGATATCGCGGTTTTCACCAGTGGATTTAGCACCTCATTTTACATAAAATAAGTTTTATAAGTCTACTCTCAGGAGTTGATAAAGGTACAAACGAATAAAATGTTTATATATCACATTTTCAAATATCTAATATTCTCCATTTTACTCGATTTTCTAAACCGTTAAAGATAGGACATCTCGGTTTTTACCAGTGGGTTTAGCATCTCATTTTACATAAAATAAGTCCTATAAGTCTACTCTAATGAGTTGATAAAGGTACAAACGAATAAAATGTTTATATATCACATTTTCATATATCAATTATTCTCCATTTTACTCGATCTCCTAAACGGTTACAGATAGGACATCGCGGTTCTCACCAGCGGATTTAGCACCTCATTTTACATAAAATAAGTCCTATAAGTCTCCTCTCAAGAGTTGATAAAGGTACAAACGAATAAAATGTTTATATATCACATTTTCAAATATTTATTATTCTCCATTTTACTCGATCTTCTAAACCTTTAAAGATAGGACATCGCGGTTTTTACCAGTGGATTTAGCACCTTATTTTAAATAATATAAGTCCTATAAGTCTACTCTCATGAGTTGATAAAGGGACAAACGAATAAAATGTTTGTATATCACATTTTCAAATATCTATTATTCTCCATTTTACTCGATCTTCTAATCGGTTAAAGATAGGACATCGAGGTTTTCACCAGTGGATTTAGCACCTTATTTTACATAAAATAAGTCCTATAAGTCTACTCTAAATAGTTGATAAAGGTACAAATGAATAAAATGTTTATATATCACATTTTCAAATATTTATTATTCTCCATTTTACTCGATCTCCTAAACGGTTAAAGATAGGACATCGCGGTTATTACCAGTGGATTTAGCACCATATTTTACATTAAATAAGTCCTATAAGTCTACTCTCAGGAGTTGATAAAGGTACAAACGAATAAAATTTTTATATATCACATTTTCAAATGTCTATTCTCCATTTTACTCGATCTCCTATACGGTTACTGATTGGACATCGCGGTTCTCACCAGTGGATTTTGCACCTCATTTTATATAAAATAAGTTCTATAAGTCTACTCTCAGGTGTTGATAAAGGTACAAACAAATAAAATGTTTATATATCACATTTTCAAATATCTATTATTCTCCATTTTACTCGATCTCCTAAACGGTTAAACATAGGACATCGCAATTTTCACCAGTGGATTTAGCACCTCAATTTACATAAGATAGTCCTATAAGTCTACTCTCAAGAGTTGATAAAGGTGCAAAGGAATAAAATGCTTATATATCACATTTTCAAATATCTATTATTCTTCATATTACTCGATCACCTAAACGGTTACAGATAGAACTTCGCGGTGTTTACCAGTGGATTTAGCACCTCATTTTACATATAAAAAGTCCTATAAGTCTACTCTCAAGAGTTGATAAAGGTACAAACGAATAAAATGTTTATATATCACATTTTCAAATATCTATTATTCTCGATTTTACTCAATCTCCTAAACGGTTAAAGATAGGACATCGCAGTTTTCACCAGTGGATTTAGCACCTCATTTTACATAAAATAAGTTCTATAAGTCTACTTTCAAAAGTTGATATAGGTACAAACAAATAAAATGTTTATATATCACATTTACAAATATCTATTTTTTCCATTCAATTCGATCTCCTAAACGGTTACAGATACGACATTGCGGTTTTTACCAGTGGATTTAGCACCTTATTTTACATAAAATAAGTCCTATAAGTCTCCTCCCAAGAGTTGATAAAGGTACAAACGAATAAAATGTTTATAAATCACATTTTCAAATATTTATTATTCTCCATTTTACTCGATCTCCTAAACGGTTATAGATAGGACATCGCGGTCATTACCAGTGGATTTAGCACCATATTTTACATAAAATAAGTCCTATAAGTCTACTCTCAGGAGTTGATAAAGGTACAAACGAATAAAATTTTTATATATCACATTTTCAAAAGTCTATTCTCCATTTTACTCATCTCCTATACGGTTACTGATAGGACATCGCGGTTTTCACCATTGGACACCTCATTTTACATAAAATAAGTCCTATAAGTCTACTCTCAAATGTTGATAAAGGTACAAACGAATAAAATGTTTATATATCACATTTTCAAATATCTATTATTCTTAATTTTACTCGATATCCTAAACGGTTACAGATAGAACATCGCGGTTTTCACTAGTGAGTTAAGCACCTCATTTTACATTATATAGGTCCCATAAGTCTACTCTCAAGAGTTGATAAAATTACAAACGAATAAAATGTTTATATATCACATTTTCAAATATTTATTATTCTCCATTTTACTCGATCTCCTAAACGGTTAAAGATAGGACATCGCGGTTATTATCAGTAGATTTAGCACCATATTTTACATTAAATAAGTCCTATAAGTCTACTCTCAAGAGTTGATAAAATTACAAACGAATAAAATTTTTATATATCACATTTTCAAATATTTATTATTCTCCATTTTACTCGATCTCCTAAACGGTTAAAGATAGGACATCGCGGTTATTATCAGTAGATTTAGCACCTCATTTTACATAAAATAAGTTCTATAAGTCTACTCTCAGGAGTTGATAAAGGTACAAACGAATAAAATGTTTATATATCACATTTTCAAATATCTTATGATCTCCATTTTACTCGATCTCTTAAACGGTTAAAGATAGGACGTCGCAGTTCTTACCAGTGGATTTAGCACCTCATTTTACATAAAATAAGTCCTATAAGTCTACTCTAATGAGTTGATATAGGTACAACCGAATAAAATGTTTATAAATCACCTTTTCAAATATCTTTTATTCTCCATTTTACACAATCTCCTAAACGGTTATAGATAGGACATCGCGGTTCTCACCAGCGGATTTAGCACCTCATTTTACATAAAATAAGTCCTATAAGTCTACTCTCAAGAGTTGATAAAGGTACAAACGAATAAAATGTTTATATATCACATTTTCAAATATTTATTATTCTCCATTTTACTCGATCTCCTAAACGGTTAAAGATAGGACATCGCGGTTTTTACCAGTGGGTTTAGCACCTCATTTTACATAAAATAAGTCCTATAAGTCTACTCTCATGAGTTGATAAAGGTACACACGAATAAAATGTTTGTATATCACATTTTCAAATATCTATTATCCTCCATTTTACCCGATCTCCTAAACGGTTAAAGATAGGACATCGCCTTTTCACCAGTGGATTTAGCACCTCATTTTACATAAAATAAGTCCTATAAGTCTACTCTCATGAGTTGATAAAGGTACAAACGAATAAAATGTTTGTATATCACATTTTCAAATATTTATTATTCTCCATTTTACTCGATCTCCTAAACGGTTAAAGATAGGACATCGCGGTTTTCACCAGCGGATTTAGCACCTTATTTTACATAAAATAAGTCGTATAAGTCTACTCTCATGAGTTGATAAAGGTACAAACGAATAAAATGTTTATATATCACATTTTCAAATATCTATTATTCTTAATCTTACTCGATATCCTAAACGGTTAAAGATAGGACATCGCAGTTTTCACCAGTGGATTTAGCACCTTATTTTACATAAAATAAGTTCTATAAGTCTCCTCCCAAGAGTTGATAAAGGAACAAACGAATAAAATGTTTATATATCACATTTTCATATATCAATTATTCTCCATTTTACTCGATCTCCTAAACGGTTACAGATAGGACATCGCGGTTCTCACCAGCGGATTTAGCACCTCATTTTACATAAAATAAGTCCTATAAGTCTACTCTCAAGAGTTGATAAAGGTACAAAGGAATAAAATGTTTATATATCACATTTTCAAATATTTATTATTCAACATTTTACTCGATCTTCTAAACCTTTAAAGATAGGACATCGCGGTTTTTACCAGTGGATTTAGCACCTTATTTTAAATAATGTAAGTCCTATAAGTCTACTCTCATGAGTTGATAAAGGGACAAACGAATAAAATGTTTGTATATCACATTTTCAAATATCTATTATTCTCCATTTTACTCGATCTTCTAATCGGTTAAAGATAGGACATCGAGGTTTTCACCAGTGGATTTAGCACCTTATTTTACATAAAATAAGTCCTATAAGTCTACTCTAAATAGTTGATAAAGGTACAAATGAATAAAATGTTTATATATCACATTTTCAAATATCTATTGTTCTCCATTTTAATCAATCTACTAAACGGTTACAGATAGGACATCGCGGTTTTCACCAGTGGGTTTAGCACCTCATTTTACATAAAATAAGTCCTATAAGTCTACTCTCATGAGTTGATAAAGGTACACACGAATAAAATGTTTGTATATCACATTTTCAAATATCTATTATCCTCCATTTTACTCGATCTCCTAAACGGTTAAAGATAGGACATCGCCTTTTCACCAGTGGATTTAGCACCTCATTTTACATAAAATAAGTCCTATAAGTCTACTCTCATGAGTTGATAAAGGTACAAACGAATAAAATGTTTGTATATCACATTTTCAAATATTTATTATTCTCCATTTTACTCGATCTCCTAAACGGTTAAAGATAGGACATCGCGGTTTTCACCAGCGGATTTAGCACCTTATTTTACATAAAATAAGTCGTATAAGTCTACTCTCATGAGTTGATAAAGGTACAAACGAATAAAATGTTTTTATATCACATTTTCAAATATCTATTGTTCTCCATTTTAATCAATCTACTAAACGGTTACAGATAGGACATCGCGGTTTTCACCAGTGGGTTTAGCACCTTATTTTACATAAAATAAGTCCTATAAGTCTAATCTCATGAGTTGATAAAGGTACAAACGAATAAAATGTTTTTATATCACATTTTCAAATATCTATTATTCTCCATTTTACTCGATCTCCTAAACGGTTACAGATAGGACATCGCGGTTTTCACCAGCGGATTTAGCACCTCATTTTACATAAAATAAGTCCTATAAGTCTACTCTAAAGAGTTGATAAAGGTACAAACGAATAAAATGTTTATATATCACATTTTCAAATATTTATTATTCTCCATTTTACTCGATCTCCTAAACGGTTACAGATAGGACATCGCGGTTTTCAACAGCGAATTTAGCACCTCATTTTACATAAAATAAGTCCTATAAGTCTACTCTAAAGAGTTGATAAAGGTTCAAATGAATAAAATGTTTATATATCACATTTTCAAATATTTATTATTCTCCATTTTACTCGATCTTCTAATCGGTTAAAGATAGGACATCGCGGTTTTCACCAGTGGATTTAGCACCTTATTTTACATAAAATAAGTCCTATAAGTCTGCTCTCATAAGTTAATAAAGGTACAAACGAATAAAATGTTTATATATCCCATTTTCAAATATCTATTATTTTCCATTTTACTCGATCTCCTAAACGGTTAAAGATAGGACATCGCGGTTTTTACCATTGGACACCTCATTTTACATAAAATAAGTCGTATAAGTCTACTCTCAAGAGTTGATAAAGGTACAACCGAATAAAATGTTTATATATCACATTTTCAAATATCTTTTATTCTCCATTTTACACAATCTCGTAAACGGTTACAGATAGGACATCGCGGTTTTCACCAGCGGATTTAGCACCTTATTTTAAATAAAATAAGTCCTATAAGTCTACTCTCATGAGTTGATAAAGGTACAAACGAATAAAATGTTTGTATATCACATTTTCAAATATTTATTATTCTCCATTTTACTCGATCTCCTAAACGGTTAAAGATAGGACATCGCGGTTATTACCAGTGAATTTAGCACCATATTTTACATAAAATAAGTCTTTTAAGTCTGCTCTCAGGAGTTGATAAAGGTACAAACGAATAAAATTTTTATATATCACATTTTCAAATATCTATTGTTCTCCATTTTAATCAATCTACTAAACGGTTACAGATAGGACATCGCGGTTTTCACCAGCGATTTAGCACCTCATTTTACATAAAATAAGTCCTACTCTAAAGAGTTGATAAAGGTACAAACGAATAAAATGTTTATATATCACATTTTCAAATATTTATTATTCTCCATTTTACTCGATCTTCTAATCGGATAAAGATAGGACATCGCGGTTTTCACCAGTGGATTTAGCACCTTATTTAACATAAAATAAGTGATATAAGTCTGCTCTCATAAGTTAATAAAGGTACAAACGAATAAAATGTTTATATATCACATTTTCAAATATCTATTATTCTTCATTTTACTCGATCTCCTAAACGGTTAAAGATAGAACTTTGCGGTTTTCACCAGTGGATTTAGCACCTCATTTTATATATATTAAGTCCTATAAGTCTACTCTCAAGAGTTGATAATGGTACAAACGAATAAAATGTTTATATATCACATTTTCATATATCTATTATTCTCTATTTAACTCGATCTCCTAAACGGTTAAAAATAGAACATCGCGGTTTTAACCAGTGGATTTAGCACCTCATTTTACATAAAATGAGTCCTATAAGTCTACCCTCAAGAGTTGATAAAGGTACAAACGAAAAAATGTTTATATATCACATTATCAATTATCTATTATTCTCCATTTTACTCGATCTTCTAAACGGTTAAAGATAGGACATCGCGGTTTTCACCAGTGGATTCAGCACCTCATTTTACATAAAATGAGTCCTATAAGTCTACTCTCAAGAGTTGATAAAGGTACAAACGAATAAAATGTTTATATATCACATTTTCAAATATTTATTATTCTCCATTTTACTCGATCTTCTAAACGGTTAAAGATAGGACATCGCGGTTTTTACCAGTGGATTTAGCACCTTATTTTAAATAAAATAAGTCCTATAAGTCTACTCTAAAGAGTTGATAAAGTTACAAACGAATAAAATGTTTATATATCACATTTTCAAATATTTATTATTCTCCATTTTACTAGATCTCCTAAACGGTTACAGATAGGACATCGCGGTTTTCACCAGCGGATTTAGCACCTCATTTTACATAAAATAAGTCCTATAAGTCTACTCTAAAGAGTTGATAAAGGTACAAACGAATAAAATGTTTATATATCACATTTTCAAATATTTATTATTCTCCATTTTACTCGATCTCCTAAACGGTTACAGATAGGACATCGCGATTTTCACCAGTGGATTTAGCACCTCATTTTTCATAAAATAATTCCCATAAGTCCACTCTCAGGAGTTGATAAAGGTACAAACGAATAAAATGTATATATATCACATTTTCAAATATCTATTATTCTCCATTTTACTCGATCTCCTAAAAGGTTAAGGATAGGACATCTCGGCTTTCACCCGTGGATTAAGCACTTCATTTTTTATAAAATAAGTCCTATAAGTCTACTCTCATGAGTTGATAAGGGTTCAAACGAATAAATTGTTTATATATCACATTTTCAAATATCAATTATTCTCCATTTTACTCGATCTCCTAAACGGTAACAGATAGGACATCGCGGTTCTCACCATTGGACACCTCATTTTACATAAAATAAGTCGTATAAGTCTACTCTCAAGAGTTGATAAAGGTACAAACGAATAAAATGTTTATATATCACATTTTCAAATATCTATTATTCTCCATTTTACTCGATCTTCTAAACGGTTAAAGATAGGACACCGAGAGTTTTCTCCAGTGGATTAAGCACCTCATTTTACATAAAATAAGTCCTATAAGTCTACTCTTATGAGTTGATAAAGGTACAAACAAATAAAATGTTTATATATCACATTTTCAAATATTTATTATTCTCCATTTTACTCGATCTTCTAAACGGTTAAAGATAGGACATCGCGGTTTTGACCAGTGGATTTAGCACCTTATTTTATATAATATAAGTCCTATAAGTCTACTCTAATGAGTGGATAATGGTACAAACGAATAAAATGTTTATATATCACATTTTCATATATCAATTATTCTCCATTTTACTTGATCTCCTAAACGGTTACAGATAGGACATCGCGGTTCTCACCAGCGGATTTAGCACCTCATTTTACATAAAATAAGTCCTATAAGTCTACTCTCAAGAGTTGATAAAGGTACAAACGAATAAAATGTTTATATATCACATTTTCCAATATTTATTATTCTCCATTTTACTCGATCTTCTAAACGGTTAAGGATAAGACATCGCGGTTTTTACCAGTGGATTTAGCACCTTATTTTAATAAAAGAAGTCCTTTAAGTCCACTCTCATGAGTTGATAAAGGTACAAACGAATAAAATGTCTATATATCGTATTTCAAATATCTATTATTCTTAATTTTACTCGATCTCCTAAACGGTTACAGATAGGACATCGCGGTTGTTACCAGTGGATTTAGCACCTTATTTTACATAAAATAAGTCCTATAAGTCTCCTCCCAAGAGTTGATAAAGGTACAAACGAATAAAATGTTTATATATCACATTTTCAAATATCTATTATCCTTAATTTTACTCGATATCCTAAACGGTTACAGATAGAACATCGCGGTTTTCACTAGTGAGTTGAGCACCTCATTTTACATAAAATAAATCCCATAAGTCTACTCTCAGGAGTTGATAAAGGTACAAACGAATAAAATGTTTATATATCACATTTTCAAATATCTATTATTCTTAATTTTACTCGATATCCTAAACGGTTACAGATGAACATCGCGGTTTTCACTAGTGAGTTGAGCACCTCATTTTACATAAAATAAATCCCATAAGTCTACTCTCAGGAGTTGATAAAGGTACAAACGAATAAAATTTTTATATATCACATTTTCAAATGTCTATTATTCTCCATTTTACTCGATCTCCTATACGGTTACTGATAGGACATCGCGGTTTTCACCAATGGATTTAGCACCTCATTTTACATAAAATAAGTCCTATAAGTCTACACTCAGGAGTTGATAAAGGTACAAACAAATAAAATGTTTATATATCACATTTTCAAATATCTATTATTCTCTATATTACTCGATCTCCTAAACGGTTACAGATAGGACATCGCGGTTTTCACCAGTGGATTAAGCACCTCATTTTTTATAAAATAAGTCCTATAAGTCAACTCTCATAAGTTGATAAAGGTACAAACGAATAAATTGTTTATATATCACATTTTCAAATATCTATTATTCTCCATTTTACTCGATCTCCTAAACGGTTAAAGATAGGACATCGCGGTTTTCACCAGTGGATTTAGCACCTCATTTTACATTAAATAAGTCCTATAAGTCTACTCTCAGGAGATGATAACGGTACAAACGAATATAATGTTTATATATCACATTTTCAAATATCTATTATTCTCCATTTTACTCGATTTTCTAAACGGTAAAAGATATTACATCGCGGTTTTCACCAATGGATTTAGCACCTCATTTTACATAAAATAAGTCCTATAAGTCTACTCTCATGAGTTGATAAAGGTACAAACGAATAAAATGTCTATATATCGTATTTCAAATATCTATTATTCTTAATTTTACTCGATCTCCTAAAGGGTTACAGATAGGACATCGCGGTTGTTACCAGTGGATTTAGCACCTTATTTTACATAAAATAAGTCCTATAAGTCTCCTCCCAAGAGTTGATAAAGGTACAAACGAATAAAATGTTTATATATCACATTTTCAAATATCTATTATCCTTAATTTTACTCGATATCCTAAACGGTTACAGATAGAACATCGCGGTTTTCACTAGTGAGTTGAGCACCTCATTTTACATAAAATAAGTCCCATAAGTCTACTCTCATAAGTTGATAAAGGTACAAACGAATAAATTGTTTATATATCACATTTTCAAATATCTATTATTCTCCATTTTACTCGATCTCCTAAACGGTTAAAGATAGGACATCGCGGTTTTCACCAGTGGATTTAGCACCTCATTTTACATTAAATAAGTCCTATAAGTCTACTTTCAAGAGTTGATAAAGGTACAAACGAATAAAATGTTTAAATATCACATTTACAAATATCTATTTTTTCCATTCTATTCGATCTCCTAAACGGTTAATGATAAGACATCGCGGTTTTCACCAGCGGACTAAGCACCTCATTTTACATAAAATAAGTCCTATAAGTCTACACTCAGGAGTTGATAAAGGTACAAACAAATAAAATGTTTATATATCACATTTTCAAATATCTATTATTCTCTACATTACTCGATCTCCTGAACGGTTACAGATAGGACATCGCGGTTTTCACCAGTGGATTAAGCACCTCATTTTTTATAAAATAAGTCCTATAAGTCTACTCTCATAAGTTGATAAAGGTACAAACGAATAAATTGTTTATATATCACATTTTCAAATATCTATTATTCTCCATTTTACTCGATCTCCTAAACGGTTAAAGATAGGACATCGCGGTTTTCACCAGTGGATTTAGCACCTCATTTTACATTAAATAAGTCCTATAAGTCTACTTTCAAGAGTTGATAAAGGTACAAACGAATAAAATGTTTAAATATCACATTTACAAATATCTATTTTTTCCATTCTATTCGATCTCCTAAACGGTTAATGATAAGACATCGCGGTTTTCACCAGCGGACTAAGCACCTCATTTTACATAAAATAAGTCCTATAAGTCTACACTCAGGAGTTGATAAAGGTACAAACGAATAAAATGTCTATATATCGTATTTCAAATATCTATTATTCTTAATTTTACTCGATCTCCTTAAGGGTTACAGATAGGACATCGCGGTTTTCACCAGCGGATTTAGCACCTCATTTTACATAAAATAAGTCCTATAAGTCTACTCTAAAGAGTTGATAAAGGTACAAACGAATAAAATGTTTATATATCACACTTTCAAATATCTATTATTCTCCATTTTACTCAATCCCCTAAACGGTTAATGATAAGACATCGCGGTTTTCACCAATGGATTTAGCACCTCATTTTACATAAAATAAGTCCTATAAGTCTACTCTCAGGAGATGATAACGGTACAAACGAATATAATGTTTATATATCACATTTTCAAATATCTATTATTCTCCATTTTACTCGATTTTCTAAACGGTAAAAGATATTACATCGCGGCTTTCACCAATGGATTTAGCACCTCATTTTACATAAAATAAGTCATATAATTCTACTCTCAGGAGATGATAACGGTACAAACGAATATAATGTTTATATATCACATCTTCAAATATCTATTATTCTCCATTTTACTCGATCTCCTAAACGGTTAATGATTAGACATCGCGGTTTTCTCCAATGGATTTAGCACCTCATTTTACATAAAATAAGTCCTTTAAGTCTACTCTCAGAAGTTGATAAAGGTACAAACGAATAAAATGTTTATATATCACATTTTCAAATATTTATTATTCTCCATTTTACTCGATCTTTTAACGGTTAAAGATAGGACATCGCGGTTTTCACCAGTGGATTTAGCACCTCATTTTACATAAAATAAGTTCTATAAGTCTACTCTCAGGAGTTGATAAAGGTACAAACGAATAAAATGTTTATAAATCACATTTTCAAATATCTATTATTCTTTATTTTACTCGATCTCCTAAACGGTTACAGATAGGACATCGCGATTTTCACCAGCGGATTAAGCACCTTATTTTACATAAAATAAGTCGTATAAGTCTACTCTCATGAGTTGATAAAGGTACAAACGAATAAAATGTTTATATATCACATTTTCAAATATTTATTATTCCCCATTTTACTCGATCTTCTAAACGGTTAAAGATAGGACATCGCGGTTTTTACCAGTGGATTTAGCACCTTATTTTACATAAAATAAGTCCTATAAGTCAACCCTCATGAGTTGATAAAGATACAAACGAATAAAATGTTTATATATCACATTTTCAAATATTTATTATTCTCCATTTTACTCGATCTCCTAAACGGTTAAAGATAGGACATCGCGGTTTTCACCAGTGGATTAAGCACCTCATTTTACATAAAATAAGTTCTATAAGCCTACTCTCAGGAGTTGATAAAGGTACAAACGAATAAAATGTTTATATATCACGTTTTCAAATATCTAATATTCTCCATTTTACTCGATTACCTAAACGGTTAATGATAAGACATCGCGGTTTTCACCAATGGATTTAGCACCTCATTTTACATAAAATAAGTCCTATAAGTCTACTCTCAGGAGATGATAACGGTACAAAAGAATAAAATGTTTATATATCACATTTTCAAATATCTATTATTCTCCATTTTACTCGATTATCTAAACGGTAAAAGATAGGACATCGCGGTTTTTACCAATGGATTTAGCACTTCATTTTACATAAAATAGGTCCTATAAGTCTACTCTCAAGAGTTGATAAAGGTACAAACGAATAAAATGTTTATATATCACATTTTCAAATATCTATTATTCTCCATATTACTCGATCTCCTAAACTGTTACAAATAGAACATCACGGTTTTCACCAGTGGATTTAGCACCTCATTTTACATAAAATAAGTCCTATAAGTCTTCTCTCAAGAGTTGATAAAGGTACGAACGAATAAAATGTTTATATATCACATTTTCAAATATCTATTATCCTCCATTATACTCAATCTCCTAAACGGTTAAAGATGGGACATCGCGGTTTTTACCAGTGGATTTAGCACCTTATTTTAATAAAATAAGTCTTATAAGTCTACTCTCATGAGTTGATAAAGGTACAAACGAATAAAATGTTTATATATCACATTTTCAAATATCTATTATTCTTAATTTTACTCGATATCCTAAACGGTTACAGATAGAACATCGCGGTTTTTACCAGTGAGTTAAGCACCTCATTTTACATAAAATAAGTCCCATAAGTCTACTCTCATGAGTTGATAAAGGTACAAACGAATAAAATGTTTATATATCACATTTTCAAATATCTATTATTCTCCATTTTACTCGATCCCCTAAACGGTTAATGATAAAACATCGCGGTTTTCACCAATGGATTTAGCACCTCATTTTACATAAAATAAGTCCTATAAGTCTACTCTCAGGAGATGATAACGGTACAAACGAATATAATGTTTATATATCACATTTTCAAATATCTATTATTCTCCATTTTACTCGATTTTCTAAACGGTAAAAGATATTACATCGCGGTTTTCACCAATGGATTTAGCACCTCATTTTACATAAAATAAGTCCTATAAGTCTACTCTCAGGAGATGATAACGGTACAAACGAATATAATGTTTATATATCACATCTTCAAATATCTATTATTCTCCATTTTACTCGATCTCCTAAACGGTTAATGATTAGACATCGCGGTTTTCTCCAATGGATTTAGCACCTCATTTTACATAAAATGAGTCCTTTAAGTCTACTCTCAGAAGTTGATAAAGGTACAAACGAATAAAATGTTTATATATCACATTTTCAAATATTTATTATTCTCCATTTTACTCGATCTTCTAACGGTTAAAGATAGGACATCGCGGTTTTGACCAGTGGATTTAGCACCTTATTTTACATAAAATAAGTCCTATAAGTCTACTCTAATGAGTTGATAAAGGTACAAACGAATAAAATGTTTATATATCACACTTTCAAATATCTATTATTCTCCATTTTACTCGATCTTCTAAACGGTTAAAGATAGGACATCGCGGTTTTCACCAGTGGATTTAGCACCTCATTTTACATAAAATAAGTTCTATAAGTCTACTCTCAGGAGTTGATAAAGGTACAAACGAATAAAATGTTTATAAATCACATTTTCAAATATCTATTATTCTTTATTTTACTCGATCTCCTAAACGGTTACAGATAGGACATCGCGGTTTTCACCAGCGGATTAAGCACCTTATTTTACATAAAATAAGTCGTATAAGTCTACTCTCATGAGTTGATAAAGGTACAAACGAATAAAATGTTTATATATCACATTTTCAAATATTTATTATTCTCCATTTTACTCGATCTTCTAAACGGTTAAAGAAAGGACATCGCGGTTTTTACCAGTGGATTTAGCACCTTATTTTACATAAAATAAGTCCTATAAGTCAACCCTCATGAGTTGATAAAGATACAAACGAATAAAATGTTTATATATCACATTTTCAAATATTTATTATTCTCCATTTTACTCGATCTCCTAAACGGTTAAAGATAGGACATCGCGGTTTTCACCAGTGGATTAAGCACCTCATTTTACATAAAATAAGTTCTATAAGCCTACTCTCAGGAGTTGATAAAGGTACAAACGAATAAAATGTTTATATATCACGTTTTCAAATATCTAATATTCTCCATTTTACTCGATTTCCTAAACGGTTAAAGATAGGACATCGCGGTTTTTACCAATGGATTTAGCACCTCATTTTACATAAAATAAGTCCTATAAGTCTTCTCTCAAGAGTTGATAAAGGTACGAACGTATAAAATGTTTATATATTACATTTTCAAATATCTATTATCCTCCATTATACTCAATCTCCTAAACGGTTAAATATAGGACATCGCGGTTTTTACCAGTGGATTTAGCACCTTATTTTAATAAAATAAGTCTTATAAGTCTACTCTCATGAGTTGATAAAGGTACAAACGAATAAAATGTTTATATATCACATTTTCAAATATCTATTATTCTTAATTTTACTCGATATCCTAAACGGTTACAGATAGAACATCGCGGTTTTTACCAGTGAGTTGAGCACCTCATTTTACATAAAATAAGTCCCATAAGTCTACTCTCATGAGTTGATAAAGGTACAAACGAATAAAATGTTTATATATCACATTTTCAAATATCTATTATTCTCCATTTTACTCGATCCCCTAAACGGATAATGATAAAACATCGCGGTTTTCACCAATGGATTTAGCACCTCATTTTACATAAAATAAGTCCTATAAGTCTACTCTCAGGAGATGATAACGGTACAAACGAATATAATGTTTATATATCACATTTTCAAATATCTATTATTCTCCATTTTACTCGATTTTCTAAACGGTAAAAGATATTACATCGCGGTTTTCACCAATGGATTTAGCACCTCATTTTACATAAAATAAGTCCTATAAGTCTACTCTCAGGAGATGATAACGGTACAAACGAATATAATGTTTATATATCACATTTTCAAATATCTATTATTCTCCATTTTACTCGATTTTCTAAACGGTAAAAGATATTACATCGCGGTTTTCACCAATGGATTTAGCACCTCATTTTACATAAAATAAGTCCTATAAGTCTACTCTCAGGAGATGATAACGGTACAAACGAATATAATGTTTATATATCACATCTTCAAATATCTATTATTCTCCATTTTACTCGATCTCCTAAACGGTTAATGATTAGACATCGCGGTTTTCTCCAATGGATTTAGCACCTCATTTTACATAAAATAAGTCCTTTAAGTCTACTCTCAGAAGTTGATAAAGGTACAAACGAATAAAATGTTTATATATCACATTTTCAAATATTTATTATTCTCCATTTTACTCGATCTTCTAACGGTTAAAGATAGGACATCGCGGTTTTGACCAGTGGATTTAGCACCTTATTTTACATAAAATAAGTCCTATAAGTCTACTCTAATGAGTTGATAAAGGTACAAACGAATAAAATGTTTATATATCACACTTTCAAATATCTATTATTCTCCATTTTACTCGATCTTCTAAACGGTTAAAGATAGGACATCGCGGTTTTCACCAGTGGATTTAGCACCTCATTTTACATAAAATAAGTTCTATAAGTCTACTCTCAGGAGTTGATAAAGGTACAAACGAATAAAATGTTTATAAATCACATTTTCAAATATCTATTATTCTTTATTTTACTCGATCTCCTAAACGGTTACAGATAGGACATCGCGGTTTTCACCAGCGGATTAAGCACCTTATTTTACATAAAATAAGTCGTATAAGTCTACTCTCATGAGTTGATAAAGGTACAAACGAATAAAATGTTTATATATCACATTTTCAAATATTTATTATTCTCCATTTTACTCGATCTTCTAAACGGTTAAAGAAAGGACATCGCGGTTTTTACCAGTGGATTTAGCACCTTATTTTACATAAAATAAGTCCTATAAGTCAACCCTCATGAGTTGATAAAGATACAAACGAATAAAATGTTTATATATCACATTTTCAAATATTTATTATTCTCCATTTTACTCGATCTCCTAAACGGTTAAAGATAGGACATCGCGGTTTTCACCAGTGGATTAAGCACCTCATTTTACATAAAATAAGTTCTATAAGCCTACTCTCAGGAGTTGATAAAGGTACAAACGAATAAAATGTTTATATATCACGTTTTCAAATATCTAATATTCTCCATTTTACTCGATTTCCTAAACGGTTAAAGATAGGACATCGCGGTTTTTACCAATGGATTTAGCACTTCATTTTACATAAAATAAGTCCTATAAGTCTACTCTCAAGGGTTGATAAAGGTACAAACGAATAAAATGTTAATATATCACATTTTCAAATATCTATTATTCTCCATATTACTCGATCTCCTAAACTGTTACAAATAGAACATCACGGTTTTCACCAGTGGATTTAGCACCTCATTTTACATAAAATAAGTCCTATAAGTCTTCTCTCAAGAGTTGATAAAGGTACGAACGAATAAAATGTTTATATATCACATTTTCAAATATCTATTTTCCTCCATTATACTCAATCTCCTAAACGGTTAAATATAGGACATCGCGGTTTTTACCAGTGGATTTAGCACCTTATTTTAATAAAATAAGTCTTATAAGTCTACTCTCATGAGTTGATAAAGGTACAAACGAATAAAATGTTTATATATCACATTTTCAAATATCTATTTTCCTCCATTATACTCAATCTCCTAAACGGTTAAAGATAGGACATCGCGGTTTTCACCAGTGGATTTAGCACCTCATTTTACATAAAATAAGTCCTATAAGTCTTCTCTCAAGAGTTGATAAAGGTACGAACGAATAAAATGTTTATATATCACATTTTCAAATATCTATTTTCCTCCATTATACTCAATCTCCTAAACGGTTAAAGATAGGACATCGCGGTTTTCACCAGTGGATTTAGCACCTCATTTTACATTAAATAAGTCCTATAAGTCTACTTTCAAGAGTTGATAAAGGTACAAACGAATAAAATGTTTAAATATCACATTTACAAATATCTATTTTTTCCATTCTATTCGATCTCCTAAACGGTTAATGATAAGACATCGCGGTTTTCACCAGCGGACTAAGCACCTCATTTTACATAAAATAAGTCTTATAAGTCTACACTCAGGAGTTGATAAAGGTACAAACGAATAAAATGTCTATATATCGTATTTCAAATATCTATTATTCTTAATTTTACTCGATCTCCTTAAGGGTTACAGATAGGACATCGCGGTTTTCACCAGCGGATTTAGCACCTCATTTTACATAAAATAAGTCCTATAAGTCTACTCTAATGAGTTGATAAAGGTACAAACGAATAAAATGTTTATATATCACACTTTCAAATATCTATTATTCTCCATTTTACTCAATCCCCTAAACGGTTAATGATAAGACATCGCGGTTTTCACCAATGGATTTAGCACCTCATTTTACATAAAATAAGTCCTATAAGTCTACTCTCAGGAGATGATAACGGTACAAACGAATATAATGTTTATATATCACATTTTCAAATATCTATTATTCTCCATTTTACTCGATTTTCTAAACGGTAAAAGATATTACATCGCGGCTTTCACCAATGGATTTAGCACCTCATTTTACATAAAATAAGTCATATAAGTCTACTCTCAGGAGATGATAACGGTACAAACGAATATAATGTTTATATATCACATCTTCAAATATCTATTATTCTCCATTTTACTCGATCTCCTAAACGGTTAATGATTAGACATCGCGGTTTTCTCCAATGGATTTAGCACCTCATTTTACATAAAATAAGTCCTTTAAGTCTACTCTCAGAAGTTGATAAAGGTACAAACGAATAAAATGTTTATATATCACATTTTCAAATATTTATTATTCTCCATTTTACTCGATCTTTTAACGGTTAAAGATAGGACATCGCGGTTTTGACCAGTGGATTTAGCACCTTATTTTACATAAAATAAGTCCTATAAGTCTACTCTAATGAGTTGATAAAGGTACAAACGAATAAAATGTTTATATATCACACTTTCAAATATCTATTATTCTCCATTTTACTCGATCTTCTAAACGGTTAAAGATAGGACATCGCGGTTTTCACCAGTGGATTTAGCACCTCATTTTACATAAAATAAGTTCTATAAGTCTACTCTCAGGAGTTGATAAAGGTACAAACGAATAAAATGTTTATAAATCACATTTTCAAATATCTATTATTCTTTATTTTACTCGATCTCCTAAACGGTTACAGATAGGACATCGCGGTTTTCACCAGCGGATTAAGCACCTTATTTTACATAAAATAAGTCGTATAAGTCTACTCTCATGAGTTGATAAAGGTACAAACGAATAAAATGTTTATATATCACATTTTCAAATATTTATTATTCTCCATTTTACTCGATCTTCTAAACGGTTAAAGATAGGACATCGCGGTTTTTACCAGTGGATTTAGCACCTTATTTTACATAAAATAAGTCCTATAAGTCAACCCTCATGAGTTGATAAAGATACAAACGAATAAAATGTTTATATATCACATTTTCAAATATTTATTATTCTCCATTTTACTCGATCTCCTAAACGGTTAAAGATAGGACATCGCGGTTTTCACCAGTGGATTAAGCACCTCATTTTACATAAAATAAGTTCTATAAGCCTACTCTCAGGAGTTGATAAAGGTACAAACGAATAAAATGTTTATATATCACGTTTTCAAATATCTAATATTCTCCATTTTACTCGATTACCTAAACGGTTAATGATAAGACATCGCGGTTTTCACCAATGGATTTAGCACCTCATTTTACATAAAATAAGTCCTATAAGTCTACTCTCAGGAGATGATAACGGTACAAAAGAATAAAATGTTTATATATCACATTTTCAAATATCTATTATTCTCCATTTTACTCGATTATCTAAACGGTAAAAGATAGGACATCGCGGTTTTTACCAATGGATTTAGCACTTCATTTTACATAAAATAGGTCCTATAAGTCTACTCTCAAGAGTTGATAAAGGTACAAACGAATAAAATGTTTATATATCACATTTTCAAATATCTATTATTCTCCATATTACTCGATCTCCTAAACTGTTACAAATAGAACATCACGGTTTTCACCAGTGGATTTAGCACCTCATTTTACATAAAATAAGTCCTATAAGTCTTCTCTCAAGAGTTGATAAAGGTACGAACGAATAAAATGTTTATATATCACATTTTCAAATATCTATTATCCTCCATTATACTCAATCTCCTAAACGGTTAAAGATGGGACATCGCGGTTTTTACCAGAGGATTTAGCACCTTATTTTAATAAAATAAGTCTTATAAGTCTACTCTCATGAGTTGATAAAGGTACAAACGAATAAAATGTTTATATATCACATTTTCAAATATCTATTATTCTTAATTTTACTCGATATCCTAAACGGTTACAGATAGAACATCGCGGTTTTTACCAGTGAGTTAAGCACCTCATTTTACATAAAATAAGTCCCATAAGTCTACTCTCATGAGTTGATAAAGGTACAAACGAATAAAATGTTTATATATCACATTTTCAAATATCTATTATTCTCCATTTTACTCGATCCCCTAAACGGTTAATGATAAAACATCGCGGTTTTCACCAATGGATTTAGCACCTCATTTTACATAAAATAAGTCCTATAAGTCTACTCTCAGGAGATGATAACGGTACAAACGAATATAATGTTTATATATCACATTTTCAAATATCTATTATTCTCCATTTTACTCGATTTTCTAAACGGTAAAAGATATTACATCGCGGTTTTCACCATTGGATTTAGCACCTCATTTTACATAAAATAAGTCCTATAAGTCTACTCTCAGGAGATGATAACGGTACAAACGAATATAATGTTTATATATCACATCTTCAAATATCTATTATTCTCCATTTTACTCGATCTCCTAAACGGTTAATGATTAGACATCGCGGTTTTCTCCAATGGATTTAGCACCTCATTTTACATAAAATGAGTCCTTTAAGTCTACTCTCAGAAGTTGATAAAGGTACAAACGAATAAAATGTTTATATATCACATTTTCAAATATTTATTATTCTCCATTTTACTCGATCTTCTAACGGTTAAAGATAGGACATCGCGGTTTTGACCAGTGGATTTAGCACCTTATTTTACATAAAATAAGTCCTATAAGTCTACTCTAATGAGTTGATAAAGGTACAAACGAATAAAATGTTTATATATCACACTTTCAAATATCTATTATTCTCCATTTTACTCGATCTTCTAAACGGTTAAAGATAGGACATCGCGGTTTTCACCAGTGGATTTAGCACCTCATTTTACATAAAATAAGTTCTATAAGTCTACTCTCAGGAGTTGATAAAGGTACAAACGAATAAAATGTTTATAAATCACATTTTCAAATATCTATTATTCTTTATTTTACTCGATCTCCTAAACGGTTACAGATAGGACATCGCGGTTTTCACCAGCGGATTAAGCACCTTATTTTACATAAAATAAGTCGTATAAGTCTACTCTCATGAGTTGATAAAGGTACAAACGAATAAAATGTTTATATATCACATTTTCAAATATTTATTATTCTCCATTTTACTCGATCTTCTAAACGGTTAAAGAAAGGACATCGCGGTTTTTACCAGTGGATTTAGCACCTTATTTTACATAAAATAAGTCCTATAAGTCAACCCTCATGAGTTGATAAAGATACAAACGAATAAAATGTTTATATATCACATTTTCAAATATTTATTATTCTCCATTTTACTCGATCTCCTAAACGGTTAAAGATAGGACATCGCGGTTTTCACCAGTGGATTAAGCACCTCATTTTACATAAAATAAGTTCTATAAGCCTACTCTCAGGAGTTGATAAAGGTACAAACGAATAAAATGTTTATATATCACGTTTTCAAATATCTAATATTCTCCATTTTACTCGATTTCCTAAACGGTTAAAGATAGGACATCGCGGTTTTTACCAATGGATTTAGCACCTCATTTTACATAAAATAAGTCCTATAAGTCTTCTCTCAAGAGTTGATAAAGGTACGAACGTATAAAATGTTTATATATTACATTTTCAAATATCTATTATCCTCCATTATACTCAATCTCCTAAACGGTTAAATATAGGACATCGCGGTTTTTACCAGTGGATTTAGCACCTTATTTTAATAAAATAAGTCTTATAAGTCTACTCTCATTAGTTGATAAAGGTACAAACGAATAAAATGTTTATATATCACATTTTCAAATATCTATTATTCTTAATTTTACTCGATATCCTAAACGGTTACAGATAGAACATCGCGGTTTTTACCAGTGAGTTGAGCACCTCATTTTACATAAAATAAGTCCCATAAGTCTACTCTCATGAGTTGATAAAGGTACAAACGAATAAAATGTTTATATATCACATTTTCAAATATCTATTATTCTCCATTTTACTCGATCCCCTAAACGGATAATGATAAAACATCGCGGTTTTCACCAATGGATTTAGCACCTCATTTTACATAAAATAAGTCCTATAAGTCTACTCTCAGGAGATGATAACGGTACAAACGAATATAATGTTTATATATCACATTTTCAAATATCTATTATTCTCCATTTTACTCGATTTTCTAAACGGTAAAAGATATTACATCGCGGTTTTCACCAATGGATTTAGCACCTCATTTTACATAAAATAAGTCCTATAAGTCTACTCTCAGGAGATGATAACGGTACAAACGAATATAATGTTTATATATCACATTTTCAAATATCTATTATTCTCCATTTTACTCGATTTTCTAAACGGTAAAAGATATTACATCGCGGTTTTCACCAATGGATTTAGCACCTCATTTTACATAAAATAAGTCCTATAAGTCTACTCTCAGGAGATGATAACGGTACAAACGAATATAATGTTTATATATCACATCTTCAAATATCTATTATTCTCCATTTTACTCGATCTCCTAAACGGTTAATGATTAGACATCGCGGTTTTCTCCAATGGATTTAGCACCTCATTTTACATAAAATAAGTCCTTTAAGTCTACTCTCAGAAGTTGATAAAGGTACAAACGAATAAAATGTTTATATATCACATTTTCAAATATTTATTATTCTCCATTTTACTCGATCTTCTAACGGTTAAAGATAGGACATCGCGGTTTTGACCAGTGGATTTAGCACCTTATTTTACATAAAATAAGTCCTATAAGTCTACTCTAATGAGTTGATAAAGGTACAAACGAATAAAATGTTTATATATCACACTTTCAAATATCTATTATTCTCCATTTTACTCGATCTTCTAAACGGTTAAAGATAGGACATCGCGGTTTTCACCAGTGGATTTAGCACCTCATTTTACATAAAATAAGTCCTATAAGTCTACTCTCAGGAGATGATAACGGTACAAAAGAATAAAATGTTTATATATCACATTTTCAAATATCTATTATTCTCCATTTTACTCGATTATCTAAACGGTAAAAGATAGGACATCGCGGTTTTTACCAATGGATTTAGCACTTCATTTTACATAAAATAGGTCCTATAAGTCTACTCTCAAGAGTTGATAAAGGTACAAACGAATAAAATGTTTATATATCACATTTTCAAATATCTATTATTCTCCATATTACTCGATCTCCTAAACTGTTACAAATAGAACATCACGGTTTTCACCAGTGGATTTAGCACCTCATTTTACATAAAATAAGTCCTATAAGTCTTCTCTCAAGAGTTGATAAAGGTACGAACGAATAAAATGTTTATATATCACATTTTCAAATATCTATTATCCTCCATTATACTCAATCTCCTAAACGGTTAAAGATGGGACATCGCGGTTTTTACCAGTGGATTTAGCACCTTATTTTAATAAAATAAGTCTTATAAGTCTACTCTCATGAGTTGATAAAGGTACAAACGAATAAAATGTTTATATATCACATTTTCAAATATCTATTATTCTTAATTTTACTCGATATCCTAAACGGTTACAGATAGAACATCGCGGTTTTTACCAGTGAGTTAAGCACCTCATTTTACATAAAATAAGTCCCATAAGTCTACTCTCATGAGTTGATAAAGGTACAAACGAATAAAATGTTTATATATCACATTTTCAAATATCTATTATTCTCCATTTTACTCGATCCCCTAAACGGTTAATGATAAAACATCGCGGTTTTCACCAATGGATTTAGCACCTCATTTTACATAAAATAAGTCCTATAAGTCTACTCTCAGGAGATGATAACGGTACAAACGAATATAATGTTTATATATCACATTTTCAAATATCTATTATTCTCCATTTTACTCGATTTTCTAAACGGTAAAAGATATTACATCGCGGTTTTCACCAATGGATTTAGCACCTCATTTTACATAAAATAAGTCCTATAAGTCTACTCTCAGGAGATAATAACGGTACAAACGAATATAATGTTTATATATCACATCTTCAAATATCTATTATTCTCCATTTTACTCGATCTCCTAAACGGTTAATGATTAGACATCGCGGTTTTCTCCAATGGATTTAGCACCTCATTTTACATAAAATGAGTCCTTTAAGTCTACTCTCAGAAGTTGATAAAGGTACAAACGAATAAAATGTTTATATATCACATTTTCAAATATTTATTATTCTCCATTTTACTCGATCTTCTAACGGTTAAAGATAGGACATCGCGGTTTTGGCCAGTGGATTTAGCACCTTATTTTACATAAGATAAGTCCTATAAGTCTACTCTAATGAGTTGATAAAGGTACAAACGAATAAAATGTTTATATATCACACTTTCAAATATCTATTATTCTCCATTTTACTCGATCTTCTAAACGGTTAAAGATAGGACATCGCGGTTTTCACCAGTGGATTTAGCACCTCATTTTACATAAAATAAGTTCTATAAGTCTACTCTCAGGAGTTGATAAAGGTACAAACGAATAAAATGTTTATAAATCACATTTTCAAATATCTATTATTCTTTATTTTACTCGATCTCCTAAACGGTTACAGATAGGACATCGCGGTTTTCACCAGCGGATTAAGCACCTTATTTTACATAAAATAAGTCGTATAAGTCTACTCTCATGAGTTGATAAAGGTACAAACGAATAAAATGTTTATATATCACATTTTCAAATATTTATTATTCTCCATTTTACTCGATCTTCTAAACGGTTAAAGAAAGGACATCGCGGTTTTCACCAGTGGATTAAGCACCTCATTTTACATAAAATAAGTTCTATAAGCCTACTCTCAGGAGTTGATAAAGGTACAAACGAATAAAATGTTTATATATCACGTTTTCAAATATCTAATATTCTCCATTTTACTCGATTTCCTAAACGGTTAAAGATAGGACATCGCGGTTTTTACCAATGGATTTAGCACCTCATTTTACATAAAATAAGTCCTATAAGTCTTCTCTCAAGAGTTGATAAAGGTACGAACGTATAAAATGTTTATATATTACATTTTCAAATATCTATTATCCTCCATTATACTCAATCTCCTAAACGGTTAAATATAGGACATCGCGGTTTTTACCAGTGGATTTAGCACCTTATTTTAATAAAATAAGTCTTATAAGTCTACTCTCATGAGTTGATAAAGGTACAAACGAATAAAATGTTTATATATCACATTTTCAAATATCTATTATTCTTAATTTTACTCGATATCCTAAACGGTTACAGATAGAACATCGCGGTTTTTACCAGTGAGTTGAGCACCTCATTTTACATAAAATAAGTCCCATAAGTCTACTCTCATGAGTTGATAAAGGTACAAACGAATAAAATGTTTATATATCACATTTTCAAATATCTATTATTCTCCATTTTACTCGATCCCCTAAACGGATAATGATAAAACATCGCGGTTTTCACCAATGGATTTAGCACCTCATTTTACATAAAATAAGTCCTATAAGTCTACTCTCAGGAGATGATAACGGTACAAACGAATATAATGTTTATATATCACATTTTCAAATATCTATTATTCTCCATTTTACTCGATTTTCTAAACGGTAAAAGATATTACATCGCGGTTTTCACCAATGGATTTAGCACCTCATTTTACATAAAATAAGTCCTATAAGTCTACACTCAGGAGTTGATAAAGGTACAAACAAATAAAATGTTTATATATCACATTTTCAAATATCTATTATTCTCAATATTACTCGATCTCCTAAACGGTTACAGATAGGACATCGCGGTTTTCACCAGCGGATTAAGCACTTCATTTTCCATAAAATAAGTTCTATAAGTCTACTCTCAAGAGTTGATAAGGGACAAACGAATAAAATGTTTATATATCACATTTTCAAATATCTATTATCCTCTATATTACTCGCTCTCCTAAACGGTTTTAGATAGAATATCGCGGTTTTCACCAGCGGATTTAGCACCTCACTTTACATAAAATAAGTCCTATAAGTCTACTCTCAAGAGTGGATAAAGGTACAATAAAATGTTTATGAACCACATTTTCAAATATCTATTATTCTAAATATTACTCGATCATCTAAACGGTTACAGATAGAACATCGCGGTTTTCACCAGTGGATTAAGCACCTCATTTTACATTAAATAAGTCCTAAAAGTCTACTCTCAGGAGTTGAAAATGGTACAAATGAATAAAATGTTTATTTATCACATTTACAAATATCTATTTTTTCCATTCTATTCGATCTCCTAAACGGTTACAGATAGGACATCGCGGTTTTCACCAGCGGATTTAGCACTTCATTTTACATAAAATAAGTCCTATAAGTCTACTTTCATGAGTTGATAAAGGTACAAACGAATAAAATGTTTATATATCACATTTTCAAATATCTATTATTCTTTATTTTACTCGATCTCCTAAACGGTTAAAGATAGGACATCGCGGTTTTCACCAGTGGATTTAGCACCTCATTTTACATAAAATAAGTCCTATAAGTCTAATTTCAAGAGTTGATAAAGGTACAAACGAATAAAATGTTTATATATCACATTTACAAATATCTATTAATCTAAATTTTAATCAATCTAATAAACGGTTACAGATAGAACATCGCGGTTTTCACCAGTGGATTTAGCACCTCATTTTACATAAAATAAGTCCTATAAGTCTACTCTCATGAGTTGATAAAGGTACAATCGAATAAAATGTTTATATATATATATCAATTTCAAATATCTATTATTCTGCATTTTACTCGATCTCCTAAACGGTAACAGATAGGACATCGCGGTTTTCACCAGTGGATTTAGCACCTCATTTTACATAAAATAAGTCCTATAAGTCTACTCTCAGAAGTTGATAAAGGTACAAACGAATAAAATGTTTATATAACACATCTTCAAATATCTAATATTCTCCATTTTACTCGATTTCCTAAAAGGTTAAAGATAGGACATCGCGGTTTTTACCAGTGGATTTAGCACCTTATTTTAAATAATATAAGTCCTATAAGTCTACTCTCATGAGTTGATAAAGGTACAAACGAATAAAATGTTTATATATCACATTTTCAAATATCTATTGTTCTCGATTTTAATCAATCTACTAAACGGTTACAGATAGGACAACGCGGTTCTCACCAGCGGATTTAGCACCTCATTTTACATAAAATAAGTCCTATAAGTCTACTCTCAAGAGTTGATAAAGGTACAAACGAATATAATGTTTATATATCACATTTTCAAATATTTATTATTCTCCATTTTACTCGATCTTCTAAACGGTTAAAGATAGGACATCGCGGTTTTTACCAGTGGATTTAGCACCTTATTTTAAATAATATAAGTCCTATAAGTCTACTCTCATGAGTTGATAAAGGTACAAACGAATAAAATGTTTGTATATCACATTTTCAAATATCTATTATTCTCCATTTTACTCGATCTTCTAATCGGTTAAAGATAGGACATCGAGGTTTTCACCAGTGGATTTAGCACCTTATTTTACATAAAATAAGTCCTATAAGTCTACTCTAAATAGTTGATAAAGGTACAAATGAATAAAATGTTTATATATCACATTTTCAAATATTTATTATTCTCCATTTTACTCGATCTCCTAAACGGTTAAAGATAGGGCATCGCGGTTATTACCAGTGGATTTAGCACCATATTTTACATAAAATAAGTCCTATAAGTCTACTCTAAATAGTTGATAAAGGTACAAATGAATAAAATGTTTATATATCACATTTTCAAATATTTATTATTCTCCATTTTACTCGATCTCCTAAACGGTTAAAGATAGGACATCGAGGTTTTCACCAGTGGATTTAGCACCTTATTTTACATAAAATAAGTCCTATAAGTCTACTCTAAATAGTTGATAAAGGTACAAATGAATAAAATGTTTATATATCACATTTTCAAATATTTATTATTCTCCATTTTACTCGATCTCCTAAACGGTTAAAGACAGGACATCGCGGTTATTACCAGTGGATTAAGCACCATATTTTACATAAAATAAGTCCTATAAGTCTACTCTAAATAGTTGATAAAGGTACAAATGAATAAAATGTTTATATATCACATTTTCAAATATTTATTATTCTCCATTTTACTCGATCTCCTAAACGGTTAAAGATAGGACATCGCGGTTATTACCAGTGGATTTAGCACCATATTTTACATTAAATAAGCCCTATAAGTCTACTCTCAGGAGTTGATTAAGGTACAAACGAATAATTTTTATATATCACATTTTCAAATGTCTATTCTCCATTTTACTCGATCTCCTATACGGTTACTGATTGGACATCGCGGTTTTCACCAGTGGATTTAGCACCTCAGTTTACATAAAATAAGTCCTATAAGTCTACTCTCAGGAGTTCATAAAGGTACAAACAAATAAATTGTTTATATATCACATTTTCAAATATCTATTATTCTCCATTTTACTCGATCTCCTAAACGGTTAAACATAGGACATCGCAATTTTCACCAGTGAATTTAGCACCTCAATTTACATAAGATAGTCCTATAAGTCTACTCTCAAGAGTTGATAAAGGTGCAAACGAATAAAATGCTTAGATATCACATTTTCAAATATCTATTATTCTCTATATTACTCGATCTCCTAAACGGTTACAGATAGGACATCGCGGTTTTCACCAGCGGATTAAGCACCTCATTTTACATAAAGTAAGTCGTATAAGTCTACTCTTATGAGTTGATAAAGGTACAAACGATAAAAATGTTTATATATCACGGTTACAGATAGGACATCGCGGTTTTTACCAGTGGATTTAGCACCTTATTTTACATAAAATAAGTCCTATAAGTCTCCTCCTAAGAGTTGATAAAGGTACAAACGAATAAATTGTTTATATATCACATTTTTAAATATTTATAATTCTCCATTTTACTCGATCTCCTAAACGGTTAAAGATAGGACATCGCGGTTATTACCAGTGGATTTAGCACCATATTTTAAATAAAATAAGTCCTATAAGTCTACTCTCATGAGTTGATAAAGGTACAAACGAATAAAATGTTTGTATATCACATTTTCAAATATCTATTATTCTCCATTTTACTCGATCTCTTAAACGGTTAAAGATTGGACATTGCGGTTTTTACCAGTGGATTTAGCACTTCATTTTACATATAATAAGTCCTATAAGTCTACTCTCAAGAGTTGATATAGGTACAAACGAATAAAATGTTTATAAATCACATTTTCAAATATCTTTTATTCTCCATTTTACACAATCTCCTAAACGGTTAAAGATAGGACATCGCGGTTTTCACCAGTGGATTTAGCACCTCATTTTATATATAATAAGTCCTATAAGTCTACTCTCAGGAGTTGATAAAGGTACAAACAAATAAAATGTTTATATATCACATTTTCAAATATCTATTATTCTCTATATTACTCGATCTCCTAAACGGTTACAGATAGAACATTGCGGTTTTCACCAGTGGATTTAGCACCTCATTTTTCATAAAATAAGTCCTATAAGTCCACTCTCAGGAGTTGATAAAGGTACAAACGAATAAAATGTTTGTATATCAAATTTTCAAATATCTATTATTCTCCATTTTACTCGATCTCCTAAACGGTTAAAGATAGGACATCGCGGTTTTCACCAGTGGATTTAGCACCTTATTTTACATATAATAAGTCCTATAAGTCTACTTTCAAGAGTTGATAAAGGTACAAACGAATAAAATGTTTATATATCACATTTTCAAATATCAATTATTCTTAATTTTACTCGATCTCCTAATCGGTTAAAGATAGGACATTGCGGTTTTCACCAGTGGATTTAGCACCTCATTTTTCATAAAATAAGTCCTATAAGTCCACTCTCAGGAGTTGATAAAGGTACAAACGAATAAAATGTTTATATATCACATTTTCAAATATCTTATATTCTCCATTTTACTCGATCTCTTAAACGGTTAAAGATTGGACATTGCGGTTTTTACCAGTGGATTAAGCACCTTATTTTAAATAAAATAAGTCCTATAAGTCTACTTTCAAGAGTTGATAAAGGTACAAACGAATAAAATGTTTATATATCACATTTTCAAATATCTATTATTCTTAATTTTACTCGATTACCTAAACGGTTAAAGATAGGACATCGCGGTTTTTACCAGTGGGTTTAGCACCTCAATTTACATAAAATAAGTCCTATAAGTCTACTGTCAAGAGTTGATAAAGGTACAAACGAATAAAATGTTTATATATCACATTTTCAAATATTTATTATTCTCCATTTTACTCGATCTTCTAATCGGTTAAGGATAGGACATCGCTCTTTTTACCAGTGGATTTAGCACCTTATTTTAATAAAATAAGTCTTATAAATCTACTCTCATGAGTTGATAAAGGTACAAACGAATAAAATGTTTATATATCACATTTTCAAATATTTATTATTCTTAATTTTACTCGATATCCTAAACGGTTACACATAGAACATCGCGGTTTTCACCAGTGAGTTGAGCACCTCATTTTACATAAAATAAGTCCCATAAGTCTACTCTCATGAGTTGATAAAGGTACAAACGAATAAAATGTTTATATATCACATTTTCAAATATCTATTATTCTCCATTTTACTCGATCTCCTATACGGTTACTGATAGGACATCGCGGTTTTCACCAATGGATTTAGCACCTCATTTTACATAAAATAAGTCCTATAAGTCTACACTCAGGAGTTGATAAAGGTACAAACAAATAAAATGTTTATATATCACATTTTCAAATATCTATTATTCTCTATATTACTCGATCTCCTAAACGGTTACAGATAGGACATCGCGGTTTTCTCCAGCGGATTAAGCACTTCATTTTTCATAAAATAAGTCCTATAAGTCCTTTCTCAGGAGTTGATAAAAGTACAAACGAATAAAATGTTTATATATCACATTTTCAAATATCTATTATTCTCCATTTTACTCAATTCCCTAAACGGTTAATGATAAGACATCGCGGTTTTCACCAATGGATTTAGCACCTCATTTTACATAAAATAAGTCCTATAAGTCTACTCTCAGGAGATGATAACGGTACAAAAGAATAAAATGTTTATATATCACATTTTCAAATATCTATTATTCTCCATTTTACTCGATTATCTAAACGGTAAAAGATAGGACATCGCGGTTTTTACCAATGGATTTAGCACTTCATTTTACATAAAATAGGTCCTATAAGTCTACTCTCAAGAGTTGATAAAGGTACAAACGAATAAAATGTTTATATATCACATTTTCAAATATCTATTATTCTCCATATTACTCGATCTCCTAAACTGTTACAAATAGAACATCACGGTTTTCACCAGTGGATTTAGCACCTCATTTTACATAAAATAAGTCCTATAAGTCTTCTCTCAAGAGTTGATAAAGGTACGAACGAATAAAATGTTTATATATCACATTTTCAAATATCTATTATTCTCCATTTTACTCGATTTTCTAAACGGTAAAAGATATTACATCGCGGTTTTCACCAATGGATTTAGCACCTCATTTTACATAAAATAAGTATTATAAGTCTACTCTCAGGAGATGATAACGGTACAAACGAATATAATGTTTATAAATCACATCTTCAAATATCTATTATTCTCCATTTTACTCGATCTCCTAAACGGTTAATGATTAGACATCGCGGTTTTCTCCAATGGATTTAGCACCTCATTTTACATAAAATAAGTCATTTAAGTCTACTCTCAGAAGTTGATAAAGGTACAAACGAATAAAATGTTTATATATCACATTTTCAAATATTTATTATTCTCCATTTTACTCGATCTTCTAACGGTTAAAGATAGGACATCGCGGTTTTGACCAGTGGATTTAGCACCTTATTTTACATAAAATAAGTCCTATAAGTCTACTCTAATGAGTTGATAAAGGTACAAACGAATAAAATGTTTGTATATCACATTTTCAAATATCTATTATTCTCCATTTTACTCGATCTCCTAAACGGTTAAAGATAGGACATCGCGGTTTTCACCAGTGGATTTAGCACCTCATTTTACATAAAATATGTCCTATAAGTCTACTTTTAAGAGTTGATAAAGGTACAAACGAATAAAATGTTTGTATATCACATTTTCAAATATTTATTATTCTCCATTTTACTCGATCTTCTAATCGGTTGAAGATAGGACATCGCGGTTTTTACCAGTGGATTTAGCACCTTATTTTACATAAAATAAGTGCTATAAGTCTACTCTCATAAGTTGATAAAGGAACAAACGAATAAAATGTTTATATATCACATTTTCAAATATCTATTATTTTCCATTTTACTCGATCTCTCTGAACAATTATAGATAGGACATGGCGGTTTTCACCAGTGGATTTAGCACCTCATTTTACATAAAATAAGTCCTATAAATCTACTCTCAAGAGTTGATAAAGGTACAAACGAATAAAATGTTTGTACATCACATTTTCAAATATCTATTATTCTCCATTTTACTCGATCTCCTAAACGGTTAAAGATAGGACATCGTGGTTTTCACCAGTGGATTTAGCACCTCATTTTACATAAAATATGTCCTATAAGTCTACTTTTAAGAGTTGATAAAGGTACAAACGAATAAAATGTTTGTATATCACATTTTCAAATATTTATTATTCTCCATTTTACTCGATCTTCTAATCGGTTGAAGATAGGACATCGCGGTTTTTACCAGTGGATTTAGCACCTTATTTTACATAAAATAAGTGCTATAAGTCTACTCTCATAAGTTGATAAAGGAACAAACGAATAAAATGTTTATATATCACATTTTCAAATATCTATTATTCTCCATTTTACTCGATCTTCTAATCGGTTAAAGATAGGACATCGAGGTTTTCACCAGTGGATTTAGCACCTTATTTTACATAAAATAAGTCCTATAAGTCTACTCTAAATAGTTGATAAAGGTACAAATGAATAAAATGTTTATATATCACATTTTCAAATATTTATTATTCTCCATTTTACTCGATCTCCTAAACGGTTAAAGATAGGACATCGCGGTTATTACCAGTGGATTTAGCACCATATTTTACATTAAATAAGTCCTATAAGTCTACTCTCAGGAGTTGATTAAGGTACAAACGAATAATTTTTATATATCACATTTTCAAATGTCTATTCTCCATTTTACTCGATCTCCTATACGGTTACTGATTGGACATCGCGGTTTTCACCAGTGGATTTAGCACCTCAGTTTACATAAAATAAGTCCTATAAGTCTACTCTCAGGAGTTCATAAAGGTACAAACAAATAAATTGTTTATATATCACATTTTCAAATATCTATTATTCTCCATTTTACTCGATCTCCTAAACGGTTAAACATAGGACATCGCAATTTTCACCAGTGAATTTAGCACCTCAATTTACATAAGATAGTCCTATAAGTCTACTCTCAAGAGTTGATAAAGGTGCAAACGAATAAAATGCTTAGATATCACATTTTCAAATATCTATTATTCTCTATATTACTCGATCTCCTAAACGGTTACAGATAGGACATCGCGGTTTTCACCAGCGGATTAAGCACCTCATTTTACATAAAGTAAGTCGTATAAGTCTACTCTTATGAGTTGATAAAGGTACAAACGATAAAAATGTTTATATATCACGGTTACAGATAGGACATCGCGGTTTTTACCAGTGGATTTAGCACCTTATTTTACATAAAATAAGTCCTATAAGTCTCCTCCTAAGAGTTGATAAAGGTACAAACGAATAAATTGTTTATATATCACATTTTTAAATATTTATAATTCTCCATTTTACTTGATCTCCTAAACGGTTAAAGCTAGGACATCGCGGTTATTACCAGTGGATTTAGCACCATATTTTAAATAAAATAAGTCCTATAAGTCTACTCTCATGAGTTGATAAAGGTACAAACGAATAAAATGTTTGTATATCACATTTTCAAATATCTATTATTCTCCATTTTACTCGATCTCTTAAACGGTTAAAGATTGGACATTGCGGTTTTTACCAGTGGATTTAGCACTTCATTTTACATATAATAAGTCCTATAAGTCTACTCTCAAGAGTTGATATAGGTACAAACGAATAAAATGTTTATAAATCACATTTTCAAATATCTTTTATTCTCCATTTTACACAATCTCCTAAACGGTTAAAGATAGGACATCGCGGTTTTCACCAGTGGATTTAGCACCTCATTTTATATATAATAAGTCCTATAAGTCTACTCTCAGGAGTTGATAAAGGTACAAACAAATAAAATGTTTATATATCACATTTTCAAATATCTATTATTCTCTATATTACTCGATCTCCTAAACGGTTACAGATAGAACATTGCGGTTTTCACCAGTGGATTTAGCACCTCATTTTTCATAAAATAAGTCCTATAAGTCCACTCTCAGGAGTTGATAAAGGTACAAACGAATAAAATGTTTGTATATCAAATTTTCAAATATCTATTATTCTCCATTTTACTCGATCTCCTAAACGGTTAAAGATAGGACATCGCGGTTTTCACCAGTGGATTTAGCACCTTATTTTACATATAATAAGTCCTATAAGTCTACTTTCAAGAGTTGATAAAGGTACAAACGAATAAAATGTTTATATATCACATTTTCAAATATCTATTATTCTTAATTTTACTCGATCTCCTAATCGGTTAAAGATAGGACATTGCGGTTTTCACCAGTGGATTTAGCACCTCATTTTTCATAAAATAAGTCCTATAAGTCCACTCTCAGGAGTTGATAAAGGTACAAACGAATAAAATGTTTATATATCACATTTTCAAATATCTTATATTCTCCATTTTACTCGATCTCTTAAACGGTTAAAGATTGGACATTGCGGTTTTTACCAGTGGATTAAGCACCTTATTTTAAATAAAATAAGTCCTATAAGTCTACTTTCAAGAGTTGATAAAGGTACAAACGAATAAAATGTTTATATATCACATTTTCAAATATCTATTATTCTTAATTTTACTCGATTACCTAAACGGTTAAAGATAGGACATCGCGGTTTTTACCAGTGGGTTTAGCACCTCAATTTACATAAAATAAGTCCTATAAGTCTACTGTCAAGAGTTGATAAAGGTACAAACGAATAAAATGTTTATATATCACATTTTTAAATATTTATTATTCTCCATTTTACTCGATCTTCTAATCGGTTAAGGATAGGACATCGCTCTTTTTACCAGTGGATTTAGCACCTTATTTTAATAAAATAAGTCTTATAAATCTACTCTCATGAGTTGATAAAGGTACAAACGAATAAAATGTTTATATATCACATTTTCAAATATTTATTATTCTTAATTTTACTCGATATCCTAAACGGTTACACATAGAACATCGCGGTTTTCACCAGTGAGTTGAGCACCTCATTTTACATAAAATAAGTCCCATAAGTCTACTCTCATGAGTTGATAAAGGTACAAACGAATAAAATGTTTATATATCACTTTTTCAAATATCTATTATTCTCCATTTTACTCGATCTCCTATACGGTTACTGATAGGACATCGCGGTTTTCACCAATGGATTTAGCACCTCATTTTACATAAAATAAGTCCTATAAGTCTACACTCAGGAGTTGATAAAGGTACAAACAAATAAAATGTTTATATATCACATTTTCAAATATCTATTATTCTCTATATTACTCGATCTCCTAAACGGTTACAGATAGGACATCGCGGTTTTCTCCAGCGGATTAAGCACTTCATTTTTCATAAAATAAGTCCTATAAGTCCTTTCTCAGGAGTTGATAAAAGTACAAACGAATAAAATGTTTATATATCACATTTTCAAATATCTATTATTCTCCATTTTACTCAATTCCCTAAACGGTTAATGATAAGACATCGCGGTTTTCACCAATGGATTTAGCACCTCATTTTACATAAAATAAGTCCTATAAGTCTACTCTCAGGAGATGATAACGGTACAAAAGAATAAAATGTTTATATATCACATTTTCAAATATCTATTATTCTCCATTTTACTCGATTATCTAAACGGTAAAAGATAGGACATCGCGGTTTTTACCAATGGATTTAGCACTTCATTTTACATAAAATAGGTCCTATAAGTCTACTCTCAAGAGTTGATAAAGGTACAAACGAATAAAATGTTTATATATCACATTTTCAAATATCTATTATTCTCCATATTACTCGATCTCCTAAACTGTTACAAATAGAACATCACGGTTTTCACCAGTGGATTTAGCACCTCATTTTACATAAAATAAGTCCTATAAGTCTTCTCTCAAGAGTTGATAAAGGTACGAACGAATAAAATGTTTATATATCACATTTTCAAATATCTATTATTCTCCATTTTACTCGATTTTCTAAACGGTAAAAGATATTACATCGCGGTTTTCACCAATGGATTTAGCACCTTATTTTACATAAAATAAGTCCTATAAGTCTACTCTCAGGAGATGATAACGGTACAAACGAATATAATGTTTATAAATCACATCTTCAAATATCTATTATTCTCCATTTTACTCGATCTCCTAAACGGTTAATGATTAGACATCGCGGTTTTCTCCAATGGATTTAGCACCTCATTTTACATAAAATAAGTCCTTTAAGTCTACTCTCAGAAGTTGATAAAGGTACAAACGAATAAAATGTTTATATATCACATTTTCAAATATTTATTATTCTCCATTTTACTCGATCTTCTAACGGTTAAAGATAGGACATCGCGGTTTTGACCAGTGGATTTAGCACTTTATTTTACATAAAATAAGTCCTATAAGTCTACTCTAATGAGTTGATAAAGGTACAAACGAATAAAATGTTTATATATCACACTTTCAAATATCTATTATTCTCCATTTTACTCGATCTTCTAAACGGTTAAAGATAGGACATCGCGGTTTTCACCAGTGGATTTAGCACCTCATTTTACATAAAATAAGTCCTATAAGTCCACACTCAGGAGTTGATAAAGGTACAAACAAATAAAATGTTTATATATCACATTTTCAAATATCTATTATTCTCTATATTACTCGATCTCCTAAACGGTTACAGATAGGACATCGCGGTTATTACCAGTGGATTTAGCACCATATTTTACATAAAATAAGTCCTATAAGTCTACTCTAAATAGTTGATAAAGGTACAAACGAATAAAATGTTTATATATCACATTTTCAAATATCTATTATTCTCCATTTTACTCGATCTCCTATACGGTTACTGATAGGACATCGCGGTTTTCACCAATGGATTTAGCACCTCATTTTACATAAAATAAGTCCTATAAGTCTACACTCAGGAGTTGATAAAGGTACAAACAAATAAAATGTTTATATATCACATTTTCAAATATCTATTATTCTCAATATTACTCGATCTCCTAAACGGTTACAGATAGAACTTCGCGGTGTTTACCAGTGGATTTAGCACCTCATTTTACATATAAAAAGTCCTATAAGTCTACTCTCAAGAGTTGATAAAGGTACAAACGAATAAAATGTTTATATATCACATTTTCAAATATCTATTATTCTCGATTTTACTTAATCTCCTAAACGGTTAAAGATAGGACATCCCAGTTTTCACCAGTGGATTTAGCACCTCATTTTACATAAAATAAGTCCTATAAGTCTACTGTCAGGAGTTGATAAAGGTACAAACGAATAAAATGTTTATATATCACATTTTCAAATATCTATTATTTTCCATTTTACTCGATCTCTCTGAACAATTATAGATAGGACATGGCGGTTTTCACCAGTGGATTTAGCACCTCATTTTACATAAAATAAGTCCTATAAATCTACTCTCAAGAGTTGATAAAGGTACAAACGAATAAAATGTTTGTACATCACATTTTCAAATATCTATTATTCTCCATTTTACTCGATCTCCTAAACGGTTAAAGATAGGACATCGCGGTTTTCACCAGTGGATTTAGCACCTCATTTTACATAAAATATGTCCTATAAGTCTACTTTTAAGAGTTGATAAAGGTACAAACGAATAAAATGTTTGTATATCACATTTTCAAATATTTATTATTCTCCATTTTACTCGATCTTCTAATCGGTTGAAGATAGGACATCGCGGTTTTTACCAGTGGATTTAGCACCTTATTTTACATAAAATAAGTGCTATAAGTCTACTCTCATAAGTTGATAAAGGAACAAACGAATAAAATGTTTATATATCACATTTTCAAATATCTATTATTCTCCATTTTACTCGATCTTCTAATCGGTTAAAGATAGGACATCGAGGTTTTCACCAGTGGATTTAGCACCTTACTTTACATAAAATAAGTCCTATAAGTCTACTCTAAATAGTTGATAAAGGTACAAATGAATAAAATGTTTATATATCACATTTTCAAATATTTATTATTCTCCATTTTACTCGATCTCCTAAACGGTTAAAGATAGGACATCGCGGTTATTACCAGTGGATTTAGCACCATATTTTACATTAAATAAGTCCTATAAGTCTACTCTCAGGAGTTGATTAAGGTACAAACGAATAATTTTTATATATCACATTTTCAAATGTCTATTCTCCATTTTACTCGATCTCCTATACGGTTACTGATTGGACATCGCGGTTTTCACCAGTGGATTTAGCACCTCAGTTTACATAAAATAAGTCCTATAAGTCTACTCTCAGGAGTTCATAAAGGTACAAACAAATAAATTGTTTATATATCACATTTTCAAATATCTATTATTCTCCATTTTACTCGATCTCCTAAACGGTTAAACATAGGACATCGCAATTTTCACCAGTGAATTTAGCACCTCAATTTACATAAGATAGTCCTATAAGTCTACTCTCAAGAGTTGATAAAGGTGCAAACGAATAAAATGCTTAGATATCACATTTTCAAATATCTATTATTCTCTATATTACTCGATCTCCTAAACGGTTACAGATAGGACATCGCGGTTTTCACCAGCGGATTAAGCACCTCATTTTACATAAAGTAAGTCGTATAAGTCTACTCTTATGAGTTGATAAAGGTACAAACGATAAAAATGTTTATATATCACGGTTACAGATAGGACATCGCGGTTTTTACCAGTGGATTTAGCACCTTATTTTACATAAAATAAGTCCTATAAGTCTCCTCCTAAGAGTTGATAAAGGTACAAACGAATAAATTGTTTATATATCACATTTTTAAATATTTATAATTCTCCATTTTACTCGATCTCCTAAACGGTTAAAGATAGGACATCGCGGTTATTACCAGTGGATTTAGCACCATATTTTAAATAAAATAAGTCCTATAAGTCTACTCTCATGAGTTGATAAAGGTACAAACGAATAAAATGTTTGTATATCACATTTTCAAATATCTATTATTCTCCATTTTACTCGATCTCTTAAACGGTTAAAGATTGGACATTGCGGTTTTTACCAGTGGATTTAGCACTTCATTTTACATATAATAAGTCCTATAAGTCTACTCTCAAGAGTTGATATAGGTACAAACGAATAAAATGTTTATAAATCACATTTTCAAATATCTTTTATTCTCCATTTTACACAATCTCCTAAACGGTTAAAGATAGGACATCGCGGTTTTCACCAGTGGATTTAGCACCTCATTTTATATATAATAAGTCCTATAAGTCTACTCTCAGGAGTTGATAAAGGTACAAACAAATAAAATGTTTATATATCACATTTTCAAATATCTATTATTCTCTATATTACTCGATCTCCTAAACGGTTACAGATAGAACATTGCGGTTTTCACCAGTGGATTTAGCACCTCATTTTTCATAAAATAAGTCCTATAAGTCCACTCTCAGGAGTTGATAAAGGTACAAACGAATAAAATGTTTGTATATCAAATTTTCAAATATCTATTATTCTCCATTTTACTTGATCTCCTAAACGGTTAAAGATAGGACATCGCGGTTTTCACCAGTGGATTTAGCACCTTATTTTACATATAATAAGTCCTATAAGTCTACTTTCAAGAGTTGATAAAGGTACAAACGAATAAAATGTTTATATATCACATTTTCAAATATCTATTATTCTTAATTTTACTCGATCTCCTAATCGGTTAAAGATAGGACATTGCGGTTTTCACCAGTGGATTTAGCACCTCATTTTTCATAAAATAAGTCCTATAAGTCCACTCTCAGGAGTTGATAAAGGTACAAACGAATAAAATGTTTATATATCACATTTTCAAATATCTTATATTCTCCATTTTACTCGATCTCTTAAACGGTTAAAGATTGGACATTGCGGTTTTTACCAGTGGATTAAGCACCTTATTTTAAATAAAATAAGTCCTATAAGTCTACTTTCAAGAGTTGATAAAGGTACAAACGAATAAAATGTTTATATATCACATTTTCAAATATCTATTATTCTTAATTTTACTCGATTACCTAAACGGTTAAAGATAGGACATCGCGGTTTTTACCAGTGGGTTTAGCACCTCAATTTACATAAAATAAGTCCTATAAGTCTACTGTCAAGAGTTGATAAAGGTACAAACGAATAAAATGTTTATATATCACATTTTCAAATATTTATTATTCTCCATTTTACTCGATCTTCTAATCGGTTAAGGATAGGACATCGCTCTTTTTACCAGTGGATTTAGCACCTTATTTTAATAAAATAAGTCTTATAAATCTACTCTCATGAGTTGATAAAGGTACAAACGAATAAAATGTTTATATATCACATTTTCAAATATTTATTATTCTTAATTTTACTCGATATCCTAAACGGTTACACATAGAACATCGCGGTTTTCACCAGTGAGTTGAGCACCTCATTTTACATAAAATAAGTCCCATAAGTCTACTCTCATGAGTTGATAAAGGTACAAACGAATAAAATGTTTATATATCACATTTTCAAATATCTATTATTCTCCATTTTACTCGATCTCCTATACGGTTACTGATAGGACATCGCGGTTTTCACCAATGGATTTAGCACCTCATTTTACATAAAATAAGTCCTATAAGTCTACACTCAGGAGTTGATAAAGGTACAAACAAATAAAATGTTTATATATCACATTTTCAAATATCTATTATTCTCTATATTACTCGATCTCCTAAACGGTTACAGATAGGACATCGCGGTTTTCTCCAGCGGATTAAGCACTTCATTTTTCATAAAATAAGTCCTATAAGTCCTTTCTCAGGAGTTGATAAAAGTACAAACGAATAAAATGTTTATATATCACATTTTCAAATATCTATTATTCTCCATTTTACTCAATTCCCTAAACGGTTAATGATAAGACATCGCGGTTTTCACCAATGGATTTAGCACCTCATTTTACATAAAATAAGTCCTATAAGTCTACTCTCAGGAGATGATAACGGTACAAAAGAATAAAATGTTTATATATCACATTTTCAAATATCTATTATTCTCCATTTTACTCAATTCCCTAAACGGTTAATGATAAGACATCGCGGTTTTCACCAGCGGATTAAGCACTTCATTTTTCATAAAATAAGTTCTATAAGTCTACTCTCAAGAGTTGATAAGGGACAAACGAATAAAATGTTTATATATCACATTTTCAAATATCTATTATCCTCTATATTACTCGCTCTCCTAAACGGTTTTAGATAGAATATCGCGGTTTTCACCAGCGGATTTAGCACCTCACTTTACATAAAATAAGTCCTATAAGTCTACTCTCAAGAGTGGATAAAGGTACAATAAAATGTTTATGAACCACATTTTCAAATATCTATTATTCTAAATATTACTCGATCATCTAAACGGTTACAGATAGAACATCGCGGTTTTCACCAGTGGATTAAGCACCTCATTTTACATTAAATAAGTCCTAAAAGTCTACTCTCAGGAGTTGAAAATGGTACAAATGAATAAAATGTTTATTTATCACATTTACAAATATCTATTTTTTCCATTCTATTCGATCTCCTAAACGGTTACAGATAGGACATCGCGGTTTTCACCAGCGGATTTAGCACTTCATTTTACATAAAATAAGTCCTATAAGTCTACTTTCATGAGTTGATAAAGGTACAAACGAATAAAATGTTTATATATCACATTTTCAAATATCTATTATTCTTTATTTTACTCGATCTCCTAAACGGTTAAAGATAGGACATCGCGGTTTTCACCAGTGGATTTAGCACCTCATTTTACATAAAATAAGTCCTATAAGTCTAATTTCAAGAGTTGATAAAGGTACAAACGAATAAAATGTTTATATATCACATTTACAAATATCTATTAATCTAAATTTTAATCAATCTAATAAACGGTTACAGATAGAACATCGCGGTTTTCACCAGTGGATTTAGCACCTCATTTTACATAAAATAAGTCCTATAAGTCTACTCTCATGAGTTGATAAAGGTACAATCGAATAAAATGTTTATATATATATATCAATTTCAAATATCTATTATTCTGCATTTTACTCGATCTCCTAAACGGTAACAGATAGGACATCGCGGTTTTCACCAGTGGATTTAGCACCTCATTTTACATAAAATAAGTCCTATAAGTCTACTCTCAGAAGTTGATAAAGGTACAAACGAATAAAATGTTTATATAACACATCTTCAAATATCTAATATTCTCCATTTTACTCGATTTCCTAAAAGGTTAAAGATAGGACATCGCGGTTTTTACCAGTGGATTTAGCACCTTATTTTAAATAATATAAGTCCTATAAGTCTACTCTCATGAGTTGATAAAGGTACAAACGAATAAAATGTTTATATATCACATTTTCAAATATCTATTATCCTCTATATTACTCGCTCTCCTAAACGGTTTTAGATAGAATATCGCGGTTTTCACCAGCGGATTTAGCACCTCACTTTACATAAAATAAGTCCTATAAGTCTACTCTCAAGAGTGGATAAAGGTACAATAAAATGTTTATGAACCACATTTTCAAATATCTATTATTCTAAATATTACTCGATCATCTAAACGGTTACAGATAGAACATCGCGGTTTTCACCAGTGGATTAAGCATCTCATTTTACATTAAATAAGTCCTAAAAGTCTACTCTCAGGAGTTGAAAATGGTACAAATGAATAAAATGTTTATTTATCACATTTACAAATATCTATTTTTTCCATTCTATTCGATCTCCTAAACGGTTACAGATAGGACATCGCGGTTTTCACCAGCGGATTTAGCACTTCATTTTACATAAAATAAGTCCTATAAGTCTACTTTCATGAGTTGATAAAGGTACAAACGAATAAAATGTTTATATATCACATTTTCAAATATCTATTATTCTTTATTTTACTCGATCTCCTAAACGGTTAAAGATAGGACATCGCGGTTTTCACCAGTGGATTTAGCACCTCATTTTACATAAAATAAGTCCTATAAGTCTAATTTCAAGAGTTGATAAAGGTACAAACGAATAAAATGTTTATATATCACATTTACAAATATCTATTAATCTAAATTTTAATCAATCTAATAAACGGTTACAGATAGAACATCGCGGTTTTCACCAGTGGATTTAGCACCTCATTTTACATAAAATAAGTCCTATAAGTCTACTCTCATGAGTTGATAAAGGTACAATCGAATAAAATGTTTATATATATATATCAATTTCAAATATCTATTATTCTGCATTTTACTCGATCTCCTAAACGGTAACAGATAGGACATCGCGGTTTTCACCAGTGGATTTAGCACCTCATTTTACATAAAATAAGTCCTATAAGTCTACTCTCAGAAGTTGATAAAGGTACAAACGAATAAAATGTTTATATAACACATCTTCAAATATCTAATATTCTCCATTTTACTCGATTTCCTAAAAGGTTAAAGATAGGACATCGCGGTTTTTACCAGTGGATTTAGCACCTTATTTTAAATAATATAAGTCCTATAAGTCTACTCTCATGAGTTGATAAAGGTACAAACGAATAAAATGTTTATATATCACATTTTCAAATATCTATTGTTCTCCATTTTAATCAATCTACTAAACGGTTACAGATAGGACAACGCGGTTCTCACCAGCGGATTTAGCACCTCATTTTACATAAAATAAGTCCTATAAGTCTACTCTCAAGAGTTGATAAAGGTACAAACGAATATAATGTTTATATATCACATTTTCAAATATTTATTATTCTCCATTTTACTCGATCTTCTAAACGGTTAAAGATAGGACATCGCGGTTTTTACCAGTGGATTTAGCACCTTATTTTAAATAATATAAGTCCTATAAGTCTACTCTCATGAGTTGATAAAGGTACAAACGAATAAAATGTTTGTATATCACATTTTCAAATATCTATTATTCTCCATTTTACTCGATCTTCTAATCGGTTAAAGATAGGACATCGAGGTTTTCACCAGTGGATTTAGCACCTTATTTTACATAAAATAAGTCCTATAAGTCTACTCTAAATAGTTGATAAAGGTACAAATGAATAAAATGTTTATATATCACATTTTCAAATATTTATTATTCTCCATTTTACTCGATCTCCTAAACGGTTAAAGATAGGACATCGCGGTTATTACCAGTGGATTTAGCACCATATTTTACATAAAATAAGTCCTATAAGTCTACTCTAAATAGTTGATAAAGGTACAAATGAATAAAATGTTTATATATCACATTTTCAAATATTTATTATTCTCCATTTTACTCGATCTCCTAAACGGTTAAAGATAGGACATCGAGGTTTTCACCAGTGGATTTAGCACCTTATTTTACATAAAATAAGTCCTATAAGTCTACTCTCATGAGTTGATAAAGGTACAATCGAATAAAATGTTTATATATATATATATCAATTTCAAATATCTATTATTCTGCATTTTACTCGATCTCCTAAACGGTAACAGATAGGACATCGCGGTTTTCACCAGTGGATTTAGCACCTCATTTTACATAAAATAAGTCCTATAAGTCTACTCTCAGAAGTTGATAAAGGTACAAACGAATAAAATGTTTATATAACACATCTTCAAATATCTAATATTCTCCATTTTACTCGATTTCCTAAAAGGTTAAAGATAGGACATCGCGGTTTTTACCAGTGGATTTAGCACCTCATTTAACATAAACTAAGTCCTATAAGTCTACTCTAATGAGTTGATAAAGGTACAAACGAATAAAATGTTTATATATCACATTTTCAAATATCTATTGTTCTCCATTTTAATCAATCTACTAAACGGTTACAGATAGGACAACGCGGTTCTCACCAGCGGATTTAGCACCTCATTTTACATAAAATAAGTCCTATAAGTCTACTCTCAAGAGTTGATAAAGGTACAAACGAATAAAATGTTTATATATCACATTTTCAAATATTTATTATTCTCCATTTTACTCGATCTTCTAAACGGTTAAAGATAGGACATCGCGGTTTTTACCAGTGGATTTAGCACCTTATTTTAAATAATATAAGTCCTATAAGTCTACTCTCATGAGTTGATAAAGGTACAAACGAATAAAATGTTTGTATATCACATTTTCAAATATCTATTTTTCTCCATTTTACTCGATCTTCTAATCGGTTAAAGATAGGACATCGAGGTTTTCACCAGTGGATTTAGCACCTTATTTTACATAAAATAAGTCCTATAAGTCTACTCTAAATAGTTGATAAAGGTACAAATGAATAAAATGTTTATATATCACATTTTCAAATATTTATTATTCTCCATTTTACTCGATCTCCTAAACGGTTAAAGATAGGACATCGCGGTTATTACCAGTGGATTTAGCACCATATTTTACATAAAATAAGTCCTATAAGTCTACTCTAAATAGTTGATAAAGGTACAAATGAATAAAATGTTTATATATCACATTTTCAAATATTTATTATTCTCCATTTTACTCGATCTCCTAAACGGTTAAAGATAGGACATCGAGGTTTTCACCAGTGGATTAAGCACCTTATTTTACATAAAATAAGTCCTATAAGTCTACTCTCATGAGTTGATAAAGGTACAATCGAATAAAATGTTTATATATATATATCAATTTCAAATATCTATTATTCTGCATTTTACTCGATCTCCTAAACGGTAACAGATAGGACATCGCGGTTTTCACCAGTGGATTTAGCACCTCATTTTACATAAAATAAGTCCTATAAGTCTACTCTCAGAAGTTGATAAAGGTACAAACGAATAAAATGTTTATATAACACATCTTCAAATATCTAATATTCTCCATTTTACTCGATTTCCTAAAAGGTTAAAGATAGGACATCGCGGTTTTTACCAGTGGATTTAGCACCTCATTTAACATAAATTAAGTCCTATAAGTCTACACTAATGAGTTGATAAAGGTACAAACGAATAAAATGTTTATATATCACATTTTCAAATATCTATTGTTCTCCATTTTAATCAATCTACTAAACGGTTACAGATAGGACAACGCGGTTCTCACCAGCGGATTTAGCACCTCATTTTACATAAAATAAGTCCTATAAGTCTACTCTCAAGAGTTGATAAAGGTACAAACGAATAAAATGTTTATATATCACATTTTCAAATATTTATTATTCTCCATTTTACTCGATCTTCTAAACGGTTAAAGATAGGACATCGCGGTTTTTACCAGTGGATTTAGCACCTTATTTTAAATAATATAAGTCCTATAAGTCTACTCTCATGAGTTGATAAAGGTACAAACGAATAAAATGTTTGTATGTCACATTTTCAAATATCTATTTTTCTCCATTTTACTCGATCTTCTAATCGGTTAAAGATAGGACATCGAGGTTTTCACCAGTGGATTTAGCACCTTATTTTACATAAAATAAGTCCTATAAGTCTACTCTAAATAGTTGATAAAGGTACAAATGAATAAAATGTTTATATATCACATTTTCAAATATTTATTATTCTCCATTTTACTCGATCTCCTAAACGGTTAAAGACAGGACATCGCGGTTATTACCAGTGGATTAAGCACCATATTTTACATAAAATAAGTCCTATAAGTCTACTCTAAATAGTTGATAAAGGTACAAATGAATAAAATGTTTATATAACACATTTTCAAATATTTATTATTCTCCATTTTACTCGATCTCCTAAACGGTTAAAGATAGGACATCGCGGTTATTACCAGTAGATTTAGCACCATATTTTACATTAAATAAGTCCTATAAGTCTACTCTCAGGAGCTGATTAAGGTACAAACGAATAATTTTTATATATCACATTTTCAAATGTCTATTCTCCATTTTACTCGATCTCCTATACGGTTACTGATTGGACATCGCGGTTTTCACTAGTGGATTTAGCACCTCAGTTTACATAAAATAAGTCCTATAAGTCTACTCTCAGGAGTTGATAAAGGTACAAACAAATAAATGGTTTATATATCACATTTTCAAATATCTATTATTCTCCATTTTACTCGATCTCCTAAACGGTTAAACATAGGACATCGCAATTTTCACCAGCGAATTTAGCACCTCAATTTACATAAGATAGTCCTATAAGTCTACTCTCAAGAGTTGATAAAGGTGCAAACGAATAAAATGCTTATATATCACATTTTCAAATATCTATTATTCTCCATATTACTCGATCACCTAAACGGTTACAGATAGAACTTCGCGGTGTTTACCAGTGGATTTAGCACCTCATTTTACATATAAAAAGTCCTATAAGTCTACTCTCAAGAGTTGATAAAGGTACAAACGAATAAAATGTTTATATATCACATTTTCAAATATCTATTATTCTCGATTTTACTTAATCTCCTAAACGGTTAAAGATAGGACATCCCAGTTTTCACCAGTGGATTTAGCACCTCATTTTACATAAAATAAGTCCTATAAGTCTACTGTCAGGAGTTGATAAAGGTACAAACGAATAAAATGTTTATATATCACATTTTCAAATATCTATTATTTTCCATTTTACTCGATCTCTCTGAACAATTATAGATAGGACATGGCGGTTTTCACCAGTGGATTTAGCACCTCATTTTACATAAAATAAGTCCTATAAATCTACTCTCAAGAGTTGATAAAGGTACAAACGAATAAAATGTTTGTACATCACATTTTCAAATATCTATTATTCTCCATTTTACTCGATCTCCTAAACGGTTAAAGATAGGACATCGCGGTTTTCACCAGTGGATTTAGCACCTCATTTTACATAAAATATGTCCTATAAGTCTACTTTTAAGAGTTGATAAAGGTACAAACGAATAAAATGTTTGTATATCACATTTTCAAATATTTATTATTCTCCATTTTACTCGATCTTCTAATCGGTTGAAGATAGGACATCGCGGTTTTTACCAGTGGATTTAGCACCTTATTTTACATAAAATAAGTGCTATAAGTCTACTCTCATAAGTTGATAAAGGAACAAACGAATAAAATGTTTATATATCACATTTTCAAATATCTATTATTCTCCATTTTACTCGATCTTCTAATCGGTTAAAGATAGGACATCGAGGTTTTCACCAGTGGATTTAGCACCTTATTTTACATAAAATAAGTCCTATAAGTCTACTCTAAATAGTTGATAAAGGTACAAATGAATAAAATGTTTATATATCACATTTTCAAATATTTATTATTCTCCATTTTACTCGATCTCCTAAACGGTTAAAGATAGGACATCGCGGTTATTACCAGTGGATTTAGCACCATATTTTACATTAAATAAGTCCTATAAGTCTACTCTCAGGAGTTGATTAAGGTACAAACGAATAATTTTTATATATCACATTTTCAAATGTCTATTCTCCATTTTACTTGATCTCCTATACGGTTACTGATTGGACATCGCGGTTTTCACCAGTGGATTTAGCACCTCAGTTTACATAAAATAAGTCCTATAAGTCTACTCTCAGGAGTTCATAAAGGTACAAACAAATAAATTGTTTATATATCACATTTTCAAATATCTATTATTCTCCATTTTACTCGATCTCCTAAACGGTTAAACATAGGACATCGCAATTTTCACCAGTGAATTTAGCACCTCAATTTACATAAGATAGTCCTATAAGTCTACTCTCAAGAGTTGATAAAGGTGCAAACGAATAAAATGCTTAGATATCACATTTTCAAATATCTATTATTCTCTATATTACTCGATCTCCTAAACGGTTACAGATAGGACATCGCGGTTTTCACCAGCGGATTAAGCACCTCATTTTACATAAAGTAAGTCGTATAAGTCTACTCTTATGAGTTGATAAAGGTACAAACGATAAAAATGTTTATATATCACGGTTACAGATAGGACATCGCGGTTTTTACCAGTGGATTTAGCACCTTATTTTACATAAAATAAGTCCTATAAGTCTCCTCCTAAGAGTTGATAAAGGTACAAACGAATAAATTGTTTATATATCACATTTTTAAATATTTATAATTCTCCATTTTACTCGATCTCCTAAACGGTTAAAGATAGGACATCGCGGTTATTACCAGTGGATTTAGCACCATATTTTAAATAAAATAAGTCCTATAAGTCTACTCTCATGAGTTGATAAAGGTACAAACGAATAAAATGTTTGTATATCACATTTTCAAATATCTATTATTCTCCATTTTACTCGATCTCTTAAACGGTTAAAGATTGGACATTGCGGTTTTTACCAGTGGATTTAGCACTTCATTTTACATATAATAAGTCCTATAAGTCTACTCTCAAGAGTTGATATAGGTACAAACGAATAAAATGTTTATAAATCACATTTTCAAATATCTTTTATTCTCCATTTTACACAATCTCCTAAACGGTTAAAGATAGGACATCGCGGTTTTCACCAGTGGATTTAGCACCTCATTTTATATATAATAAGTCCTATAAGTCTACTCTCAGGAGTTGATAAAGGTACAAACAAATAAAATGTTTATATATCACATTTTCAAATATCTATTATTCTCTATATTACTCGATCTCCTAAACGGTTACAGATAGAACATTGCGGTTTTCACCAGTGGATTTAGCACCTCATTTTTCATAAAATAAGTCCTATAAGTCCACTCTCAGGAGTTGATAAAGGTACAAACGAATAAAATGTTTGTATATCAAATTTTCAAATATCTATTATTCTCCATTTTACTCGATCTCCTAAACGGTTAAAGATAGGACATCGCGGTTTTCACCAGTGGATTTAGCACCTTATTTTACATATAATAAGTCCTATAAGTCTACTTTCAAGAGTTGATAAAGGTACAAACGAATAAAATGTTTATATATCACTTTTTGAAATATCTATTATTCTTAATTTTACTCGATCTCCTAATCGGTTAAAGATAGGACATTGTGGTTTTCACCAGTGGATTTAGCACCTCATTTTTCATAAAATAAGTCCTATAAGTCCACTCTCAGGAGTTGATAAAGGTACAAACGAATAAAATGTTTATATATCACATTTTCAAATATCTTATATTCTCCATTTTACTCGATCTCTTAAACGGTTAAAGATTGGACATTGCGGTTTTTACCAGTGGATTAAGCACCTTATTTTAAATAAAATAAGTCCTATAAGTCTACTTTCAAGAGTTGATAAAGGTACAAACGAATAAAATGTTTATATATCACATTTTCAAATATCTATTATTCTTAATTTTACTCGATTACCTAAACGGTTAAAGATAGGACATCGCGGTTTTTACCAGTGGGTTTAGCACCTCAATTTACATAAAATAAGTCCTATAAGTCTACTGTCAAGAGTTGATAAAGGTACAAACGAATAAAATGTTTATATATCACATTTTCAAATATTTATTATTCTCCATTTTACTCGATCTTCTAATCGGTTAAGGATAGGACATCGCTCTTTTTACCAGTGGATTTAGCACCTTATTTTAATAAAATAAGTCTTATAAATCTACTCTCATGAGTTGATAAAGGTACAAACGAATAAAATGTTTATATATCACATTTTCAAATATTTATTATTCTTAATTTTACTCGATATCCTAAACGGTTACACATAGAACATCGCGGTTTTCACCAGTGAGTTGAGCACCTCATTTTACATAAAATAAGTCCCATAAGTCTACTCTCATGAGTTGATAAAGGTACAAACGAATAAAATGTTTATATATCACATTTTCAAATATCTATTATTCTCCATTTTACTCGATCTCCTATACGGTTACTGATAGGACATCGCGGTTTTCACCAATGGATTTAGCACCTCATTTTACATAAAATAAGTCCTATAAGTCTACACTCAGGAGTTGATAAAGGTACAAACAAATAAAATGTTTATATATCACATTTTCAAATATCTATTATTCTCTATATTACTCGATCTCCTAAACGGTTACAGATAGGACATCGCGGTTTTCTCCAGCGGATTAAGCACTTCATTTTTCATAAAATAAGTCCTATAAGTCCTTTCTCAGGAGTTGATAAAAGTACAAACGAATAAAATGTTTATATATCACATTTTCAAATATCTATTATTCTCCATTTTACTCAATTCCCTAAACAATTAATGATAAGACATCGCGGTTTTCACCAATGGATTTAGCACCTCATTTTACATAAAATAAGTCCTATAAGTCTACTCTCAGGAGATGATAACGGTACAAAAGAATAAAATGTTTATATATCACATTTTCAAATATCTATTATTCTCCATTTTACTCGATTATCTAAACGGTAAAAGATAGGACATCGCGGTTTTTACCAATGGATTTAGCACTTCATTTTACATAAAATAGGTCCTATAAGTCTACTCTCAAGAGTTGATAAAGGTACAAACGAATAAAATGTTTATATATCACATTTTCAAATATCTATTATTCTCCATATTACTCGATCTCCTAAACTGTTACAAATAGAACATCACGGTTTTCACCAGTGGATTTAGCACCTCATTTTACATAAAATAAGTCCTATAAGTCTTCTCTCAAGAGTTGATAAAGGTACGAACGAATAAAATGTTTATATATCACATTTTCAAATATCTATTATTCTCCATTTTACTCGATTTTCTAAACGGTAAAAGATATTACATCGCGGTTTTCACCAATGGATTTAGCACCTCATTTTACATAAAATAAGTCCTATAAGTCTACTCTCAGGAGATGATAACGGTACAAACGAATATAATGTTTATATATCACATCTTCAAATATCTATTATTCTCCATTTTACTCGATCTCCTAAACGGTTAATGATTAGACATCGCGGTTTTCTCCAATGGATTTAGCACCTCATTTTACATAAAATAAGTCCTTTAAGTCTACTCTCAGAAGTTGATAAAGGTACAAACGAATAAAATGTTTATATATCACATTTTCAAATATTTATTATTCTCCATTTTACTCGATCTTCTAACGGTTAAAGATAGGACATCGCGGTTTTGACCAGTGGATTTAGCACCTTATTTTACATAAAATAAGTCCTATAAGTCTACTCTAATGAGTTGATAAAGGTACAAACGAATAAAATGTTTATATATCACACTTTCAAATATCTATTATTCTCCATTTTACTCGATCTTCTAAACGGTTAAAGATAGGACATCGCGGTTTTCACCAGTGGATTTAGCACCTCATTTTACATAAAATAAGTCCTATAAGTCTACACTCAGGAGTTGATAAAGGTACAAACAAATAAAATGTTTATATATCACATTTTCAAATATCTATTATTCTCTATATTACTCGATCTCCTAAACGGTTACAGATAGGACATCGCGGTTTTCTCCAGCGGATTAAGCACTTCATTTTTTATAAAATAAGTCCTATAAGTCCTTTCTCAGGAGTTGATAAAAGTACAAACGAATAAAATGTTTATATATCACATTTTCAAATATCTATTATTCTCCATTTTACTCAATCCCCTAAACGGTTAATGATAAGACATCGCGGTTTTCACCAATGGATTTAGCACCTCATTTTACATAAAATAAGTCCTATAAGTCTACTCTCAGGAGATGATAACGGTACAAAAGAATAAAATGTTTATATATCACATTTTCAAATATCTATTATTCTCCATTTTACTCGATTATCTAAACGGTAAAAGATAGGACATCGCGGTTTTTACCAATGGATTTAGCACTTCATTTTACATAAAATAGGTCCTATAAGTCTACTCTCAAGAGTTGATAAAGGTACAAACGAATAAAATGTTTATATATCACATTTTCAAATATCTATTATTCTCCATATTACTCGATCTCCTAAACTGTTACAAATAGAACATCACGGTTTTCACCAGTGGATTTAGCACCTCATTTTACATAAAATAAGTCCTATAAGTCTTCTCTCAAGAGTTGATAAAAGTACGAACGAATAAAATGTTTATATATCACATTTTCAAATATCTATTATTCTCCATTTTACTCGATTTTCTAAACGGTAAAAGATATTACATCGCGGTTTTCACCAATGGATTTAGCACCTCATTTTACATAAAATAAGTCCTATAAGTCTACTCTCAGGAGATGATAACGGTACAAACGAATATAATGTTTATATATCACATCTTCAAATATCTATTATTCTCCATTTTACTCGATCTCCTAAACGGTTAATGATTAGACATCGCGGTTTTCTCCAATGGATTTAGCACCTCATTTTACATAAAATAAGTCCTTTAAGTCTACTCTCAGAAGTTGATAAAGGTACAAACGAATAAAATGTTTATATATCACATTTTCAAATATTTATTATTCTCCATTTTACTCGATCTTCTAACGGTTAAAGATAGGACATCGCGGTTTTGACCAGTGGATTTAGCACCTTATTTTACATAAAATAAGTTCTATAAGTCTACTCTCAGGAGTTGATAAAGGTACAAACGAATAAAATGTTTATAAATCACATTTTCAAATATCTATTATTCTTTATTTTACTCGATCTCCTAAACGGTTACAGATAGGACATCGCGGTTTTCACCAGCGGATTAAGCACCTTATTTTACATAAAATAAGTCGTATAAGTCTACTCTCATGAGTTGATAAAGGTACAAACGAATAAAATGTTTATATATCACATTTTCAAATATTTATTATTCTCCATTTTACTCGATCTTCTAAACGGTTAAAGAAAGGACATCGCGGTTTTTACCAGTGGATTTAGCACCTTATTTTACATAAAATAAGTCCTATAAGTCAACCCTCATGAGTTGATAAAGATACAAACGAATAAAATGTTTATATATCACATTTTCAAATATTTATTATTCTCCATTTTACTCGATCTCCTAAACGGTTAAAGATAGGACATCGCGGTTTTCACCAGTGGATTAAGCACCTCATTTTACATAAAATAAGTTCTATAAGCCTACTCTCAGGAGTTGATAAAGGTACAAACGAATAAAATGTTTATATATCACGTTTTCAAATATCTAATATTCTCCATTTTACTCGATTTCCTAAACGGTTAAAGATAGGACATCGCGGTTTTTACCAATGGATTTAGCACTTCATTTTACATAAAATAAGTCCTATAAGTCTACTCTCAAGGGTTGATAAAGGTACAAACGAATAAAATGTTAATATATCACATTTTCAAATATCTATTATTCTCCATATTACTCGATCTCCTAAACTGTTACAAATAGAACATCACGGTTTTCACCAGTGGATTTAGCACCTCATTTTACATAAAATAAGTCCTATAAGTCTTCTCTCAAGAGTTGATAAAGGTACGAACGAATAAAATGTTTATATATCACATTTTCAAATATCTATTATCCTCCATTATACTCAATCTCCTAAACGGTTAAATATAGGACATCGCGGTTTTTACCAGTGGATTTAGCACCTTATTTTAATAAAATAAGTCTTATAAGTCTACTCTCATGAGTTGATAAAGGTACAAACGAATAAAATGTTTATATATCACATTTTCAAATATCTATTATTCTTAATTTTACTCGATATCCTAAACGGTTACAGATAGAACATCGCGGTTTTTACCAGTGAGTTGAGCACCTCATTTTACATAAAATAAGTCCCATAAGTCTACTCTCATGAGTTGATAAAGGTACAAACAAATAAAATGTTTATATATCACATTTTCAAATATCTATTATTCTCAATATTACTCGATCTCCTAAACGGTAACAGATAGGACATCGCGGTTTTCACCAGTGGATTTAGCACTTCATTTTTCATAAAATAAGTTCTATAAGTCTACTCTCAAGAGTTGATAAGGGACAAACGAATAAAATGTTTATATATCACATTTTCAAATATCTATTATCCTCTATATTACTCGCTCTCCTAAACGGTTTTAGATAGAATATCGCGGTTTTCACCAGCGGATTTAGCACCTCACTTTACATAAAATAAGTCCTATAAGTCTACTCTCAAGAGTGGATAAAGGTACAATAAAATGTTTATGAACCACATTTTCAAATATCTATTATTCTAAATATTACTCGATCATCTAAACGGTTACAGATAGAACATCGCGGTTTTCACCAGTGGATTAAGCACCTCATTTTACATTAAATAAGTCCTAAAAGTCTACTCTCAGGAGTTGAAAATGGTACAAATGAATAAAATGTTTATTTATCACATTTACAAATATCTATTTTTTCCATTCTATTCGATCTCCTAAACGGTTACAGATAGGACATCGCGGTTTTTACCAGTGGATTTAGCACCTTATTTTAAATAATATAAGTCCTATAAGTCTACTTTCATGAGTTGATAAAGGTACAAACGAATAAAATGTTTATATATCACATTTTCAAATATCTATTATTCTTTATTTTACTCGATCTCCTAAACGGTTAAAGATAGGACATCGCGGTTTTCACCAGTGGATTTAGCACCTCATTTTACATAAAATAAGTCCTATAAGTCTAATTTCAAGAGTTGATAAAGGTACAAACGAATAAAATGTTTATATATCACATTTACAAATATCTATTAATCTAAATTTTAATCAATCTAATAAACGGTTACAGATAGAACATCGCGGTTTTCACCAGTGGATTTAGCACCTCATTTTACATAAAATAAGTCCTATAAGTCTACTCTCATGAGTTGATAAAGGTACAATCGAATAAAATGTTTATATATATATATCAATTTCAAATATCTATTATTCTGCATTTTACTCGATCTCCTAAACGGTAACAGATAGGACATCGCGGTTTTCACCAGTGGATTTAGCACCTCATTTTACATAAAATAAGTCCTATAAGTCTACTCTCAGAAGTTGATAAAGGTACAAACGAATAAAATGTTTATATAACACATCTTCAAATATCTAATATTCTCCATTTTACTCGATTTCCTAAAAGGTTAAAGATAGGACATCGCGGTTTTTACCAGTGGATTTAGCACCTTATTTTAAATAATATAAGTCCTATAAGTCTACTCTCATGAGTTGATAAAGGTACAAACGAATAAAATGTTTATATATCACATTTTCAAATATCTATTGTTCTCCATTTTAATCAATCTACTAAACGGTTACAGATAGGACAACGCGGTTCTCACCAGCGGATTTAGCACCTCATTTTACATAAAATAAGTCCTATAAGTCTACTCTCAAGAGTTGATAAAGGTACAAACGAATATAATGTTTATATATCACATTTTCAAATATTTATTATTCTCCATTTTACTCGATCTTCTAAACGGTTAAAGATAGGACATCGCGGTTTTTACCAGTGGATTTAGCACCTTATTTTAAATAATATAAGTCCTATAAGTCTACTCTCATGAGTTGATAAAGGTACAAACGAATAAAATGTTTGTATATCACATTTTCAAATATCTATTATTCTCCATTTTACTCGATCTTCTAATCGGTTAAAGATAGGACATCGAGGTTTTCACCAGTGAATTTAGCACCTTATTTTACATAAAATAAGTCCTATAAGTCTACTCTAAATAGTTGATAAAGGTACAAATGAATAAAATGTTTATATATCACATTTTCAAATATTTATTATTCTCCATTTTACTCGATCTCCTAAACGGTTAAAGATAGGACATCGCGGTTATTACCAGTGGATTTAGCACCATATTTTACATAAAATAAGTCCTATAAGTCTACTCTAAATAGTTGATAAAGGTACAAATGAATAAAATGTTTATATATCACATTTTCAAATATTTATTATTCTCCATTTTACTCGATCTCCTAAACGGTTAAAGATAGGACATCGAGGTTTTCACCAGTGGATTTAGCACCTTATTTTACATAAAATAAGTCCTATAAGTCTACTCTAAATATTTGATAAAGGTACAAATGAATAAAATGTTTATATATCACATTATCAAATATCTATTATTCTCCATTTTACTCGATCTCCTAAACGGTTAAACATAGGACATCGCAATTTTCACCAGTGGATTTAGCACCTCAATTTACATAAGATAGTCCTATAAGTCTACTCTCAAGAGTTGATAAAGGTGCAAACGAATAAAATGCTTATATATCACATTTTCAAATATCTATTATTCTCCATATTACTCGATCACCTAAACGGTTACAGAAAGAACTTCGCGGTGTTTACCAGTGGATTTAGCACCTCATTTTACATATAAAAAGTCCTATAAGTCTACTCTCATGAGTTGATAAAGGTACAATCGAATAAAATGTTTATATATATATATCAATTTCAAATATCTATTATTCTGCATTTTACTCGATCTCCTAAACGGTAACAGATAGGACATCGCGGTTTTCACCAGTGGATTTAGCACCTCATTTTACATAAAATAAGTCCTATAAGTCTACTCTCAGAAGTTGATAAAGGTACAAACGAATAAAATGTTTATATAACACATCTTCAAATATCTAATATTCTCCATTTTACTCGATTTCCTAAAAGGTTAAAGATAGGACATCGCGGTTTTTACCAGTGGATTTAGCACCTCATTTAACATAAATTAAGTCCTATAAGTCTACTCTAATGAGTTGATAAAGGTACAAACGAATAAAATGTTTATATATCACATTTTCAAATATCTATTGTTCTCCATTTTAATCAATCTACTAAACGGTTACAGATAGGACAACGCGGTTCTCACCAGCGGATTTAGCACCTCATTTTACATAAAATAAGTCCTATAAGTCTACTTTTAAGAGTTGATAAAGGTACAAACGAATAAAATGTTTATATATCACATTTTCAAATATTTATTATTCTCCATTTTACTCGATCTTCTAAACGGTTAAAGATAGGACATCGCGGTTTTTACCAGTGGATTTAGCACCTTATTTTAAATAATATAAGTCCTATAAGTCTACTCTCATGAGTTGATAAAGGTACAAATGAATAAAATGTTTATATATCACATTTTCAAATATTTATTATTCTCCATTTTACTCGATCTCCTAAACGGTTAAAGATAGGACATCGCGGTTATTACCAGTGGATTAAGCACCATATTTTACATAAAATAAGTCCTATAAGTCTACTCTAAAGAGTTGATAAAGGTACAAATGAATAAAATGTTTATATATCACATTTTCAAATATTTATTATTCTCCATTTTACTCGATCTCCTAAACGGTTAAAGATAGGACATCGCGGTTATTACCAGTGGATTTAGCACCATATTTTACATTAAATAAGTCCTATAAGTCTACTCTCAGGAGCTGATTAAGGTACAAACGAATAATTTTTATATATCACATTTTCAAATGTCTATTCTCCATTTTACTCGATCTCCTATACGGTTACTGATTGGACATCGCGGTTTTCACTAGTGGATTTAGCACCTCAGTTTACATAAAATAAGTCCTATAAGTCTACTCTCAGGAGTTGATAAAGGTACAAACAAATAAATTGTTTATATATCACATTTTCAAATATCTATTATTCTCCATTTTACTCGATCTCCTAAACGGTTAAACATAGGACATCGCAATTTTCACCAGTGAATTTAGCACCTCAATTTACATAAGATAGTCCTATAAGTCTACTCTCAAGAGTTGATAAAGGTGCAAACGAATAAAATGCTTATATATCACGTTTTCAAATATCTATTATTCTCCATATTACTCGATCACCTAAACGGTTACAGATAGAACTTCGCGGTGTTTACCAGTGGATTTAGCACCTCATTTTACATATAAAAAGTCCTATAAGTCTACTCTCAAGAGTTGATAAAGGTACAAGCGAATAAAATGTTTATATATCACATTTTCAAATATCTATTATTCTCGATTTTACTTAATCTCCTAAACGGTTAAAGATAGGACATCCCAGTTTTCACCAGTGGATTTAGCACCTCATTTTACATAAAATAAGTCCTATAAGTCTACTGTCAGGAGTTGATAAAGGTACAAACGAATAAAATGTTTATATATCACATTTTCAAATATCTATTATTTTCCATTTTACTCGATCTCTCTGAACAATTATATATAGGACATGGCGGTTTTCACCAGTGGATTTAGCACCTCATTTTACATAAAATAAGTCCTATAACTCTACTCTCAAGAGTTGATAAAGGTACAAACGAATAAAATGTTTGTACATCACATTTTCAAATATCTATTATTCTCCATTTTACTCGATCTCCTAAACGGTTAAAGATAGGACATCGCGGTTTTCACCAGTGGATTTAGCACCTCATTTTACATAAAATATGTCCTATAAGTCTACTTTTAAGAGTTGATAAAGGTACAAACGAATAAAATGTTTGTATATCACATTTTCAAATATCTATTATTCTCCATTTTACTCGATCTCCTAAACGGTTACAGATAGGACATCGCGGTTTTCTCCAGCGGATTTAGCACCTCATTTTACATAAAATAAGTCCTATAAGTCTACTCTAAAGAGTTGATAAAGGTACAAACGAATAAAATGTTTGTATATCACATTTTCAAATATTTATTATTCTCCATTTTACTCGATCTTGTAATAGGTTAAAGATAGGACATCGCGGTTTTCACCAGTGGATTTAGCACCTTATTTTACATAAAATAAGTCCTATAAGTCTACTCTCATGAGTTGATAAAGGTACAAACGAATAAAATGTTTTTATGTCACATTTTCAAATATCTATTATTCTCCATTTTACTCGATCTCCTAAACGGTTACAGATAGGACATCGCGGTTTTCACCAGCGGATTTAGCACCTCATTTTACATAAAATAAGTCCTATAAGTCTACTCTAAAGAGTTGATAAAGGTACAAACGAATAAAATGTTTATATATCCCATTTACAAATATCTATTTTTTCCATTCTATTCGATCTCCTAAACGGTTAAAGATAGGACATCGCGGTTTTCACCAGTGGATTTAGCACCTCATTTTACATAAAATTAGTCCTATAAGTCTAATTTCAAGAGTTGACAAAGGTACAAACGAATAAAATGTTTATATATCACATTTACAAATATCTATTAATTTAAATTTTAATCAATCTACTAAACGGTTACAGATAGAACATCGCGGTTTTCACCAGTGGATTTAGCACCTCATTTTACATAAAATAAGTCCTATAAGTCTACTCTCATGAGTTGATAAAGGTACAATCGAATAAAATGTTTATATATGTATATCAATTTCAAATATCTATTATTCTGCATTTTACTCGATCTCCTAAACGGTAACAGATAGGACATCGCGGTTTTCACCAGTGGATTTAGCACCTCATTTTACATAAAATAAGTCCTATAAGTCTACTCTCAGAAGTTAATAAAGGTACAAACGAATAAAATGTTTATATAACACATCTTCAAATATCTAATATTCTCCATTTTACTCGATTTCCTAAAAGGTTAAAGATAGGACATCGCGGTTTTTACCAGTTTATTTAGCACCTCATTTAACATAAATTAAGTCCTATAAGTCTCCTCCCAAGAGTTGATAAAGGTACAAACGAATAAAATGTTAATATATTACATTTTCAAATATCTTTTATTCTACATTTTACTCAATCTCCTAAACGGTTAAAGATAGGACATCGCGGTTTTCACCAGTGGATTTAGCACCTCATTTTACATAAAATAAGTCCTATAAGTCTACTCTCAGGAGTTGATAAAGGAACAAACGAATAAAATGTTTATATATCACATTTTCAAATATGTATTATTTTCTATTTTACTCGATCCCCTAAACGGTTACAGATAGAACTTTGCGGTTTTCACCAGTGGATTTAGCACCTCATTTTATATATAATAAGTCCTATAAGTCTACTCTCATGAGTTGATAAAGGTACAAACGAATAAAATGTTTATATATCACATTTTCAAATATCTATTAATCTCCATTTTAATCAATCTACTAAACGGTTACAGATAGAACATCGCGGTTTTCACCAGTGGATTTAGCACCTCATTTTACATAAAATAAGTCCTATAAGTCTACTCTCATGAGTTGATAAAGGTACAATCGAATAAAATGTTAATATATATATATCAATTTCAAATATCTATTATTCTGCATTTTACTCGATCTCCTAAACGGTAACAGATAGGACATCGCGATTTTCACCAGTGGATTTAGCACCTCATTTTACATAAAATAAGTCCTATAAGTCTACTCTCATGAGTTGATAAAGGTACAATCGAATAAAATGTTTATATATATATATCAATTTCAAATATCTATTATTCTCCATTTTACTCGATCTCCTAAACGGTAACAGATAGGACATCGCAATTTTCACCAGTGGATTTAGCACCTCAATTTACATAAGATAGTCCTATAAGTCTACTCTCAAGAGTTGATAAAGGTGCAAACGAATAAAATGCTTATATATCACATTTTCAAATATCTATTATTCTCCATATTACTCGATCACCTAAACGGTTACAGATAGAACTTCGCGGTGTTTACCAGTGGATTTAGCACCTCATTTTACATAAAATAAGTCCTATAAGTCTACTGTCAGGAGTTGATAAAGGTACAAACGAATAAAATGTTTATAAATCACATTTTCAAATATCTATTATTCTCCATTTTACTCGATCTCCTAAACGGTTACAGATAGGACATCGCGGTTTTCACCAGCGGATTAAGCACCTCATTTTACATAAAGTAAGTCGTATAAGTCTACTCTTATGAGTTGATAAAGGTACAAACGATAAAAATGTTTATATATCACGGTTACAGATAGGACATCGCGGTTTTCACCAGTGGATTTAGCACCTCATTTTACATAAAATATGTCCTATAAGTCTACTTTTAAGAGTTGATAAAGGTACAAACGAATAAAATGTTTGTATATCACATTTTCAAATATCTATTATTCTCCATTTTACTCGATCTCCTAAACGGTTACAGATAGGACATCGCGGTTTTCTCCAGCGGATTTAGCACCTCATTTTACATAAAATAAGTCCTATAAGTCTACTCTAAAGAGTTGATAAAGGTACAAACGAATAAAATGTTTGTATATCACATTTTCAAATATTTATTATTCTCCATTTTACTCGATCTTGTAATAGGTTAAAGATAGGACATCGCGGTTTTCACCAGTGGATTTAGCACCTTATTTTACATAAAATAAGTCCTATAAGTCTACTCTCATGAGTTGATAAAGGTACAAACGAATAAAATGTTTTTATGTCACATTTTCAAATATCTATTATTCTCCATTTTACTCGATCTCCTAAACGGTTACAGATAGGACATCGCGGTTTTCACCAGCGGATTTAGCACCTCATTTTACATAAAATAAGTCCTATAAGTCTACTCTAAAGAGTTGATAAAGGTACAAACGAATAAAATGTTTATATATCCCATTTACAAATATCTATTTTTTCCATTCTATTCGATCTCCTAAACGGTTAAAGATAGGACATCGCGGTTTTCACCAGTGGATTTAGCACCTCATTTTACATAAAATTAGTCCTATAAGTCTAATTTCAAGAGTTGACAAAGGTACAAACGAATAAAATGTTTATATATCACATTTACAAATATCTATTAATTTAAATTTTAATCAATCTACTAAACGGTTACAGATAGAACATCGCGGTTTTCACCAGTGGATTTAGCACCTCATTTTACATAAAATAAGTCCTATAAGTCTACTCTCATGAGTTGATAAAGGTACAATCGAATAAAATGTTTATATATGTATATCAATTTCAAATATCTATTATTCTGCATTTTACTCGATCTCCTAAACGGTAACAGATAGGACATCGCGGTTTTCACCAGTGGATTTAGCACCTCATTTTACATAAAATAAGTCCTATAAGTCTACTCTCAGAAGTTAATAAAGGTACAAACGAATAAAATGTTTATATAACACATCTTCAAATATCTAATATTCTCCATTTTACTCGATTTCCTAAAAGGTTAAAGATAGGACATCGCGGTTTTTACCAGTTTATTTAGCACCTCATTTAACATAAATTAAGTCCTATAAGTCTCCTCCCAAGAGTTGATAAAGGTACAAACGAATAAAATGTTAATATATTACATTTTCAAATATCTTTTATTCTACATTTTACTCAATCTCCTAAACGGTTAAAGATAGGACATCGCGGTTTTCACCAGTGGATTTAGCACCTCATTTTACATAAAATAAGTCCTATAAGTCTACTCTCAGGAGTTGATAAAGGAACAAACGAATAAAATGTTTATATATCACATTTTCAAATATGTATTATTTTCTATTTTACTCGATCCCCTAAACGGTTACAGATAGAACTTTGCGGTTTTCACCAGTGGATTTAGCACCTCATTTTATATATAATAAGTCCTATAAGTCTACTCTCATGAGTTGATAAAGGTACAAACGAATAAAATGTTTATATATCACATTTTCAAATATCTATTAATCTCCATTTTAATCAATCTACTAAACGGTTACAGATAGAACATCGCGGTTTTCACCAGTGGATTTAGCACCTCATTTTACATAAAATAAGTCCTATAAGTCTACTCTCATGAGTTGATAAAGGTACAATCGAATAAAATGTTAATATATATATATCAATTTCAAATATCTATTATTCTGCATTTTACTCGATCTCCTAAACGGTAACAGATAGGACATCGCGATTTTCACCAGTGGATTTAGCACCTCATTTTACATAAAATAAGTCCTATAAGTCTACTCTCATGAGTTGATAAAGGTACAATCGAATAAAATGTTTATATATATATATCAATTTCAAATATCTATTATTCTCCATTTTACTCGATCTCCTAAACGGTAACAGATAGGACATCGCAATTTTCACCAGTGGATTTAGCACCTCAATTTACATAAGATAGTCCTATAAGTCTACTCTCAAGAGTTGATAAAGGTGCAAACGAATAAAATGCTTATATATCACATTTTCAAATATCTATTATTCTCCATATTACTCGATCACCTAAACAATTACAGATAGAACTTCGCGGTGTTTACCAGTGGATTTAGCACCTCATTTTACATAAAATAAGTCCTATAAGTCTACTGTCAGGAGTTGATAAAGGTACAAACGAATAAAATGTTTATAAATCACATTTTCAAATATCTATTATTCTCCATTTTACTCGATCTCCTAAACGGTTACAGATAGGACATCGCGGTTTTCACCAGCGGATTAAGCACCTCATTTTACATAAAGTAAGTCGTATAAGTCTACTCTTATGAGTTGATAAAGGTACAAACGATAAAAATGTTTATATATCACGGTTACAGATAGGACATCGCGGTTTTTACCAGTGGATTTAGCACCTTATTTTACATAAAATAAGTCCTATAAGTCTACTTTTAAGAGTTGATAAAGGTACAAACGAATAAAATGTTTATATATCACATTTTCAAATATCTATTATTTTCCATTTTACTCGATCTCTCTAAACAATTATAGATAGGACATGGCGGTTTTCACCAGTGGATTTAGCACCTCATTTTACATAAAATAAGTCCTATAAGTCTACTCTCAAGAGTTGATAAAGGTACAAACGAATAAAATGTTTGTACATCACATTTTCAAATATCTATTATTCTCCATTTTACTCGATCTCCTAAACGGTTAAAGATAGGACATCGCGGTTTTCACCAGTGGATTTAGCACCTCATTTTACATAAAATATGTCCTATAAGTCTACTTTTAAGAGTTGATAAAGGTACAAACGAATAAAATGTTTATATATCCCATTTACAAATATCTATTTTTTCCATTCTATTCGATCTCCTAAACGGTTAAAGATAGGACATCGCGGTTTTCACCAGTGGATTTAGCACCTTATTTTACATAAAATAAGTCCTATAAGTCTAATTTCAAGAGTTGACAAAGGTACAAACGAATAAAATGTTTATATATCACATTTACAAATATCTATTAATTTAAATTTTAATCAATCTACTAAACGGTTACAGATAGAACATCGCGGTTTTCACCAGTGGATTTAGCACCTCATTTTACATAAAATAAGTCCTATAAGTCTACTGTCAGGAGTTGATAAAGGTACAAACGAATAAAATGTTTATAAATCACATTTTCAAATATCTATTATTCTCCATTTTACTCGATCTCCTAAACGGTTACAGATAGGACATCGCGGTTTTCACCAGCGGATTAAGCACCTCATTTTACATATAGTAAGTCGTATAAGTCTCCTCCTAAGAGTTGATAAAGGTACAAACGATAAAAATGTTTATATATCACGGTTACAGATAGGACATCGCGGTTTTTACCAGTGGATTTAGCACCTTATTTTACATAAAATAAGTCCTATAAGTCTCCTCCTAAGAGTTGATAAAGGTACAAACGAATAAATTGTTTATATATCACATTTTTAAATATTTATAATTCTCCATTTTATTCGATCTCCTAAACGGTTAAAGATAGGACATCGCGGTTATTACTAGTGGATTTAGCACCATATTTTAAATAAAATAAGTCCTATAAGTCTACTCTCATGAGTTGATAAAGGTACAAACGAATAAAATGTTTGTATATCACATTTTCAAATATCTATTATTCTCCATTTTACTCGATCTCTTAAACGGTTAAAGATTGGACATTGTGGTTTTTACCAGTGGATTTAGCACTTCATTTTACATATAATAAGTCCTATAAGTCTACTCTCAAGAGTTGATATAGGTACAAACGAATAAAATGTTTATAAATCACATTTTCAAATATCTTTTATTCTCCATTTTACACAATCTCCTAAACGGTTAAAGATAGGACATCGCGGTTTTCACCAGTGGATTTAGCACCTCATTTTATATATAATAAGTCCTATAAGTCTACTCTCAGGAGTTGATAAAGGTACAAACAAATAAAATGTTTATATATCACATTTTCAAATATCTATTATTCTCTATATTACTCGATCTCCTAAACGGTTACAGATAGAACATTGCGGTTTTCACCAGTGGATTTAGCACCTCATTTTTCATAAAATAAGTCCTATAAGTCCACTCTCAGGAGTTGATAAAGGTACAAACGAATAAAATGTTTGTATATCACATTTTCAAATATCTATTATTCTCCATTTTACTCGATCTCCTAAACGGTTAAAGATAGGACATCGCGGTTTTCACCAGTGGATTTAGCACCTTATTTTACATATAATAAGTCCTATAAGTCTACTTTCAAGAGTTGATAAAGGTACAAACGAATAAAATGTTTATATATCACATTTTCAAATATCTATTATTCTTAATTTTACTCGATCTCCTAATCGGTTAAAGATAGGACATCGCGGTTAATACCAGTGGATTTAGCACCATATTTTACATAAAATAAGTCCTATAAGTCTACTGTCAGGAGTTGATAAAGGTACAAACGAATAAAATGTTTATATATCACATTTTCAAATATCTATTATTTTCCATTTTACTCGATCTCTCTAAACAATTATAGATAGGACATGGCGGTTTTCACCAGTGGATTTAGCACCTCATTTTACATAAAATAAGTCCTATAAGTCTACTCTCAAGAGTTGATAAAGGTACAAACGAATAAAATGTTTGTACATCACATTTTCAAATATCTATTATTCTCCATTTTACTCGATCTCCTAAACGGTTAAAGATAGGACATCGCGGTTTTCACCAGTGGATTTAGCACCTCATTTTACATAAAATATGTCCTATAAGTCTACTTTTAAGAGTTGATAAAGGTACAAACGAATAAAATGTTTATATATCCCATTTACAAATATCTATTTTTTCCATTCTATTCGATCTCCTAAACGGTTAAAGATAGGACATCGCGGTTTTCACCAGTGGATTTAGCACCTCATTTTACATAAAATAAGTCCTATAAGTCTAATTTCAAGAGTTGACAAAGGTACAAACGAATAAAATGTTTATATATCACATTTACAAATATCTATTAATTTAAATTTTAATCAATCTACTAAACGGTTACAGATAGAACATCGCGGTTTTCACCAGTGGATTTAGCACCTCATTTTACATAAAGTAAGTCGTATAAGTCTACTCTTATGAGTTGATAAAGGTACAAACGATAAAAATGTTTATATATCACGGTTACAGATAGGACATCGCGGTTTTTACCAGTGGATTTAGCACCTTATTTTACATAAAATAAGTCCTATAAGTCTCCTCCTAAGAGTTGATAAAGGTACAAACGAATAAATTGTTTATATATCACATTTTTAAATATTTATAATTCTCCATTTTACTCGATCTCCTAAACGGTTAAAGATAGGACATCGCGGTTATTACCAGTGGATTTAGCACCATATTTTAAATAAAATAAGTCCTATAAGTCTACTCTCAAGAGTTGATATAGGTGCAAACGAATAAAATGTTTATATATCACATTTTCATATATCTATTATTCTCCATTTAACTCGATCTCCTAAACGGTTAAGGATAGGACATCGCGGTTTTCACCAGCGGATTAAGCACCTCATTTTACATAAAGTAAGTCGTATAAGTCTACTCTTATGAGTTGATAAAGGTACAAACGATAAAAATGTTTATATATCACGGTTACAGATAGGACATCGCGGTTTTTACCAGTGGATTTAGCACCTTATTTTACATAAAATAAGTGCTATAAGTCTACTCTCATAAGTTGATAAAGGAACAAACGAATAAAATGTTTATATATCACATTTTCAAATATCTATTATTCTCCATTTTACTCGATCTTCTAATCGGTTAAAGATAGGACATCGAGCTTTTCACCAGTGGATTTAGCACCTCATTTTACATAAAATAAGTCCTATAAGTCTACTGTCAGGAGTTGATAAAGGTACAAACGAATAAAATGTTTATAAATCACATTTTCAAATATCTATTATTCTCCATTTTACTCGATCTCCTAAACGGTTACAGATAGGACATCGCGGTTTTCACCAGCGGATTAAGCACCTCATTTTACATAAAGTAAGTCGTATAAGTCTACTCTTATGAGTTGATAAAGGTACAAACGATAAAAATGTTTATATATCACGGTTACAGATAGGACATCGCGGTTTTTACCAGTGGATTTAGCACCTTATTTTACATAAAATAAGTCCTATAAGTCTACTCTAAATAGTTGATAAAGGTACAAATGAATAAAATGTTTATATATCACATTTTCAAATATTTATTATTCTCCATTTTACTCGATCTCCTAAACGGTTAAAGATAGGACATCGCGGTTATTACCAGTGGATTTAGCACCATATTTTACATTAAATAAGTCCTATAAGTCTACTCTCAGGAGTTGATTAAGGTACAAACGAATAATTTTTATATATCACATTTTCAAATGTCTATTCTCCATTTTACTCGATCTCCTATACGGTTACTGATTGGACATCGCGGTTTTCACCAGTGGATTTAGCACCTCAGTTTACATAAAATAAGTCCTATAAGTCTACTCTCAGGAGTTCATAAAGGTACAAACAAATAAATTGTTTATATATCACATTTTCAAATATCTATTATTCTCCATTTTACTCGATCTCCTAAACGGTTAAACATAGGACATCGCAATTTTCACCAGTGAATTTAGCACCTCAATTTACATAAGATAGTCCTATAAGTCTACTCTCAAGAGTTGATAAAGGTGCAAACGAATAAAATGCTTATATATCACATTTTCAAATATCTATTATTCTCCATATTACTCGATCACCTAAACGGTTACAGATAGAACTTCGCGGTGTTTACCAGTGGATTTAGCACCTCATTTTACATATAAAAAGTCCTATAAGTCTACTCTCAAGAGTTGATAAAGGTACAAACGAATAAAATGTTTATATATCACATTTTCAAATATCTATTATTCTCGATTTTACTCAATCTCCTAAACGGTTAAAGATAGGACATCCCAGTTTTCACCAGTGGATTTAGCACCTCATTTTACATAAAATAAGTCCTATAAGTCTACTGTCAGGAGTTGATAAAGGTACAAACGAATAAAATGTTTATATATCACATTTTCAAATATCTATTATTTTCCATTTTACTCGATCTCTCTAAACAATTATAGATAGGACATGGCGGTTTTCACCAGTGGATTTAGCACCTCATTTTACATAAAATAAGTCCTATAAGTCTACTCTCAAGAGTTGATAAAGGTACAAACGAATAAAATGTTTGTACATCACATTTTCAAATATCTATTATTCTCCATTTTACTCGATCTCCTAAACGGTTAAAGATAGGACATCGCGGTTTTCACCAGTGGATTTAGCACCTCATTTTACATAAAATATGTCCTATAAGTCTACTTTTAAGAGTTGATAAAGGTACAAACGAATAAAATGTTTATATATCCCATTTACAAATATCTATTTTTTCCATTCTATTCGATCTCCTAAACGGTTAAAGATAGGACATCGCGGTTTTCACCAGTGGATTTAGCACCTCATTTTACATAAAATAAGTCCTATAAGTCTACTGTCAGGAGTTGATAAAGGTACAAACGAATAAAATGTTTATAAATCACATTTTCAAATATCTATTATTCTCCATTTTACTCGATCTCCTAAACGGTTACAGATATGACATCGCGGTTTTCACCAGCGGATTAAGCACCTCATTTTACATAAAGTAAGTCGTATAAGTCTACTCTTATGAGTTGATAAAGGTACAAACGATAAAAATGTTTATATATCACGGTTACAGATAGGACATCGCGGTTTTTACCAGTGGATTTAGCACCTTATTTTACATAAAATAAGTCCTATAAGTCTCCTCCTAAGAGTTGATAAAGGTACAAACGAATAAATTGTTTATATATCACATTTTTAAATATTTATAATTCTCCATTTTACTCGATCTCCTAAACGGTTAAAGATAGGACATCGCGGTTATTACCAGTGGATTTAGCACCATATTTTAAATAAAATAAGTCCTATAAGTCTACTCTCATGAGTTGATAAAGGTACAAACGAATAAAATGTTTGTATATCACATTTTCAAATATCTATTATTCTCCATTTTACTCGATCTCTTAAACGGTTAAAGATTGGACATTGCGGTTTTTACCAGTGGATTTAGCACTTCATTTTACATATAATAAGTCCTATAAGTCTACTCTCAAGAGTTGATATAGGTACAAACGAATAAAATGTTTATAAATCACATTTTCAAATATCTTTTATTCTCCATTTTACACAATCTCCTAAACGGTTAAAGATAGGACATCGCGGTTTTCACCAGTGGATTTAGCACCTCATTTTATATATAATAAGTCCTATAAGTCTACTCTCAGGAGTTGATAAAGGTACAAACAAATAAAATGTTTATATATCACATTTTCAAATATCTATTATTCTCTATATTACTCGATCTCCTAAACGGTTACAGATAGAACATTGCGGTTTTCACCAGTGGATTTAGCACCTCATTTTTCATAAAATAAGTCCTATAAGTCCACTCTCAGGAGTTGATAAAGGTACAAACGAATAAAATGTTTGTATATCACATTTTCAAATATCTATTATTCTCCATTTTACTCGATCTCCTAAACGGTTAAAGATAGGACATCGCGGTTTTCACCAGTGGATTTAGCACCTTATTTTACATATAATAAGTCCTATAAGTCTACTTTCAAGAGTTGATAAAGGTACAAACGAATAAAATGTTTATATATCACATTTTCAAATATCTATTATTCTTAATTTTACTCGATCTCCTAATCGGTTAAAGATAGGACATCGCGGTTATTACCAGTGGATTTAGCACCATATTTTACATAAAATAAGTCCTATAAGTCTACTCTCAGGAGTTTATAAAGGTACAAACGAATAAAATGTTTATATATCACATTTTCAAATATCTTATATTCTCCATTTTACTCGATCTCTTAAACGGTTAAAGATTGGACATTGCGGTTTTTACCAGTGGATTAAGCACCTTATTTTAAATAAAACAAGTCCTATAAGTCTACTCTCATGAGTTGATAAAGGTACAAACGAATAAAATGTTTGTATATCACATTTTCAAATATCTATTATTCTCCATATTACTCGATCACCTAAACGCTTACAGATAGAACTTTGCGGTGTTTACCAGTGGATTTAGCACCTCATTTTACATATAAAAAGTCCTATAAGTCTACTCTCAAGTGTTGATAAAGGTACAAACGAATAAAATGTTTATATATCACATTTTCAAATATCTATTATTTTCCATTTTACTCGATCTCTCTAAACAATTAAAGATAGGACATGGCGGTTTTCACCAGTGGATTTAGCACCTCATTTTACATAAAATAAGTCCTATAAGTCTACTGTCAGGAGTTGATAAAGGTACAAACGAATAAAATGTTTATATATCACATTTTCAAATATCTATTATTTTCCATTTTACTCGATCTCTCTAAACAATTATAGATAGGACATGGCGGTTTTCACCAGTGGATTTAGCACCTCATTTTACATAAAATAAGTCCTATAAGTCTACTCTCAAGAGTTGATAAAGGTACAAACGAATAAAATGTTTGTACATCACATTTTCAAATATCTATTATTCTCCATTTTACTCGATCTCCTAAACGGTTAAAGATAGGACATCGCGGTTTTCACCAGTGGATTTAGCACCTCATTTTACATAAAATATGTCCTATAAGTCTACTTTTAAGAGTTGATAAAGGTACAAACGAATAAAATGTTTATATATCCCATTTACAAATATCTATTTTTTCCATTCTATTCGATCTCCTAAACGGTTAAAGATAGGACATCGCGGTTTTCACCAGTGGATTTAGCACCTCATTTTACATAAAATAAGTCCTATAAGTCTAATTTCAAGAGTTGACAAAGGTACAAACGAATAAAATGTTTATATATCACATTTACAAATATCTATTAATTTAAATTTTAATCAATCTACTAAACGGTTACAGATAGAACATCGCGGTTTTCACCAGTGGATTTAGCACCTCATTTTACATAAAATAAGTCCTATAAGTCTACTGTCAGGAGTTGATAAAGGTACAAACGAATAAAATGTTTATAAATCACATTTTCAAATATCTATTATTCTCCATTTTACTCGATCTCCTAAACGGTTACAGATAGGACATCGCGGTTTTCACCAGCGGATTAAGCACCTCATTTTACATAAAGTAAGTCGTATAAGTCTACTCTTATGAGTTGATAAAGGTACAAACGATAAAAATGTTTATATATCACGGTTACAGATAGGACAGCGCGGTTTTTACCAGTGGATTTAGCACCTTATTTTACATAAAATAAGTCCTATAAGTCTCCTCCTAAGAGTTGATAAAGGTACAAACGAATAAAATGTTTGTATATCACATTTTCAAATATCTATTATTCTCCATTTTACTCGATCTCTTAAACGGTTAAAGATTGGACATTGTGGTTTTTACCAGTGGATTTAGCACCTCATTTTATATATAATAAGTCCTATAAGTCTACTCTCAGGAGTTGATAAAGGTACAAACAAATAAAATGTTTATATATCACATTTTCAAATATCTATTATTCTCTATATTACTCGATCTCCTAAACGGTTACAGATAGAACATTGCGGTTTTCACCAGTGGATTTAGCACCTCATTTTTCATAAAATAAGTCCTATAAGTCCACTCTCAGGAGTTGATAAAGGTACAAACGAATAAAATGTTTGTATATCACATTTTCAAATATCTATTATTCTCCATTTTACTCGATCTCCTAAACGGTTAAAGATAGGACATCGCGGTTTTCACCAGTGGATTTAGCACCTTATTTTACATATAATAAGTCCTATAAGTCTACTTTCAAGAGTTGATAAAGGTACAAACGAATAAAATGTTTATATATCACATTTTCAAATATCTATTATTCTTAATTTTACTCGATCTCCTAATCGGTTAAAGATAGGACATCGCGGTTAATACCAGTGGATTTAGCACCATATTTTACATAAAATAAGTCCTATAAGTCTACTGTCAGGAGTTGATAAAGGTACAAACGAATAAAATGTTTATATATCACATTTTCAAATATCTATTATTTTCCATTTTACTCGATCTCTCTAAACAATTATAGATAGGACATGGCGGTTTTCACCAGTGGATTTAGCACCTCATTTTACATAAAATAAGTCCTATAAGTCTACTCTCAAGAGTTGATAAAGGTACAAACGAATAAAATGTTTGTACATCACATTTTCAAATATCTATTATTCTCCATTTTACTCGATCTCCTAAACGGTTAAAGATAGGACATCGCGGTTTTCACCAGTGGATTTAGCACCTCATTTTACATAAAATATGTCCTATAAGTCTACTTTTAAGAGTTGATAAAGGTACAAACGAATAAAATGTTTATATATCCCATTTACAAATATCTATTTTTTCCATTCTATTCGATCTCCTAAACGGTTAAAGATAGGACATCGCGGTTTTCACCAGTGGATTTAGCACCTCATTTTACATAAAATAAGTCCTATAAGTCTAATTTCAAGAGTTGACAAAGGTACAAACGAATAAAATGTTTATATATCACATTTACAAATATCTATTAATTTAAATTTTAATCAATCTACTAAACGGTTACAGATAGAACATCGCGGTTTTCACCAGTGGATTTAGCACCTCATTTTACATAAAGTAAGTCGTATAAGTCTACTCTTATGAGTTGATAAAGGTACAAACGATAAAAATGTTTATATATCACGGTTACAGATAGGACATCGCGGTTTTTACCAGTGGATTTAGCACCTTATTTTACATAAAATAAGTCCTATAAGTCTCCTCCTAAGAGTTGATAAAGGTACAAACGAATAAATTGTTTATATATCACATTTTTAAATATTTATAATTCTCCATTTTACTCGATCTCCTAAACGGTTAAAGATAGGACATCGCGGTTATTACCAGTGGATTTAGCACCATATTTTAAATAAAATAAGTCCTATAAGTCTACTCTCAAGAGTTGATATAGGTGCAAACGAATAAAATGTTTATATATCACATTTTCATATATCTATTATTCTCCATTTAACTCGATCTCCTAAACGGTTAAGGATAGGACATCGCGGTTTTCACCAGCGGATTAAGCACCTCATTTTACATAAAGTAAGTCGTATAAGTCTACTCTTATGAGTTGATAAAGGTACAAACGATAAAAATGTTTATATATCACGGTTACAGATAGGACATCGCGGTTTTTACCAGTGGATTTAGCACCTTATTTTACATAAAATAAGTGCTATAAGTCTACTCTCATAAGTTGATAAAGGAACAAACGAATAAAATGTTTATATATCACATTTTCAAATATCTATTATTCTCCATTTTACTCGATCTTCTAATCGGTTAAAGATAGGACATCGAGCTTTTCACCAGTGGATTTAGCACCTCATTTTACATAAAATAAGTCCTATAAGTCTACTGTCAGGAGTTGATAAAGGTACAAACGAATAAAATGTTTATAAATCACATTTTCAAATATCTATTATTCTCCATTTTACTCGATCTCCTAAACGGTTACAGATAGGACATCGCGGTTTTCACCAGCGGATTAAGCACCTCATTTTACATAAAGTAAGTCGTATAAGTCTACTCTTATGAGTTGATAAAGGTACAAACGATAAAAATGTTTATATATCACGGTTACAGATAGGACATCGCGGTTTTTACCAGTGGATTTAGCACCTTATTTTACATAAAATAAGTCCTATAAGTCTACTCTAAATAGTTGATAAAGGTACAAATGAATAAAATGTTTATATATCACATTTTCAAATATTTATTATTCTCCATTTTACTCGATCTCCTAAACGGTTAAAGATAGGACATCGCGGTTATTACCAGTGGATTTAGCACCATATTTTACATTAAATAAGTCCTATAAGTCTACTCTCAGGAGTTGATTAAGGTACAAACGAATAATTTTTATATATCACATTTTCAAATGTCTATTCTCCATTTTACTCGATCTCCTATACGGTTACTGATTGGACATCGCGGTTTTCACCAGTGGATTTAGCACCTCAGTTTACATAAAATAAGTCCTATAAGTCTACTCTCAGGAGTTCATAAAGGTACAAACAAATAAATTGTTTATATATCACATTTTCAAATATCTATTATTCTCCATTTTACTCGATCTCCTAAACGGTTAAACATAGGACATCGCAATTTTCACCAGTGAATTTAGCACCTCAATTTACATAAGATAGTCCTATAAGTCTACTCTCAAGAGTTGATAAAGGTGCAAACGAATAAAATGCTTATATATCACATTTTCAAATATCTATTATTCTCCATATTACTCGATCACCTAAACGGTTACAGATAGAACTTCGCGGTGTTTACCAGTGGATTTAGCACCTCATTTTACATATAAAAAGTCCTATAAGTCTACTCTCAAGAGTTGATAAAGGTACAAACGAATAAAATGTTTATATATCACATTTTCAAATATCTATTATTCTCGATTTTACTCAATCTCCTAAACGGTTAAAGATAGGACATCCCAGTTTTCACCAGTGGATTTAGCACCTCATTTTACATAAAATAAGTCCTATAAGTCTACTGTCAGGAGTTGATAAAGGTACAAACGAATAAAATGTTTATATATCACATTTTCAAATATCTATTATTTTCCATTTTACTCGATCTCTCTAAACAATTATAGATAGGACATGGCGGTTTTCACCAGTGGATTTAGCACCTCATTTTACATAAAATAAGTCCTATAAGTCTACTCTCAAGAGTTGATAAAGGTACAAACGAATAAAATGTTTGTACATCACATTTTCAAATATCTATTATTCTCCATTTTACTCGATCTCCTAAACGGTTAAAGATAGGACATCGCGGTTTTCACCAGTGGATTTAGCACCTCATTTTACATAAAATATGTCCTATAAGTCTACTTTTAAGAGTTGATAAAGGTACAAACGAATAAAATGTTTATATATCCCATTTACAAATATCTATTTTTTCCATTCTATTCGATCTCCTAAACGGTTAAAGATAGGACATCGCGGTTTTCACCAGTGGATTTAGCACCTCATTTTACATAAAATAAGTCCTATAAGTCTAATTTCAAGAGTTGACAAAGGTACAAACGAATAAAATGTTTATATATCACATTTACAAATATCTATTAATTTAAATTTTAATCAATCTACTAAACGGTTACAGATAGAACATCGCGGTTTTCACCAGTGGATTTAGCACCTCATTTTACATAAAATAAGTCCTATAAGTCTACTGTCAGGAGTTGATAAAGGTACAAACGAATAAAATGTTTATAAATCACATTTTCAAATATCTATTATTCTCCATTTTACTCGATCTCCTAAACGGTTACAGATATGACATCGCGGTTTTCACCAGCGGATTAAGCACCTCATTTTACATAAAGTAAGTCGTATAAGTCTACTCTTATGAGTTGATAAAGGTACAAACGATAAAAATGTTTATATATCACGGTTACAGATAGGACATCGCGGTTTTTACCAGTGGATTTAGCACCTTATTTTACATAAAATAAGTCCTATAAGTCTCCTCCTAAGAGTTGATAAAGGTACAAACGAATAAATTGTTTATATATCACATTTTTAAATATTTATAATTCTCCATTTTACTCGATCTCCTAAACGGTTAAAGATAGGACATCGCGGTTATTACCAGTGGATTTAGCACCATATTTTAAATAAAATAAGTCCTATAAGTCTACTCTCATGAGTTGATAAAGGTACAAACGAATAAAATGTTTGTATATCACATTTTCAAATATCTATTATTCTCCATTTTACTCGATCTCTTAAACGGTTAAAGATTGGACATTGCGGTTTTTACCAGTGGATTTAGCACTTCATTTTACATATAATAAGTCCTATAAGTCTACTCTCAAGAGTTGATATAGGTACAAACGAATAAAATGTTTATAAATCACATTTTCAAATATCTTTTATTCTCCATTTTACACAATCTCCTAAACGGTTAAAGATAGGACATCGCGGTTTTCACCAGTGGATTTAGCACCTCATTTTATATATAATAAGTCCTATAAGTCTACTCTCAGGAGTTGATAAAGGTACAAACAAATAAAATGTTTATATATCACATTTTCAAATATCTATTATTCTCTATATTACTCGATCTCCTAAACGGTTACAGATAGAACATTGCGGTTTTCACCAGTGGATTTAGCACCTCATTTTTCATAAAATAAGTCCTATAAGTCCACTCTCAGGAGTTGATAAAGGTACAAACGAATAAAATGTTTGTATATCACATTTTCAAATATCTATTATTCTCCATTTTACTCGATCTCCTAAACGGTTAAAGATAGGACATCGCGGTTTTCACCAGTGGATTTAGCACCTTATTTTACATATAATAAGTCCTATAAGTCTACTTTCAAGAGTTGATAAAGGTACAAACGAATAAAATGTTTATATATCACATTTTCAAATATCTATTATTCTTAATTTTACTCGATCTCCTAATCGGTTAAAGATAGGACATCGCGGTTATTACCAGTGGATTTAGCACCATATTTTACATAAAATAAGTCCTATAAGTCTACTCTCAGGAGTTTATAAAGGTACAAACGAATAAAATGTTTATATATCACATTTTCAAATATCTTATATTCTCCATTTTACTCGATCTCTTAAACGGTTAAAGATTGGACATTGCGGTTTTTACCAGTGGATTAAGCACCTTATTTTAAATAAAACAAGTCCTATAAGTCTACTCTCATGAGTTGATAAAGGTACAAACGAATAAAATGTTTGTATATCACATTTTCAAATATCTATTATTCTCCATATTACTCGATCACCTAAACGCTTACAGATAGAACTTCGCGGTGTTTACCAGTGGATTTAGCACCTCATTTTACATATAAAAAGTCCTATAAGTCTACTCTCAAGTGTTGATAAAGGTACAAACGAATAAAATGTTTATATATCACATTTTCAAATATCTATTATTTTCCATTTTACTCGATCTCTCTAAACAATTAAAGATAGGACATGGCGGTTTTCACCAGTGGATTTAGCACCTCATTTTACATAAAATAAGTCCTATAAGTCTACTGTCAGGAGTTGATAAAGGTACAAACGAATAAAATGTTTATATATCACATTTTCAAATATCTATTATTTTCCATTTTACTCGATCTCTCTAAACAATTATAGATAGGACATGGCGGTTTTCACCAGTGGATTTAGCACCTCATTTTACATAAAATAAGTCCTATAAGTCTACTCTCAAGAGTTGATAAAGGTACAAACGAATAAAATGTTTGTACATCACATTTTCAAATATCTATTATTCTCCATTTTACTCGATCTCCTAAACGGTTAAAGATAGGACATCGCGGTTTTCACCAGTGGATTTAGCACCTCATTTTACATAAAATATGTCCTATAAGTCTACTTTTAAGAGTTGATAAAGGTACAAACGAATAAAATGTTTATATATCCCATTTACAAATATCTATTTTTTCCATTCTATTCGATCTCCTAAACGGTTAAAGATAGGACATCGCGGTTTTCACCAGTGGATTTAGCACCTCATTTTACATAAAATAAGTCCTATAAGTCTAATTTCAAGAGTTGACAAAGGTACAAACGAATAAAATGTTTATATATCACATTTACAAATATCTATTAATTTAAATTTTAATCAATCTACTAAACGGTTACAGATAGAACATCGCGGTTTTCACCAGTGGATTTAGCACCTCATTTTACATAAAATAAGTCCTATAAGTCTACTGTCAGGAGTTGATAAAGGTACAAACGAATAAAATGTTTATAAATCACATTTTCAAATATCTATTATTCTCCATTTTACTCGATCTCCTAAACGGTTACAGATAGGACATCGCGGTTTTCACCAGCGGATTAAGCACCTCATTTTACATAAAGTAAGTCGTATAAGTCTACTCTTATGAGTTGATAAAGGTACAAACGATAAAAATGTTTATATATCACGGTTACAGATAGGACAGCGCGGTTTTTACCAGTGGATTTAGCACCTTATTTTACATAAAATAAGTCCTATAAGTCTCCTCCTAAGAGTTGATAAAGGTACAAACGAATAAATTGTTTATATATCACATTTTTAAATATTTATAATTCTCCATTTTACTCGATCTCCTAAACGGTTAAAGATAGGACATCGCGGTTATTACCAGTGGATTTAGCACCATATTTTAAATAAAATAAGTCCTATAAGTCTACTCTCATGAGTTGATAAAGGTACAAACGAATAAAATGTTTGTATATCACATTTTCAAATATCTATTATTCTCCATTTTACTCGATCTCTTAAACGGTTAAAGATTGGACATTGCGGTTTTTACCAGTGGATTTAGCACTTCATTTTACATATAATAAGTCCTATAAGTCTACTCTCAAGAGTTGATATAGGTACAAACGAATAAAATGTTTATAAATCACATTTTCAAATATCTTTTATTCTCCATTTTACACAATCTCCTAAACGGTTAAAGATAGGACATCGCGGTTTTCACCAGTGGATTTAGCACCTCATTTTATATATAATAAGTCCTATAAGTCTACTCTCAGGAGTTGATAAAGGTACAAACAAATAAAATGTTTATATATCACATTTTCAAATATCTATTATTCTCTATATTACTCGATCTCCTAAACGGTTACAGATAGAACATTGCGGTTTTCACCAGTGGATTTAGCACCTCATTTTTCATAAAATAAGTCCTATAAGTCCACTCTCAGGAGTTGATAAAGGTACAAACGAATAAAATGTTTGTATATCACATTTTCAAATATCTATTATTCTCCATTTTACTCGATCTCCTAAACGGTTAAAGATAGGACATCGCGGTTTTCACCAGTGGATTTAGCACCTTATTTTACATATAATAAGTCCTATAAGTCTACTTTCAAGAGTTGATAAAGGTACAAACGAATAAAATGTTTATATATCACATTTTCAAATATCTATTATTCTTAATTTTACTCGATCTCCTAATCGGTTAAAGATAGGACATCGCGGTTATTACCAGTGGATTTAGCACCATATTTTACATAAAATAAGTCCTATAAGTCGACTCTCAGGAGTTTATAAAGGTACAAACGAATAAAATGTTTATATATCACATTTTCAAATATCTTATATTCTCCATTTTACTCGATCTCTTAAACGGTTAAAGATTGGACATTGCGGTTTTTACCAGTGGATTAAGCACCTTATTTTAAATAAAACAAGTCCTATAAGTCTACTCTCATGAGTTGATAAAGGTACAAACGAATAAAATGTTTGTATATCACATTTTCAAATATCTATTATTCTCCATATTACTCGATCACCTAAACGGTTACAGATAGAACTTCGCGGTGTTTACCAGTGGATTTAGCACCTCATTTTACATATAAAAAGTCCTATAAGTCTACTCTCAAGTGTTGATAAAGGTACAAACGAATAAAATGTTTATATATCACATTTTCAAATATCTATTATTTTCCATTTTACTCGATCTCTCTAAACAATTAAAGATAGGACATGGCGGTTTTCACCAGTGGATTTAGCACCTCATTTTACATAAAATAAGTCCTATAAGTCTACTCTCAAGAGTTGATAAAGGTACAAACGAATAAAATGTTTATATATTTATATCAATTTCAAATATCTATTATTCTCCATTTTACTCGATCTTCTAATCGGCTAAAGATAGGACATCGCGGTTTTCACCAGTGGATTTAGCACCTTATTTTACATAAAATAAGTCCTATAAGTCTACTCTCATGAGTTGATAAAGGTACAAACGAATAAAATGTTTTTATATCACATTTTCAAATATCTATTATTCTCCATTTTACTCGATCTCCTAAACGGTTACAGATAGGACATCGCGGTTTTCACCAGCGGATTTAGCACCTCATTTTACATAAAATAAGTCCTATAAGTCTACTCTAAAGAGTTGATAAAGGTACAAACGAATAAAATGTTTATATATCACATTTTCAAATATTTATTATTCTCCATTTTACTCGATCTTCTAATCGGTTGAAGATAGGACATCGCGGTTTTTACCAGTGGATTTAGCACCTTATTTTACATAAAATAAGTGCTATAAGTCTACTCTCATAAGTTGATAAAGGAACAAACGAATAAAATGTTTATATATAACATTTTCAAATATCTATTATTCTCCATTTTACTCGATCTCCTAAACGGTTAAAGATAGGACATCGCGGTATTCACCAGTGGATTTAGCACCTCATTTTACATAAAATATGTCCTATAAGTCTACTCTCAAGAGTTGATAAAGATACAAACGAATAAAATGTTTATATATCACATTTTCAAATATCTAATATTCTCAATTTTACTCGATTTCCTAAACGGTTACAGATAGAACATCGCGGTTCTCACCAGCGGATTTAGCACCTCATTTTACATAAAATAAGTCCTATAAGTCTACTCTCAAGAGTTGATAAAGGTACAAACGAATAAAATGTTTATATATCACATTTTCAAATATTTATTATTCTCCATTTTACTCGATCTTCTAAACGGTTAAAGAGAGGACATCGCGGTTTTTACCAGTGGATTTAGTACCTTATTTTACATAAAATAAGTCCTATAAGTCTACTCTAAATAGTTGATAAAGGTACAAATGAATAAAATGTTTATATATCACATTTTCAAATATTTATTATTCTCCATTTTACTCGATCTCCTAAACGGTTAAAGATAGGACATCGCGGTTATTACCAGTGGATTTAGCACCTCATTTTACATAAAATATGTCCTATAAGTCTACTCTCAAGAGTTGATAAAGATACAAACGAATAAAATGTTTATATATCACATTTTCAAATATCTAATATTCTCCATTTTACTCGATTTCCTAAACGGTTACAGATAGAACATCGCGGTTCTCACCAGCGGATTTAGCACCTCATTTTACATAAAATAAGTCCTATAAGTCTACTCTCATGAGTTGATAAAGGTACAAACGAATAAAATGTTTGTATATCACATTTTCAAATATCTATTATTCTCCATTTTACTCGATCTTCTAATCGGTTAAAGATAGGACATCGAGGTTTTCACCAGTGGATTTAGCACCTTATTTTACATAAAATAAGTCCTATAAGTCTACTGTCAGGAGTTGATAAAGGTACAAACGAATAAAATGTTTATATATCCCATTTACAAATATCTATTTTTTCCATTCTATTCGATCTCCTAAACGGTTAAAGATAGGACATCGCGGTTTTCACCAGTGGATTTAGCACCTCATTTTACATAAAATAAGTCCTATAAGTCTAATTTCAAGAGTTGACAAAGGTACAAACGAATAAAATGTTTATATATCACATTTACAAATATCTATTAATTTAAATTTTAATCAATCTACTAAACGGTTACAGATAGAACATCGCGGTTTTCACCAGTGGATTTAGCACCTCATTTTACATAAAATAAGTCCTATAAGTCTACTGTCAGGAGTTGATAAAGGTACAAACGAATAAAATGTTTATAAATCACATTTTCAAATATCTATTATTCTCCATTTTACTCGATCTCCTAAACGGTTACAGATAGGACATCGCGGTTTTCACCAGCGGATTAAGCACCTCATTTTACATAAAGTAAGTCGTATAAGTCTACTCTTATGAGTTGATAAAGGTACAAACGATAAAAATGTTTATATATCACGGTTACAGATAGGACAGCGCGGTTTTTACCAGTGGATTTAGCACCTTATTTTACATAAAATAAGTCCTATAAGTCTCCTCCTAAGAGTTGATAAAGGTACAAACGAATAAATTGTTTATATATCACATTTTTAAATATTTATAATTCTCCATTTTACTCGATCTCCTAAACGGTTAAAGATAGGACATCGCGGTTATTACCAGTGGATTTAGCACCATATTTTAAATAAAATAAGTCCTATAAGTCTACTCTCATGAGTTGATAAAGGTACAAACGAATAAAATGTTTGTATATCACATTTTCAAATATCTATTATTCTCCATTTTACTCGATCTCTTAAACGGTTAAAGATTGGACATTGCGGTTTTTACCAGTGGATTTAGCACTTCATTTTACATATAATAAGTCCTATAAGTCTACTCTCAAGAGTTGATATAGGTACAAACGAATAAAATGTTTATAAATCACATTTTCAAATATCTTTTATTCTCCATTTTACACAATCTCCTAAACGGTTAAAGATAGGACATCGCGGTTTTCACCAGTGGATTTAGCACCTCATTTTATATATAATAAGTCCTATAAGTCTACTCTCAGGAGTTGATAAAGGTACAAACAAATAAAATGTTTATATATCACATTTTCAAATATCTATTATTCTCTATATTACTCGATCTCCTAAACGGTTACAGATAGAACATTGCGGTTTTCACCAGTGGATTTAGCACCTCATTTTTCATAAAATAAGTCCTATAAGTCCACTCTCAGGAGTTGATAAAGGTACAAACGAATAAAATGTTTGTATATCACATTTTCAAATATCTATTATTCTCCATTTTACTCGATCTCCTAAACGGTTAAAGATAGGACATCGCGGTTTTCACCAGTGGATTTAGCACCTTATTTTACATATAATAAGTCCTATAAGTCTACTTTCAAGAGTTGATAAAGGTACAAACGAATAAAATGTTTATATATCACATTTTCAAATATCTATTATTCTTAATTTTACTCGATCTCCTAATCGGTTAAAGATAGGACATCGCGGTTATTACCAGTGGATTTAGCACCATATTTTACATAAAATAAGTCCTATAAGTCGACTCTCAGGAGTTTATAAAGGTACAAACGAATAAAATGTTTATATATCACATTTTCAAATATCTTATATTCTCCATTTTACTCGATCTCTTAAACGGTTAAAGATTGGACATTGCGGTTTTTACCAGTGGATTAAGCACCTTATTTTAAATAAAACAAGTCCTATAAGTCTACTCTCATGAGTTGATAAAGGTACAAACGAATAAAATGTTTGTATATCACATTTTCAAATATCTATTATTCTCCATATTACTCGATCACCTAAACGGTTACAGATAGAACTTCGCGGTGTTTACCAGTGGATTTAGCACCTCATTTTACATATAAAAAGTCCTATAAGTCTACTCTCAAGTGTTGATAAAGGTACAAACGAATAAAATGTTTATATATCACATTTTCAAATATCTATTATTTTCCATTTTACTCGATCTCTCTAAACAATTAAAGATAGGACATGGCGGTTTTCACCAGTGGATTTAGCACCTCATTTTACATAAAATAAGTCCTATAAGTCTACTCTCAAGAGTTGATAAAGGTACAAACGAATAAAATGTTTATATATTTATATCAATTTCAAATATCTATTATTCTCCATTTTACTCGATCTTCTAATCGGCTAAAGATAGGACATCGCGGTTTTCACCAGTGGATTTAGCACCTTATTTTACATAAAATAAGTCCTATAAGTCTACTCTCATGAGTTGATAAAGGTACAAACGAATAAAATGTTTTTATATCACATTTTCAAATATCTATTATTCTCCATTTTACTCGATCTCCTAAACGGTTACAGATAGGACATCGCGGTTTTCACCAGCGGATTTAGCACCTCATTTTACATAAAATAAGTCCTATAAGTCTACTCTAAAGAGTTGATAAAGGTACAAACGAATAAAATGTTTATATATCACATTTTCAAATATTTATTATTCTCCATTTTACTCGATCTTCTAATCGGTTGAAGATAGGACATCGCGGTTTTTACCAGTGGATTTAGCACCTTATTTTACATAAAATAAGTGCTATAAGTCTACTCTCATAAGTTGATAAAGGAACAAACGAATAAAATGTTTATATATAACATTTTCAAATATCTATTATTCTCCATTTTACTCGATCTCCTAAACGGTTAAAGATAGGACATCGCGGTATTCACCAGTGGATTTAGCACCTCATTTTACATAAAATATGTCCTATAAGTCTACTCTCAAGAGTTGATAAAGATACAAACGAATAAAATGTTTATATATCACATTTTCAAATATCTAATATTCTCAATTTTACTCGATTTCCTAAACGGTTACAGATAGAACATCGCGGTTCTCACCAGCGGATTTAGCACCTCATTTTACATAAAATAAGTCCTATAAGTCTACTCTCAAGAGTTGATAAAGGTACAAACGAATAAAATGTTTATATATCACATTTTCAAATATTTATTATTCTCCATTTTACTCGATCTTCTAAACGGTTAAAGAGAGGACATCGCGGTTTTTACCAGTGGATTTAGTACCTTATTTTACATAAAATAAGTCCTATAAGTCTACTCTAAATAGTTGATAAAGGTACAAATGAATAAAATGTTTATATATCACATTTTCAAATATTTATTATTCTCCATTTTACTCGATCTCCTAAACGGTTAAAGATAGGACATCGCGGTTATTACCAGTGGATTTAGCACCTCATTTTACATAAAATATGTCCTATAAGTCTACTCTCAAGAGTTGATAAAGATACAAACGAATAAAATGTTTATATATCACATTTTCAAATATCTAATATTCTCCATTTTACTCGATTTCCTAAACGGTTACAGATAGAACATCGCGGTTCTCACCAGCGGATTTAGCACCTCATTTTACATAAAATAAGTCCTATAAGTCTACTCTCATGAGTTGATAAAGGTACAAACGAATAAAATGTTTGTATATCACATTTTCAAATATCTATTATTCTCCATTTTACTCGATCTTCTAATCGGTTAAAGATAGGACATCGAGGTTTTCACCAGTGGATTTAGCACCTTATTTTACATAAAATAAGTCCTATAAGTCTACTCTAAATAGTTGATAAAGGTACAAATGAATAAAATGTTTATATATCACATTTTCAAATATTTATTATTCTCCATTTTACTCGATCTCCTAAACGGTTAAAGATAGGACATCGCGGTTATTACCAGTGGATTTAGCACCATATTTTACATTAAATAAGTCCTATAAGTCTACTCTCAGGAGTTGATTAAGGTACAAACGAATAATTTTTATATATCACATTTTCAAATGTCTATTCTCCATTTTACTCGATCTCCTATACGGTTACTGATTGGACATCGCGGTTTTCACCAGTGGATTTAGCACCTCAGTTTACATAAAATAAGTCCTATAAGTCTACTCTCAGGAGTTGATAAAGGTACAAACAAATAAATTGTTTATATATCACATTTTCAAATATCTATTATTCTCCATTTTACTCGATCTCCTAAACGGTTAAACATAGGACATCGCAGATTTCACCAGTGGATTAAGCACCTCAATTTACATAAGATTGTCCTATAAGTCTACTCTCAAGAGTTGATAAAGGTGCAAACGAATAAAATGCTTATATATCACATTTTCAAATATCTATTATTCTCCATATTACTCGATCACCTAAACGGTTACAGATAGAACTTCGCGGTGTTTACCAGTGGATTTAGCACCTCATTTCACATATAAAAAGTCCTATAAGTCTACTCTCAAGAGTTGATAAAGGTACAAACGAATAAAATGTTTATATATCACATTTTCAAATATCTACTATTCTCGATTTTACTCAATCTCCTAAACGGTTAAAGATAGGACATCCCAGTTTTCACCAGTGGATTTAGCACCTCATTTTACATAAAATAAGTCCTATAAGTCTACTGTCAGGAGTTGATAAAGGTACAAACGAATAAAATGTTTATATATCACGGTTACAGATAGGACATCGCGGTTTTTACCAGTGGATTTAGCACCTTATTTTACATAAAATAAGTCCTATAAGTCTCCTCCTAAGAGTTGATAAAGGTACAAACGAATAAATTGTTTATATATCACATTTTTAAATATTTATAATTCTCCATTTTACTCGATCTCCTAAACGGTTAAAGATAGGACATCGCGGTTATTACCAGTGGATTTAGCACCATATTTTACATAAAATAAGTCCTATAAGTCTACTCTCAGGAGTTGATAAAGGTACAAACGAATAAAATTTTTATATATCACATTTTCAAAAGTCTATTCTCCATTTTACTCGATCTCCTATACGGTTACTGATAGGACATCGCGGTTTTCACCATTGGACACCTCATTTTACATAAAGTAAGTCCTATAAGTCTACTCTCAAGAGTTGATAAAGGTACAAACGAATAAAATGTTTATACATCACATTTTCAAATATTTATTATTATCCATTTTACTCGATCTTCTAAACGGTTAAAAATAGGACATCGCGGTTTTTACCAGTGGATTTAGCACCATATTTTAAATAAAATAAGTCCTATAAGTCTACTCTCATGAGTTGATAAAGGTACAAACGAATAAAATGTTTGTATATCACATTTTCAAATATCAATTATTCTCCATTTTACTCGATCTCTTAAACGGTTAAAGATTGGACATTGCGGTTTTTACCAGTGGATTTAGCACTTCATTTTACATATAATAAGTCCTATAAGTCTACTCTCAAGAGTTGATATAGGTACAAACGAATAAAATGTTTGTATATCACATTTTCAAATATCTATTATTCTCCATTTTACTCGATCTCCTAAACGGTTAAAGATAGGACATCGCGGTTTTTACCAGTGGATTTAGCACCTTATTTTACATATAATAAGTCCTATAAGTCTACTCTCAAGAGTTGATATAGGTACAAACGAATAAAATGTTTGTATATCACATTTTCAAATATCTATTATTCTCCATTTTACTCGATCTCCTAAACGGTAAAAGATAGGACATCGCGGTTTTCACCAGCGGATTTAGCACCTCATTTTACATAATATAAGTAATATAAGTCTATCCTCATGAGTTGATAAAGGTACAAATGAATAAAATGTTTATATATCACATTTTCAAATATCAATTATTCTTAATTTTACTCGATATCCTAAACGGTTAAAGATAAGACATCGCAGATTTCACCAGTGAATTAAGCACCTCATTTTACATAATATAAGTAATATAAGTCTACCCTCATGAGTTGATAAAGGTACAAACGAATAAAATGTTTATATACCACATTTTCAAATATCTATTATTCTTAATTTTACTCGATCTCCTAAACGGTTACAGATAGGACATCGCGGTTTTTACCAGCGGATTTAGCACCTTATTTTACATAAAATAAGTCCTATAAGTCTACTCTAATGAGTTGATAAAGGTACAAACGAATAAAATGTTTATATATCACATTTTCAATTATTTATTATTCTCCATTTTACTCGGTCTCCTAAACGGTTAAAGATAGGACGTCGCGGTTTTTACCAGTGGATTTAGCACCTCATTTTACATAAAATAAGTTCTATTAGTCTACTCTTAAGATTTTATAAAGGTACAAACGAATAAAATGTTTATATATCACATTTTCAAATATCTTTTATTCTCCATTTTACACAATCTCCTAAACGGTTAAAGATAGGACATCGCGGTTTTCACCAGTGGATTTAGCACCTCATTTTATATATAATAAGTCCTATAAGTCTACTCCAGGAGTTGATTAAGGTACAAACACATAAAATGTTTATATATCACATTTTCAAATATCTATTATTCTCTATATTACTCGATCCCCTAACCGGTTACAGATAGAAGATTGCGGTTTTCACCAGTGGATTTAGCACCTCATTTTTCATAAAATAAGTCCTGTAAGTCCACTCTCAGGAGTTGATAAAGGTACAAACGAATAAAATGTTTATATATCACATTTTCATATATCTATTATTCTCCATTTAACTCGATCTCCTAAACGGTTAAGGATAGGACATCGCGGTTTTCACCAGTGGATTTAGCACCTCATTTTACATAAAATATGTCCTATAAGTCTACTTTCAGGAGTTGATAAAGGTACAAACGAATAAAATGTTTATATATCACATTTTCAAATATCTATTATTCTCCATTTTACTCGATCTCCTAAACGGTTACAGATAGGACATCGCGGTTTTCACCAGCGGATTTAGCACCTAATTTTACATAAAATAAGTCCTATAAGTCTACTCTCAAGGGTTGATATAGGTACAAACGAATAAAATGTTTATATATCACATTTTCAAATATTTATTATTTTCCATTTTACTCGATCTTCTAATCGGTTAAAGATAGGACATCGCGGTTTTCACCAGTGGATTTAGCACCTTATTTTACATATAATAAGTCCTATAAGTCTACTTTCAAGAGTTGATAAAGGTACAAACGAATAAAATGTTTATATATCACATTTTCAAATATCTATTATTCTTAATTTTACTCGATCTCCTAAACGGTTAAAGATAGGACATCGCGGTTATTACCAGTGGATTTAGCACCATATTTTACATAAAATAAGTCCTATAAGTCTACTCTCAGGAGTTTATAAAGGTATAAACGAATAAATTGTTTATATATCACATTTTCAAATATCTTATATTCTCCATTTTACTCGATCTCTTAAACGGTTAAAGATTGGACATTGCGGTTTTTACCAGTGGATTTAGCACTTCATTTTACATAAAATAAGTCCTATAAGTCTACTCTCAAGAGTTGATAAAGGAACAAACGAATAAAATATTTATATATCACATTTTCAAATATTTATTATTCTCCATTTTACTCGCTCTTCTAAACGGTTAAAGATAGGACATCGCGGTTTTTACCAGTGGATTAAGCACCTTATTTTAAATAAAATAAGTCCTATAAGTCTACTCTCATGAGTTGATAAAGGTACAAACGAATAAAATGTTTGTATATCACATTTTCAAATATCTATTATTCTCCATTTTACTCGATCTCCTAAACGGTTAAAGATAGGACATCGCGGTTATTACCAGTGGATTTAGCACCATATTTTACATAAAATAAGTCCTATAAGTCTACTCTCAGGAGTTGATAAAGGTACAAACGAATAAAATTTTTATATATCACATTTTCAAAAGTCTATTCTCCATTTTACTCGATCTCCTATACGGTTACTGATAGGACATCGCGGTTTTCACCATTGGACACCTCATTTTACATAAAATAAGTCCTATAAGTCTACTCTCAAATGTTGATATAGGTACAAACGAATAAAATGTTTATATATCACATTTTCAAATATCTATTATTCTTAATTTTACTCGATATCCTAAACGGTTACAGATAGAACATCGCGGTTTTCACTAGTGAGTTAAGCACCTCATTTTACATAAAATAGGTCCCATAAGTCTACTCTCAAGAGTTGATAAAATTACAAACGAATAAAATGTTTATATATCACATTTTCAAATATCTATTGTTCTCCATTTTAATCAATCTACTAAACGGTTAAAGATAGGACATCGCGGTTTACACCAGTGGATTTAGCACCTCATTTTACATAAAATAAGTCCTATAAGTCTACTCTCATGAGTTGATAAAGGTACAAACGAATAAAATGTTTGTATATCACATTTTCAAATATTTATTATTCTCCATTTTACTCGATCTCCTAAACGGTTAAAGATAGGACATCGCAGATTTCACCAGCGGATTTAGCACCTCATTTTACATAAAATAAGTCCTATAAGTCTACTCTCAGGAGTTTATAAAGGTACAAACGAATAAAATGTTTATATATCACATTTTCAAATATCTTATATTCTCCATTTTACTCGATCTCTTAAAAGGTTAAAGATTGGACATTGCGGTTTTTACCAGTGGATTAAGCACCTTATTTTAAATAAAATAAGTCCTATAAGTCTACTCTCATGAGTTGATAAAGGTACAAACGAATAAAATGTTTGTATATCACATTTTCAAATATCTATTATTCTCCATTTTACTCGATCTCCTAAACGGTTAAAGATAGGACATCGCGGTTTTTACCAGTGGATTTAGCACCTTATTTTACATATAATAAGTCCTATAAGTCTACTTTCAAGAGTTGATAAAGGTACAAACGAATAAAATGTTTATATATCACATTTACAAATATCTATTTTTTCCATTCTAATCGATCTCCTAAACGGTAAAAGATAGGACATCGCGGTTTTCACCAGCGGATTTAGCACCTCATTTTACATAATATAAGTAATATAAGTCTACCCTCATGAGTTGATAAAGGTACAAATGAATAAATTGTTTATATATCACATTTTCAAATATCAATTATTCTTAATTTTACTCGATATCCTAAACGGTTAAAGATAAGACATCGCAGATTTCACCAGTGGATTAAGCACCTCATTTTACATAATATAAGTAATATAAGTCTACCCTCATGAGTTGATAAAGGTACAAACGAATAAAATGTTTATATACCACATTTTCAAATATCTATTATTCTTAATTTTACTCGATCTCCTAAACGGTTACAGATAGGACATCGCGGTTTTTACCAGCGAATTTAGCACCTTATTTTACATAAAATAAGTCCTATAAGTCTACTCTAATGAGTTGATAAAGGTACAAACGAATAAAATGTTTATATATCACATTTTCAATTATTTATTATTCTCCATTTTACTCGGTCTCCTAAACGGTTAAAGATAGGACGTCGCGGTTTTTACCAGTGGATTTAGCACCTCATTTTACATAAAATAAGTTCTATTAGTCTACTCTTAAGATTTTATAAAGGTACAAACGAATAAAATGTTTATATATCACATTTTCAAATATCTTTAATTCTTTATTTTACACAATTTCCTAAACGGTTAAAGATAGGACATCGCGGTTTTCACCAGTGGATTTAGCACCTCATTTTATATATAATAAGTCCTATAAGTCTACTCCAGGAGTTGATAAAGGTACAAACACATAAAATGTTTATATATCACATTTTCAAATATCTATTATTCTCTATATTACTCGATCCCCTAACCGGTTACAGATAGAACATTGCGGTTTTCACCAGTGGATTTAGCACCTCATTTTTCATAAAATAAGTCCTGTAAGTCCACTCTCAGGAGTTGATAAAGGTACAAACGAATAAAATGTTTATATATCACATTTTCAAATATCTATTATTCTTAATTTTACTCGATATCCTAAACGGTTACAGATAGAACATCGCGGTTTTCACTAGTGAGTTAAGCACCTCATTTTACATAAAATAGGTCCCATAAGTCTACTCTCAAGAGTTGATAAAATTACAAACGAATAAAATGTTTATATATCACATTTTCAAATATCTATTGTTCTCCATTTTAATCAATCTACTAAACGGTTAAAGATAGGACATCGCGGTTTACACCAGTGGATTTAGCACCTCATTTTACATAAAATAAGTCCTATAAGTCTACTCTCATGAGTTGATAAAGGTACAAACGAATAAAATGTTTGTATATCACATTTTCAAATATTTATTATTCTCCATTTTACTCGATCTCCTAAACGGTTAAAGATAGGACATAGCGGATTTCACCAGCGGATTTAGCACCTCATTTTACATAAAATAAGTCCTATAAGTCTACTCTCAGGAGTTTATAAAGGTACAAACGAATAAAATGTTTATATATCACATTTTCAAATATCTTATATTCTCCATTTTACTCGATCTCTTAAAAGGTTAAAGATTGGACATTGCGGTTTTTACCAGTGGATTAAGCACCTTATTTTAAATAAAATAAGTCCTATAAGTCTACTCTCATGAGTTGATAAAGGTACAAACGAATAAAATGTTTGTATATCACATTTTCAAATATCTATTATTCTCCATTTTACTCGATCTCCTAAACGGTTAAAGATAGGACATCGCGGTTTTTACCAGTGGATTTAGCACCTTATTTTACATATAATAAGTCCTATAAGTCTACTTTCAAGAGTTGATAAAGGTACAAACGAATAAAATGTTTATATATCACATTTACAAATATCTATTTTTTCCATTCTAATCGATCTCCTAAACGGTAAAAGATAGGACATCGCGGTTTTCACCAGCGGATTTAGCACCTCATTTTACATAATATAAGTAATATAAGTCTACCCTCATGAGTTGATAAAGGTACAAATGAATAAATTGTTTATATATCACATTTTCAAATATCAATTATTCTTAATTTTACTCGATATCCTAAACGGTTAAAGATAAGACATCGCAGATTTCACCAGTGGATTAAGCACCTCATTTTACATAATATAAGTAATATAAGTCTACCCTCATGAGTTGATAAAGGTACAAACGAATAAAATGTTTATATACCACATTTTCAAATATCTATTATTCTTAATTTTACTCGATCTCCTAAACGGTTACAGATAGGACATCGCGGTTTTTACCAGCGAATTTAGCACCTTATTTTACATAAAATAAGTCCTATAAGTCTACTCTAATGAGTTGATAAAGGTACAAACGAATAAAATGTTTATATATCACATTTTCAATTATTTATTATTCTCCATTTTACTCGGTCTCCTAAACGGTTAAAGATAGGACGTCGCGGTTTTTACCAGTGGATTTAGCACCTCATTTTACATAAAATAAGTTCTATTAGTCTACTCTTAAGATTTTATAAAGGTACAAACGAATAAAATGTTTATATATCACATTTTCAAATATCTTTAATTCTCCATTTTACACAATCTCCTAAACGGTTAAAGATAGGACATCGCGGTTTTCACCAGTGGATTTAGCACCTCATTTTATATATAATAAGTCCTATAAGTCTACTCCAGGAGTTGATAAAGGTACAAACACATAAAATGTTTATATATCACATTTTCAAATATCTATTATTCTCTATATTACTCGATCCCCTAACCGGTTACAGATAGAACATTGCGGTTTTCACCAGTGGATTTAGCACCTCATTTTTCATAAAATAAGTCCTGTAAGTCCACTCTTAGGAGTTGATAAAGGTACAAACGAATAAAATGTTTATATATCACATTTTCATATATCTATTATTCTCCATTTAACTCGATCTCCTAAACGGTTAAGGATAGGAGATCGCGGTTTCCACCAGTGGATTAAGCACCTCATTTTTCATAAAATAAGTCCTATAAGTCTACTCTCTAGAGTTGATAAAGGTGCAAACGAATAAAATGTTTATATATCACATTTTCAAATATTTATTATTTTCCATTTTACTCGATCTCCTAAACGGTTACAGATAGGACATCGCGGTTTTCACCAGTGGATTTAGCACCTCATTTTACATAAAATATGTCCTATAAGTCTACTTTCAGGAGTTGATAAAGGTACAAACGAATAAAATGTTTATATATCACATTTTCAAATATCTATTATTCTCCATTTTACTCGATCTCCTAAACGGTTACAGATAGGACATCGCGGTTTTCACCAGCGGATTTAGCACCTAATTTTACATAAAATAAGTCCTATAAGTCTACTCTCAAGGATTGATATAGGTACAAACGAATAAAATGTTTATATATCACATTTTCAAATATTTATTATTTTCCATTTTACTCGATCTTCTAATCGGTTAAAGATAGGACATCGCGGTTTTCACCAGTGGATTTAGCACCTTATTTTACATATAATAAGTCCTATAAGTCTACTTTCAAGAGTTGATAAAGGTACAAACGAATAAAATGTTTATATATCACATTTTCAAATATCTATTATTCTTAATTTTACTCGATCTCCTAAACGGTTAAAGATAGGACATCGCGGTTATTACCAGTGGATTTAGCACCATATTTTACATAAAATAAGTCCTATAAGTCTACCCTCAGGAGTTTATAAAGGTATAAACGAATAAAATGTTTATATATCACATTTTCAAATATCTTATATTCTCCATTTTACTCGATCTCTTAAACGGTTAAAGATTGGACATTGCGGTTTTTACCAGTGGATTTAGCACTTCATTTTACATAAAATAAGTCCTATAAGTCTACTCTCAAGAGTTGATAAAGGAACAAACGAATAAAATATTTATATATCACATTTTCAAATATTTGTTATTCTCCATTTTACTCGCTCTTCTAAACGGTTAAAGATAGGACATCGCGGTTTTTACCAGTGGATTAAGCACCTTATTTTAAATAAAATAAGTCCTATAAGTCTACTCTCATGAGTTGATAAAGGTACAAACGAATAAATTGTTTGTATATCACATTTTCAAATATCTATTATTCTCCATTTTACTCGATCTCCTAAACGGTTAAAGATAGGACATCGCGGTTTTCACCAGTGGATTTAGCACCTTATTTTACATATAATAAGTCCTATAAGTCTACTTTCAAGAGTTGATAAAGGTACAAACGAATAAAATGTTTATATATCACATTTACAAATATCTATTTTTTCCATTCTAATCGATCTCCTAAACGGTAAAAGATAGGACATCGCGGTTTTCACCAGCGGATTTAGCACCTCATTTTACATAATATAAGTAATATAAGTCTACCCTCATGAGTTGATAAAGGTACAAATGAATAAAATGTTTATATATCACATTTTCAAATATCAATTATTCTTAATTTTACTCGATATCCTAAACGGTTAAAGATAAGACATCGCAGATTTCACCAGTGGATTAAGCACCTCATTTTACATAATATAAGTAATATAAGTCTACCCTCATGAGTTGATAAAGGTACAAATGAATAAAATGTTTATATATCACATTTTCAAATATCAATTATTCTTAATTTTACTCGATATCCTAAACGGTTAAAGATAGGACATCGCGGTTTTCACCAGCGGATTTAGCACCTCATTTTACATAATATAAGTAATATAAGTCTACCCTCATGAGTTGATAAAGGTACAAATGAATAAATTGTTTATATATCACATTTTCAAATATCAATTATTCTTAATTTTACTCGATATCCTAAACGGTTAAAGATAAGACATCGCAGATTTCACCAGTGGATTAAGCACCTCATTTTACATAATATAAGTAATATAAGTCTACCCTCATGAGTTGATAAAGGTACAAACGAATAAAATGTTTATATACCACATTTTCAAATATCTATTATTCTTAATTTTACTCGATCTCCTAAACGGTTACAGATAGGACATCGCGGTTTTTACCAGCGAATTTAGCACCTTATTTTACATAAAATAAGTCCTATAAGTCTACTCTAATGAGTTGATAAAGGTACAAACGAATAAAATGTTTATATATCACATTTTCAATTATTTATTATTCTCCATTTTACTCGGTTTCCTAAACGGTTAAAGATAGGACGTCGCGGTTTTTACCAGTGGATTTAGCACCTCATTTTACATAAAATAAGTTCTATTAGTCTACTCTTAAGATTTTATAAAGGTACAAACGAATAAAATGTTTATATATCACATTTTCAAATATCTTTAATTCTCCATTTTACACAATCTCCTAAACGGTTAAAGATAGGACATCGCGGTTTTCACCAGTGGATTTAGCACCTCATTTTATATATAATAAGTCCTATAAGTCTACTCCAGGAGTTGATAAAGGTACAAACACATAAAATGTTTATATATCACATTTTCAAATATCTATTATTCTCTATATTACTCGATCCCCTAACCGGTTACAGATAGAACATTGCGGTTTTCACCAGTGGATTTAGCACCTCATTTTTCATAAAATAAGTCCTGTAAGTCCACTCTTAGGAGTTGATAAAGGTACAAACGAATAAAATGTTTATATATCACATTTTCATATATCTATTATTCTCCATTTAACTCGATCTCCTAAACGGTTAAGGATAGGAGATCGCGGTTTCCACCAGTGGATTAAGCACCTCATTTTTCATAAAATAAGTCCTATAAGTCTACTCTCTAGAGTTGATAAAGGTGCAAACGAATAAAATGTTTATATATCACATTTTCAAATATTTATTATTTTCCATTTTACTCGATCTCCTAAACGGTTACAGATAGGACATCGCGGTTTTCACCAGTGGATTTAGCACCTCATTTTACATAAAATATGTCCTATAAGTCTACTTTCAGGAGTTGATAAAGGTACAAACGAATAAAATGTTTATATATCACATTTTCAAATATCTATTATTCTCCATTTTACTCGATCTCCTAAACGGTTACAGATAGGACATCGCGGTTTTCACCAGCGGATTTAGCACCTAATTTTACATAAAATAAGTCCTATAAGTCTACTCTCAAGGATTGATATAGGTACAAACGAATAAAATGTTTATATATCACATTTTCAAATATTTATTATTTTCCATTTTACTCGATCTTCTAATCGGTTAAAGATAGGACATCGCGGTTTTCACCAGTGGATTTAGCACCTTATTTTACATATAATAAGTCCTATAAGTCTACTTTCAAGAGTTGATAAAGGTACAAACGAATAAAATGTTTATATATCACATTTTCAAATATCTATTATTCTTAATTTTACTCGATCTCCTAAACGGTTAAAGATAGGACATCGCGGTTATTACCAGTGGATTTAGCACCATATTTTACATAAAATAAGTCCTATAAGTCTACCCTCAGGAGTTTATAAAGGTATAAACGAATAAAATGTTTATATATCACATTTTCAAATATCTTATATTCTCCATTTTACTCGATCTCTTAAACGGTTAAAGATTGGACATTGCGGTTTTTACCAGTGGATTTAGCACTTCATTTTACATAAAATAAGTCCTATAAGTCTACTCTCAAGAGTTGATAAAGGAACAAACGAATAAAATATTTATATATCACATTTTCAAATATTTGTTATTCTCCATTTTACTCGCTCTTCTAAACGGTTAAAGATAGGACATCGCGGTTTTTACCAGTGGATTAAGCACCTTATTTTAAATAAAATAAGTCCTATAAGTCTACTCTCATGAGTTGATAAAGGTACAAACGAATAAATTGTTTGTATATCACATTTTCAAATATCTATTATTCTCCATTTTACTCGATCTCCTAAACGGTTAAAGATAGGACATCGCGGTTTTCACCAGTGGATTTAGCACCTTATTTTACATATAATAAGTCCTATAAGTCTACTTTCAAGAGTTGATAAAGGTACAAACGAATAAAATGTTTATATATCACATTTACAAATATCTATTTTTTCCATTCTAATCGATCTCCTAAACGGTAAAAGATAGGACATCGCGGTTTTCACCAGCGGATTTAGCACCTCATTTTACATAATATAAGTAATATAAGTCTACCCTCATGAGTTGATAAAGGTACAAATGAATAAAATGTTTATATATCACATTTTCAAATATCAATTATTCTTAATTTTACTCGATATCCTAAACGGTTAAAGATAAGACATCGCAGATTTCACCAGTGGATTAAGCACCTCATTTTACATAATATAAGTAATATAAGTCTACCCTCATGAGTTGATAAAGGTACAAACGAATAAAATGTTTATATACCACATTTTCAAATATCTATTATTCTTAATTTTACTCGATCTCCTAAACGGTTACAGATAGGACATCGCGGTTTTTACCAGCGGATTTAGCACCTTATTTTACATAAAATAAGTCCTATAAGTCTACTCTAATGAGTTGATAAAGGTACAAACGAATAAAATGTTTATATATCACATTTTCAATTATTTATTATTCTCCATTTTACTCGGTCTCCTAAACGGTTAAAGATAGGACGTCGCGGTTTTTACCAGTGGATTTAGCACCTCATTTTACATAAAATAAGTTCTATTAGTCTACTCTTAAGATTTTATAAAGGTACAAACGAATAAAATGTTTATATATCACATTTTCAAATATCTTTAATTCTCCATTTTACACAATCTCCTAAACGGTTAAAGATAGGACATCGCGGTTTTCACCAGTGGATTTAGCACCTCATTTTATATATAATAAGTCCTATAAGTCTACTCCAGGAGTTGATAAAGGTACAAACACATCAAATGTTTATATATCACATTTTCAAATATCTATTATTCTCTATATTACTCGATCCCCTAACCGGTTACAGATAGAACATTGCGGTTTTCACCAGTGGATTTAGCACCTCATTTTTCATAAAATAAGTCCTGTAAGTCCACTCTCAGGAGTTGATAAAGGTACAAACGAATAAAATGTTTATATATCACATTTTCATATATCTATTATTCTCCATTTAACTCGATCTCCTAAACGGTTAAGGATAGGAGATCGCGGTTTCCACCAGTGGATTAAGCACCTCATTTTTCATAAAATAAGTCCTATAAGTCTACTCTCTAGAGTTGATAAAGGTGCAAACGAATAAAATGTTTATATATCACATTTTCAAATATTTATTATTTTCCATTTTACTCGATCTCCTAAACGGTTAAAGATAGGACATCGCGGTTTTCACCAGTGGATTTAGCACCTTATTTTACATATAATAAGTCCTATAAGTCTACTTTCAAGAGTTGATAAAGGTACAAACGAATAAAATTTTTATATATCACATTTACAAATATCTATTTTTTCCATTCTAATCGATCTCCTAAACGGTAAAAGATAGGACACCGCAGATTTCACCAGCGGATTTAGCACCTCATTTTACATAATATAAGTAATATAAGTCTACCCTCATGAGTTGATAAAGGTACAAACGATAAAAATGTTTATATATCACGGTTACAGATAGGACATCGCGGTTTTTACCAGCGGATTTAGCACCTCATTTTACATAATGTAAGTAATATAAGTCTACCCTCATGAGTTGATAAAGGTACAAATGAATAAAATGTTTATATATCACATTTTCAAATATCAATTATTCTTAATTTTACTCGATATCCTAAACGGTTAAAGATAAGTCTTCGCAGATTTCACCAGTGGATTAAGCACCTCATTTTACATAATATAAGTAATATAAGTCTACCCTCATGAGTTGATAAAGGTACAAACGAATAAAATGTTTATATACCACATTTTCAAATATCTATTATTCTTAATTTTACTCGATCTCCTAAACGGTTACAGATAGGACATTGCGGTTTTTACCAGCGGATTTAGCACCTTATTTTACATAAAATAAGTCCTATAAGTCTACTCTAATGAGTTGATAAAGGTACAAACGAATAAAATGTTTATATATCACATTTTCAAATATCTATTATTCTCCATTTTACTCGATCTCCTAAACGGTTAAAGATAGGACATTGCGGTTTTCACCAGTGGATTTAGCACCTCATTTTACATAAAATAAGTTTTATAAGTCTACTCTCAGGAGTTGATAAAGGTACAAACAAATAAAATGTTTATATATCACATTTTCATATATCAATTATTCTCCATTTTACTCGATCTCCTAAACGGTAACAGATAGGACATCGCGGTTTTCACCATTGGACACCTCATTTTACATAAAATAAGTCCCATAAGTCTACTCTCAAGAGTTGATAAAGGTACAAACGAATAAAATGTTTATATATCACATTTTCATATATCAATTATTCTCCATTTTACTCGATCTCCTAAACGGTAACAGATAGGACATCGCGGTTCTCACCAGCGGATTTAGCACCTCATTTTACATAAAATAAGTCGTATATGTCTACTCTCATGAGTTGATAAAGGTACAAACGAATAAAATGTTTGTATATCACATTTTCAAATATGTATTATTCTCCATTTTACTCGATCTCCTAAACGGTTAAAGATAGGTCATCGCGGTTTTCACCAGTGGATTTAGCACCTCATTTTACATAAAATAAGTCCTATAAGTCTACTCTCAAGAGTTGATATAGGTACAAACGAATAAAATGTTTATAAATCACATTTTCAAATATCTTTTATTCTCCATTTTACACAATCTCCTAAACGGTTAAAGATAGGACATCGCGGTTTTCACCAGTGGATTTAGCACTTCATTTTATATATAATAAGTCCTATAAGTCTACTCTCAGGAGTTGATAAAGGTACAAACAAATAAAATGTTTATATATCACATTTTCAAATATCTATTATTCTCTATATTACTCGATCCCCTAAACGGTTACAGATAGAACATTGCGGTTTTCACCAGTGGATTTAGCACCTCATTTTTCATAAAATAAGTCCTATAAGTCCACTCTCAGGAGTTGATAAAGGTACAAACGAATAAAATGTTTATATATCACATTTTCAAATATCTATTATTCTCCATTTTACTCGATCTCCTAAACGGTTAAGGATAGGAGATCGCGGTTTTCACCAGTGGATTAAGCACCTCATTTTTCATAAAATAAGTCCTATAAGTCTACAATCTAGAGTTGATAAAGGTGCAAACGAATAAAATGTTTATATATCACATTTTCAAATATTTATTATTCTCCATTTTACTCGATCTTCTAAACGGTTACAGATAGGACATCGCGGTTTTTACCAGCGGATCTAGCACCTAATTTTACATAAAATAAGTCCTATAACTCTACTTTAATGAGTTGATAAAGGTACAAACGAATAAAATGTTTATATATCACATATTCAAATATCTATTATTCTCCATTTTACTCGATCTCCTAAACGGTTACAGATAGGACATTGCGGTTTTCACCAGCGGATTAAGCACATCATTTTACATATAGTAAGTCGTATAAGTCTACTTTCAAGAGTTGATAAAGGTACAAACGAATAAAATGTTTATATATCACATTTTCAAATATCTATTATTCTCCATTTTACTCGATCTCCTAAACGGTTAAAGATAGGTCATCGCGGTTTTCACCAGTGGATTTAGCACCTCATTTTACATAAAATAAGTCCTATAAGTCTACTTTCAAGAGTTGATAAAGGTACAAACGAATAAAATGTTTATATATCACATTTACAAATATCTATTTTTTCCATTCTATTCGATCTCCTAAACGGTTAAAGATAGGACATCGCGGTTTTCACCAGCGGATTTAACACCTCATTTTACATAAAATAAGTCGTATAACTCTACTTTAATGAGTTGATAAAGGTACAAACGAATAAAATGTATATATATCACATTTTCAAATATCTATTATTCTCCATTTTACTCGATCTCCTAAACGGTTACAGATAGGACATCGCGGTTTTCACCAGCGGATTAAGCACATCATTTTACATATAGTAAGTCGTATAAGTCTACTTTCAAGAGTTGATAAAGGTACAAACAAATAAAATGTTTATATATCACATTTTCAAATATCTATTATTCTCCATTTTACTCGATCTCCTAAACGGTTAAAGATAGGACATCGCGGTTTTCACCAGCGGATTTAGCACCTCATTTTACATAAAATAAGTCGTATAACTCTACTTTAATGAGTTGATAAAGGTACAAACGAATAAAATGTATATATATCACATTTTCAAATATCTATTATTCTCCATTTTACTCGATCTCCTAAACGGTTACAGATAGGACATCGCGGTTTACACCAGCGGATTAAGCACATCATTTTACATATAGTAAGTCGTATAAGTCTACTTTCAAGAGTTGATAAAGGTACAAACAAATAAAATGTTTATATATCACATTTTCAAATATCTATTATTCTCCATTTTACTCGATCTCCTAAACGGTTAAAGATAGGTCATCGCGGTTTCCACCAGTGGATTTAGCACCTCATTTTACATAAAATAAGTCCTATAAGTCTACTTTCAAGAGTTGATAAAGGTACAAACGAATAAAATGTTTATATATCACATTTACAAATATCTATTTTTTCCATTCTATTCGATCTCCTAAACGGTTAAAGATAGGTCATCGCGGTTTTCACCAGTGGATTTAGCACCTTATTTTACATAAAATAAGTCCTATAAGTCTACTCTCATAAGTTAATAAAGGTACAAACGAATAAAATGTTTATATATCACATTTTCAAATATCTATTATTCTCCATTTTACTCGATCTCCTAAACGGTTAAAGATAGGACATCGCGGTTTTCACCATTGGACACCTCATTTTACATAAAATAAGTCCTATAAGTCTACTCTCAAGAGTTGATAAAGGTACAAACGAATAAAATGTTTATATATCACATTTTCAAATATCTATTATTCTCCATTTTACTCGATCTTCTAAACGGTTAAAGATAGGACATAGCGGTTTTTACCAGTGGGTTTAGCACCTTATTTTACATAAAATAAGTCCTATAAGTCTATTCTCATGAGTTGATAAAGGTACAAACGAATAAAATGTTTTTATATCACATTTTCAAATATCTATTATTCTCCATTTTACTCGATCTCCTAAACGGTTACAGATAGGACATCGCAATTTTCACCAGCGGATTTAGCACCTCATTTTACATAAAATAAGTCCTATAAGTCTACTCTAAAGAGTTGATAAAGGTACAAACGAATAAAATGTTTATATATCACATTTTCAAATATTTATTATTCTCCATTTTACTCGATCTTCTAATCGGTTAAAGATAGGACATCGCGGTTTTCGCCAGTGGATTTAGCACCTTATTTTACATAAAATAAGTCCTATAAGTCTACTCTCATAAGTTAATAAAGGTACAAACGAATAAAATGTTTATATATCACATTTACAAATATCTATTTTTTCCATTCTATTCGATCCCCTAAACGGTTAAAGATAGGACATCGCGGTTTTCACCAGCGGATTTAGCACCTCATTTTACATAAAATAAGTCGTATAACTCTACTTTAATGAGTTGATAAAGGTACAAACGAATAAAATGTATATATATCACATTTTCAAATATCTATTATTCTCCATTTTACTCGATCTCCTAAACGGTTACAGATAGGACATCGCGGTTTTCACCAGTGGATTTAGCACCTTATTTTACATAAAATAAGTCCTATAAGTCTACTCTCATAAGTTAATAAAGGTACAAACGAATAAAATGTTTATATATCACATTTTCAAATATCTATTATTCTCCATTTTACTCGATCTCCTAAACGGTTAAAGATAGGACATCGCGGTTTTCACCATTGGACACCTCATTTTACATAAAATAAGTCCTTTAAGTCTACTCTCAAGAGTTGATAAAGGTACAAACGAATAAAATGTTTATATATCACATTTTCAAATATCTATTATTCTCCATTTTACTCGATCTTCTAAACGGTTAAAGATAGGACATAGCGGTTTTTACCAGTGGGTTTAGCACCTTATTTTACATAAAATAAGTCCTATAAGTCTATTCTCATGAGTTGATAAAGGTACAAACGAATAAAATGTTTTTATATCACATTTTCAAATATCTATTATTCTCCATTTTACTCGATCTCCTAAACGGTTACAGATAGGACATCGCAATTTTCACCAGCGGATTTAGCACCTCATTTTACATAAAATAAGTCCTATAAGTCTACTCTAAAGAGTTGATAAAGGTACAAACGAATAAAATGTTTATATATCACATTTTCAAATATTTATTATTCTCCATTTTACTCGATCTTCTAATCGGTTAAAGATAGGACATCGCGGTTTTCGCCAGTGGATTTAGCACCTTATTTTACATAAAATAAGTCCTATAAGTCTACTCTCATAAGTTAATAAAGGTACAAACGAATAAAATGTTTATATATCACATTTTCAAATATCTATTATTCTCCATTTTACTCGATCTCCTAAACGGTTAAAGATAGGACATCGCGGTTTTCACCATTGGACAACTCATTTTACATAAAATAAGTCCTATAGGTCTACTCTCAAGAGTTGATAAAGGTACAAACGAATAAAATGTTTATATATATATATATATCAATATCAAATATCTATTATTCTCCATTTTTCTCGATCTTCTAATCGGATAAAGATAGGACATCGCGGTTTTCACCAGTGGATTTAGCACCTTATTTTACATAAAATAAGTCCTATAAGTCTACCCTTATGAGTTGATAAAGATACAAACGAATAAAATGTTTATATATCACATTTTCAAATATCTATTATTCTCCATTTTACTCGATCTCCTAAACGGTTAAGGATTGGAGATCGCGGTTTTCACCAGTGGATTAAGCACCTCATTTTTCATAAAATAAGTCCTATAAGTCTACTCTCTAGAGTTGATAAAGGTGCAAACGAATAAAATGTTTATATATCACATTTTCAAATATTTATTATTCTCCATTTTACTCGATCTTCTAAACGGTTACAGATAGGACATCGCGGTTTTCACCAGCGGATCTAGCACCTAATTTTACATAAAATAAGTCCTATAACTCTACTTTAATGAGTTGATAAAGGTACAAACGAATAAAATGTTTATATATCACATTTTCATATATCAATTATTCTCCATTTTACTCGATCTCCTAAACGGTAACAGATAGGACATCGCGGTTCTCACCAGCGGATTTAGCACCTCATTTTACATAAAATAAGTCGTATATGTCTACTCTCATGAGTTGATAAAGGTACAAACGAATAAAATGTTTGTATATCACATTTTCAAATATGTATTATTCTCCATTTTACTCGATCTCCTAAACGGTTAAAGATAGGTCATCGCGGTTTTCACCAGTGGATTTAGCACCTCATTTTACATAAAATAAATCCTATAAGTCTACTCTCAAGAGTTGATATAGGTACAAACGAATAAAATGTTTATAAATCACATTTTCAAATATCTTTTATTCTCCATTTTACACAATCTCCTAAACGGTTAAAGATAGGACATCGCGGTTTTCACCAGTGGATTTAGCACTTCATTTTATATATAATAAGTCCTATAAGTCTACTCTCAGGAGTTGATAAAGGTACAAACAAATAAAATGTTTATATATCACATTTTCAAATATCTATTATTCTCTATATTACTCGATCCCCTAAACGGTTACAGATAGAACATTGCGGTTTTCACCAGTGGATTTAGCACCTCATTTTTCATAAAATAAGTCCTATAAGTCCACTCTCAGGAGTTGATAAAGGTACAAACGAATAAAATGTTTATATACCACATTTTCAAATATCTATTATTCTCCATTTTACTCGATCTCCTAAACGGTTAAGGATAGGAGATCGCGGTTTTCACCAGTGGATTAAGCACCTCATTTTTCATAAAATAAGTCCTATAAGTCTACTCTCTAGAGTTGATAAAGGTGCAAACGAATAAAATGTTTATATATCACATTTTCAAATATTTATTATTTTCCATTTTACTCGATCTACTAAACGGTTACAGATAGGACATCGCGGTTTTCACCAGCGGATCTAGCACCTAATTTTACATAAAATAAGTCCTATAACTCTACTTTAATGAGTTGATAAAGGTACAAACGAATAAAATGTTTATATATCACATATTCAAATATCTATTATTCTCCAATTTACTCGATCTCCTAAACGGTTACAGATAGGACATCGCGGTTTTCACCAGCGGATTAAGCACATCATTTTACATATAGTAAGTCGTATAAGTCTACTTTCAAGAGTTGATAAAGGTACAAACGAATAAAATGTATATATATCACATTTTCAAATATCTATTATTCTCCATTTTACTCGATCTCCTAAACGGTTACAGATAGGACATCGCGGTTTTCACCAGCGGATTAAGCACATTATTTTACATATAGTAAGTTGTATAAGTCTACTTTCAAGAGTTGATAAAGGTACAAACAAATAAAATGTTTATATATCACATTTTCAAATATCTATTATTCTCCATTTTACTCGATCTCCTAAACGGTTAAAGATAGGTCATCGCGGTTTTCACCAGTGGATTTAGCACCTCATTTTACATAAAATAAGTCCTATAAGTCTACCCTTATGAGTTGATAAAGATACAAACGAATAAAATGTATATATATCACATTTTCAAATATCTATTATTCTCCATTTTACTCGATCTCCTAAACGGTTACAGATAGGACATCGCGGTTTTCACCAGCGGATTAAGCACATCATTTTACATATAGTAAGTTGTATAAGTCTACTTTCAAGAGTTGATAAAGGTACAAACAAATAAAATGTTTATATATCACATTTTCAAATATCTATTATTCTCCATTTTACTCGATCTCCTAAACGGTTAAAGATAGGACATCGCGGTTTTCACCATTGGACACCTCATTTTACATAAAATAAGTCCTATAAGTCTACTCTCAAGAGTTGATAAAGGTACAAACGAATAAAATGTTTATATATCACATTTTCAAATATCTATTATTCTCCATTTTACTCGATCTTCTAAACGGTTAAAGATAGGACATAGCGGTTTTCACCAGTGGGTTTAGCACCTTATTTTACATAAAATAAGTCCTATAAGTCTATTCTCATGAGTTGATAAAGGTACAAACGAATAAAATGTTTTTATATCACATTTTCAAATATCTATTATTCTCCATTTTACTCGATCTCCTAAACGGTTACAGATAGGACATCGCAATTTTCACCAGCGGATTTAGCACCTCATTTTACATAAAATAAGTCCTATAAGTCTACTCTCTAGAGTTGATAAAGGTGCAAACGAATAAAATGTTTATATATCACATTTTCAAATATTTAATATTCTCCATTTTACTCGATATTCTAAACGGTTACAGATAGGACATCGCGGTTTTCACCAGCGGATCTAGCACCTAATTTTACATAAAATAAGTCCTATAACTCTACTTTAATGAGTTGATAAAGGTACAAACGAATAAAATGTTTATATATCACATATTCAAATATCTATTATTCTCCATTTTACTCGATCTCCTAAACGGTTACAGATAGGACATCGCGGTTTTCACCAGCGGATTAAGCACATCATTTTACATATAGTAAGTCGTATAAGTCTACTTTCAAGAGTTGATAAAGGTACAAACGAATAAAATGTTTATATATCACATTTTCAAATATCTATTATTCTCCATTTTACTCGATCTCCTAAACGGTTAAAGATAGGTCAACGCGGTTTTCACCAGTGGATTTAGCACCTCATTTTACATAAAATAAGTCCTATAAGTCTACTTTCAAGAGTTGATAAAGGTACAAACGAATAAAATGTTTATATATCACATTTACAAATATCTATTTTTTCCATTCTATTCGATCTCCTAAACGGTTAAAGATAGGACATCGCGGTTTTCACCAGCGGATTTAGCACCTCATTTTACATAAAATAAGTCGTATAACTCTACTTTAATGAGTTGATAAAGGTACAAACGAATAAAATGTATATATATCACATTTTCAAATATCTATTATTTTCCATTTTACTCGATCTCCTAAACGGTTACAGATAGGACATCGCGGTTTTCACCAGCGGATTAAGTACATCATTTTACATATAGTAAGTCGTATAAGTCTACTTTCAAGAGTTGATAAAGGTACAAACAAATAAAATGTTTATATATCACATTTTCAAATATCTATTATTCTCCATTTTACTCGATCTCCTAAACGGTTAAAGATAGGTCATCGCGGTTTTCACCAGTGGATTTAGCACCTCATTTTACATAAAATAAGTCCTATAAGTCTACTTTCAAGAGTTGATAAAGGTACAAACGAATAAAATGTTTATATATCACATTTTCAAATATCTATTTTTTCCATTCTATTCGATCTTCTAAACGGTTAAAGATAGGTCATCGCGGTTTTCACCAGTGGATTTAGCACCTTATTTTACATAATATAAGTCCTATAAGTCTACTCTCATAAGTTAATAAAAGTACAAACGAATAAAATGTTTATATATCACATTTTCAAATATCTATTATTCTCCATTTTACTCGATCTCCTAAACGGTTAAAGATAGGACATTGCGGTTTTCACCAGTGAATTTAGCACCTCATTTTACATAAAATAAGTTTTATAAGTCTACTCTCAGGAGTTGATAAAGGTACAAACGAATAAAATGTTAATATATCACATTTTCAAATATCTATTATTCTCCATTTTACTCGATCTCCTAAACGGTTAAGGATAGGAGATCGCGGTTTTCACCAGTGGATTTAGCACCTCATTTTACATAAAATAAGTCGTATATGTCTACTCTCATAAGTTGATAAAGGTACAAACGAATAAAATGTTTGTATATCACATTTTCAAATATGTATTATTCTCCATTTTACTCGATCTCCTAAACGGTTAAAGATAGGTCATCGCGGTTTTCACCAGTGGATTTAGCACCTCATTTTACATAAAATAAGTCCTATAAGTCTACTCTCAAGAGTTGATATAGGTACAAACGAATAAAATGTTTATAAATCACATTTTCAAATATCTATTATTCTCCATTTTACTCGATCTTCTAAACGGTTAAAGATAGGACATCGCGGTTTTCACCAGTGGGTTTAGCACCTTATTTTACATAAAATAAGTCCTATAAGTCTAATCTCATGAGTTGATAATGGTGGAAACGAATAAAATGTTTTTATATCACATTTTCAAATATCTATTATTCTCCATTTTACTCGATCTCCTAAACGGTTACAGATAGGACATCGCAATTTTCACCAGCGGATTTAGCACCTCATTTAACATAAAATAAGTCCTATAAGTCTTTTCTAAAGAGTTGATAAAGGTACAAACGAATAAAATGTTTATATATCACATTTTCAAATATTTATTATTCTCCATTTTACTCGATCTTCTAATCGGTTAAAGATAGGACATCGCGGTTTTCACCAGTGGATTTAGCACCTTATTTTACATAAAATAAGTCCTATAAGTCTACTCTCATAAGTTAATAAAGGTACAAACGAATAAAATGTTTATATATCACATTTTCAAATATCTATTATTCTCCATTTTACTCGATCTCCTAAACGGTTAAAGATAGGACATCGCGGTTTTCACCATTGGACACCTCATTTTACATAAAATAAGTCCTATAAGTCTACTCTCAAGAGTTGATAAAGGTACAAACGAATAAAATGTTTATATATATATATATATATATCAATTTCAAATATCTATTATTCTCCATTTTACTCGATCTTCTAATCGGATAAAGATAGGACATCGCGGTTTTCACTAGTGGATTTAGCGCCTCATTTTACATAAAATGAGTCTTATAATTCTACTCTCAAGAGTTGATAAAGGTACAAACGAAAAAATGTTTATATATCACATTTTCAATTATCTATTATTCTCCATTTTACTCGATCTCCTAAACGGTTACAGATAGGACATCGCGGTTTTCACCAGTGGATTTAGCACCTCATTTTACAAAAAATAAGTCCTATAAGTCTACTCTCAGGAGTTAATAAAGGAACAAACGAATAAAATGTTTATATATCATTTTCAAATATCTATTATTCTCTATTTTACTCGATCCCCTAAACGGTTACAGATAGAACTTTGCGGTTTTCACCAGTGGATTTAGCACCTCATTTTACATAAAATGAGTCCTATAAGTATACTCTCAAGAGTTGATAAAGGTACAAACGAATAAAATGTTTATATATCACATTTTCAAATATCTATTATTCTCCATTTTACTCGATCTTCTAAACGGTTAAAGATAGGACATCGCGGTTATCACCAGTGGGTTTAGCACCTTATTTTACATAAAATAAGTCCTATAAGTCTACTCTCATGAGTTGATAAAGGTACAAACGAATAAAATGTTTTTATATCACATTTTCAAATATCTATTACTCTCCATTTTACTAGATCTCCTAAACGGTTACAGATAGGACATCGCGGTTTTCACCAGTGGATTTAGCACCTTATTTTACATAAAATAAGTCCTATAAGTCTACTCTCATAAGTTAATAAAGGTACAAACGAATAAAATGTTTATATATCACATTTTCAAATATCTATTATTATCCATTTTACTCGATCTCCTAAACGGTTAAAGATAGGACATCGCGGTTTTTACCATTGGACACCTCATTTTACATAAAATAAGTCCTATAAGTCTACTCTCAAGAGTTGATAAAGGTACAAACGAATAAAATGTTTATATATCACATTTTCAAATATCTATTATTATCCATTTTACTCGATCTCCTAAACGGTTAAAGATAGGACATCGCGGTTTTTACCATTGGACACCTCATTTTACATAAAATAAGTCCTATAAGTCTACTCTCATAAGTTAATAAAGGTACAAACGAATAAAATGTTTATATATCACATTTTCAAATATGTATTATTATCCATTTTACTCGATCTCCTAAACGGTTAAAGATAGGACATCGCGGTTTTTACCATTGGACACCTCATTTTACATAAAATAAGTCCTATAAGTCTACTCTCAAGAGTTGATAAAGGTACAAACGAATAAAATGTTTATATATTTATATATCAATTTCAAATATCTATTATTCTCCATTTTACTCGATCTTCGAATCGGTTACAGATAGGACATCGCGGTTTTCACCAGCGGATTAAGTACATCATTTTACATATAGTAAGTCGTATAAGTCTACTTTCAAGAGTTGATAAAGGTACAAACAAATAAAATGTTTATATATCACATTTTCAAATATCTATTATTCTCCATTTTACTCGATCTCCTAAACGGTTAAAGATAGGTCATCGCGGTTTTCACCAGTGGATTTAGCACCTCATTTTACATAAAATAAGTCCTATAAGTCTACTTTCAAGAGTTGATAAAGGTACAAACGAATAAAATGTTTATATATCACATTTTCAAATATCTATTTTTTCCATTCTATTCGATCTTCTAAACGGTTAAAGATAGGTCATCGCGGTTTTCACCAGTGGATTTAGCACCTTATTTTACATAATATAAGTCCTATAAGTCTACTCTCATAAGTTAATAAAAGTACAAACGAATAAAATGTTTATATATCACATTTTCAAATATCTATTATTCTCCATTTTACTCGATCTCCTAAACGGTTAAAGATAGGACATTGCGGTTTTCACCAGTGAATTTAGCACCTCATTTTACATAAAATAAGTTTTATAAGTCTACTCTCAGGAGTTGATAAAGGTACAAACGAATAAAATGTTAATATATCACATTTTCAAATATCTATTATTCTCCATTTTACTCGAGCTCCTAAACGGTTAAGGATAGGAGATCGCGGTTTTCACCAGTGGATTTAGCACCTCATTTTACATAAAATAAGTCGTATATGTCTACTCTCATAAGTTGATAAAGGTACAAACGAATAAAATGTTTGTATATCACATTTTCAAATATGTATTATTCTCCATTTTACTCGATCTCCTAAACGGTTAAAGATAGGTCATCGCGGTTTTCACCAGTGGATTTAGCACCTCATTTTACATAAAATAAGTCCTATAAGTCTACTCTCAAGAGTTGATATAGGTACAAACGAATAAAATGTTTATAAATCACATTTTCAAATATCTATTATTCTCCATTTTACTCGATCTTCTAAACGGTTAAAGATAGGACATCGCGGTTTTCACCAGTGGGTTTAGCACCTTATTTTACATAAAATAAGTCCTATAAGTCTAATCTCATGAGTTGATAATGGTGGAAACGAATAAAATGTTTTTATATCACATTTTCAAATATCTATTATTCTCCATTTTACTCGATCTCCTAAACGGTTACAGATAGGACATCGCAATTTTCACCAGCGGATTTAGCACCTCATTTAACATAAAATAAGTCCTATAAGTCTTTTCTAAAGAGTTGATAAAGGTACAAACGAATAAAATGTTTATATATCACATTTTCAAATATTTATTATTCTCCATTTTACTCGATCTTCTAATCGGTTAAAGATAGGACATCGCGGTTTTCACCAGTGGATTTAGCACCTTATTTTACATAAAATAAGTCCTATAAGTCTACTCTCATAAGTTAATAAAGGTACAAACGAATAAAATGTTTATATATCACATTTTCAAATATCTATTATTCTCCATTTTACTCGATCTCCTAAACGGTTAAAGATAGGACATCGCGGTTTTCACCATTGGACACCTCATTTTACATAAAATAAGTCCTATAAGTCTACTCTCAAGAGTTGATAAAGGTACAAACGAATAAAATGTTTATATATATATATATATCAATTTCAAATATCTATTATTCTCCATTTTACTCGATCTTCTAAACGGTTAAAGATAGGACATCGCGGTTATCACCAGTGGGTTTAGCACCTTATTTTACATAAAATAAGTCCTATAAGTCTACTCTCATGAGTTGATAAAGGTACAAACGAATAAAATGTTTTTATATCACATTTTCAAATATCTATTACTCTCCATTTTACTCGATCTCCTAAACGGTTACAGATAGGACATCGCGGTTTTCACCAATGGATTTAGCACCTTATTTTACATAAAATAAGTCCTATAAGTCTACTCTCATAAGTTAATAAAGGTACAAACGAATAAAATGTTTATATATCACATTTTCAAATATCTATTATTCTCCATTTTACTCGATCTCCTAAACGGTTAAAGATAGGACATCGCGGTTTTCACCAATGGATTTAGCACCTTATTTTACATAAAATAAGTCCTATAAGTCTACTCTCATAAGTTAATAAAGGTACAAACGAATAAAATGTTTATATATCACATTTTCAAATATCTATTATTCTCCATTTTACTCGATCTCCTAAACGGTTAAAGATAGGACATCGCGGTTTTCACCATTGGACACCTCATTTTACATAAAATAAGTCCTATAAGTCTACTCTCAAGAGTTGATAAAGGTACAAACGAATAAAATGTTTATATATATATATATATATATCAATTTCAAATATCTATTATTCTCCATTTTACTCGATCTTCTAATCGGATAAAGATAGGACATCGCGGTTTTCACTAGTGGATTTAGCGCCTCATTTTACATAAAATGAGTCTTATAATTCTACTCTCAAGAGTTGATAAAGGTACAAACGAAAAAATGTTTATATATCACATTTTCAATTATCTATTATTCTCCATTTTACTCGATCTCCTAAACGGTTACAGATAGGACATCGCGGTTTTCACCAGTGGATTTAGCACCTCATTTTACAAAAAATAAGTCCTATAAGTCTACTCTCAGGAGTTAATAAAGGAACAAACGAATAAAATGTTTATATATCATTTTCAAATATCTATTATTCTCTATTTTACTCGATCCCCTAAACGGTTACAGATAGAACTTTGCGGTTTTCACCAGTGGATTTAGCACCTCATTTTACATAAAATGAGTCCTATAAGTATACTCTCAAGAGTTGATAAAGGTACAAACGAATAAAATGTTTATATATCACATTTTCAAATATCTATTATTCTCCATTTTACTCGATCTTCTAAACGGTTAAAGATAGGACATCGCGGTTATCACCAGTGGGTTTAGCACCTTATTTTACATAAAATAAGTCCTATAAGTCTACTCTCATGAGTTGATAAAGGTACAAACGAATAAAATGTTTTTATATCACATTTTCAAATATCTATTACTCTCCATTTTACTAGATCTCCTAAACGGTTACAGATAGGACATCGCGGTTTTCACCAGTGGATTTAGCACCTTATTTTACATAAAATAAGTCCTATAAGTCTACTCTCATAAGTTAATAAAGGTACAAACGAATAAAATGTTTATATATCACATTTTCAAATATCTATTATTATCCATTTTACTCGATCTCCTAAACGGTTAAAGATAGGACATCGCGGTTTTTACCATTGGACACCTCATTTTACATAAAATAAGTCCTATAAGTCTACTCTCAAGAGTTGATAAAGGTACAAACGAATAAAATGTTTATATATCACATTTTCAAATATCTATTATTATCCATTTTACTCGATCTCCTAAACGGTTAAAGATAGGACATCGCGGTTTTTACCATTGGACACCTCATTTTACATAAAATAAGTCCTATAAGTCTACTCTCATAAGTTAATAAAGGTACAAACGAATAAAATGTTTATATATCACATTTTCAAATATGTATTATTATCCATTTTACTCGATCTCCTAAACGGTTAAAGATAGGACATCGCGGTTTTTACCATTGGACACCTCATTTTACATAAAATAAGTCCTATAAGTCTACTCTCAAGAGTTGATAAAGGTACAAACGAATAAAATGTTTATATATTTATATATCAATTTCAAATATCTATTATTCTCCATTTTACTCGATCTTCGAATCGGTTAAAGATAGGACATCGCGGTTTTCACCAGTGGATTTAGCACCTTATTTTACATAAAATAAGTCCTATAAGTCTACTCTAAAGAGTTAATAAAGGTATAAACGAATAAAATGTTTATATATCACATTTTCAAATATTTATTATTCTCCATTTTACTCGATCTCCTAAACGGTTACAGATAGGACATCGCGGTTTTCACCAGCGGATTTAGCACCTCATTTTACATAAAATAAGTCCTATAAGTCTACTCTAAAGAGTTGATAAAGGTACAAACGAATAAAATGTTTATATATCACATTTTCAAATATTTAATATTCTCCATTTTACTCGATCTTCTAATCGGTTAAAGATAGGACATCGCGGTTTTCACCAGTGGATTTAGCACCTTATTTTACATAAAATAAGTCCTATAAGTCTACTCTCATAAGTTAATAAAGATACAAACGAATAAAATGTTTATATATCACATTTTCAAATATCTATTATTCTCCATTTTACTCGATCTCCTAAACGGTTAAAGATAGGACATCGCGGTTTTCACCAGTGGATTTAGCACCTAATTTTACATAAAATGAGTCTTATAAGTCTACTCTCAAGAGTTGATAAAGGTACAAACGAAAAAATGTTTATATATCACATTTTCAATTATCTACTATTCTCCATTATACTCGATCTCCTAAACGGTTACAGATAGGACATCGCGGTTTTCACCAGTGGATTTAGCACCTCATTTTACATAAAATAAGTCCTATAAGTCTACTCTCAAATGTTGATAAAGGTACAAACGAATAAAATGTTTATATATCACATTTTCAAATATCTATTGTTCTCCATTTTAATCAATCTACTAAACGGTTACAGATAGGACATCGCGGTTATCACCAGTGGATTTAGCACCTTATTTTACATAAAATAAGTCCAATAAGTCTACCCTCATGAGTTGATAAAGATACAAACGAATAAAATGTTTATATATCACATTTTCAAATATCTATTATTCTTAATTTTACTCGATATCCAAAACGGTTACAGATAGAACATCGCGGTTTTCACTAGTAAGTTGAGCACCTCATTTTACATAAAATAAGTCTTATAAGTCTACTCTAAAGAGTTGATAAAGGTACAAACGAATAAAATGTTTATATATCACATTTTCAAATATCTATTATTCTCCATTTTACTCGATCTTCTAAACGGTTAAAGATAGGACATCGCAGTTTTCACCAGTGGATTTCGCACCTCATTTTACATAAAATAAGTAATATAAGTCTACCTTCATGAGTTGATAAAGATACAAACGAATAAAATGTTTATATATCACATTTTCAAATATCTATTATTCTTAATTTTACTCGATATCCTAAACGGTTACAGATAGAACATCGCGGTTTTCACTAGTGAGTTGAGCACCTAATTTTACATAAAATAAGTCCCATAAGTCTCCTCTAAAGAGTTGATATAAGTACAAACGAATAAATTGTTTATATATCACATTTTCAAATATCTATTATTTTCCATTTTACTCGATCTTCTAAACGGTTAAAGATAGGACATCGCGGTTTTCGCCAGTGGATTTAGCATCTCATTTTACATAAAATAAGTCCTATAAATCTACCCTCATGAACTGATAAAGTTACAAACGAATAAAATGTTTATATATCACATTTTCAAAAATCTATTATTCCCCATTTTACTCGATCTTCTAAACGGTTAAAGATAGGACATCACAGTTTTTACCAGTGGATTTAGCACCTTATTTTACATAAAATAAGTCCTATAAGTCTACTTTCAAGAGTTGATAAAGGTACAAACGCATAAAATGTTTATATATCACATTTACAAATATCTATTTTTTCCATTCTATTCGATCTCCTAAACGGTTAAAGATAGGACATCGCGGTTTTCACCATTGAACACCTCAATTTACATAAAATAAGTCCTATAAGTCTAGTCTCAAGAGTTGATAAAGGTACAAACGAATAAAATGTTTATATATTACATTTTTAAATATCTATTATTCTCAATTTTACTCGATCTTCTAAACGGTTAAAGATAGAACATCGCGGTTTTCACCAGTTGATTTAACACCTTATTTTACATAAAATAAGTCCTATAAGTCTACTGTCAAGAGTTGATAAAGGTACAAACGAATAAAATGTTTATATATCATATTTTCAAATATCAATTATTCTCCATTTTACTCGATCTCCTAAACGGTTAAAGATTGGACATTGCGGTTTTCACCAGTGGATTTAGCACCTCATTTTACATAAAATAAGTCATATAAGTCTACTCTCAAGGATTGATAAAGGTACAAACGAATAAAATGTTTATATATCACATTTTCAAATATCTATTATTCTCCATTTAACTCGATCTCCTAAACGGTTACAGATAGGACATCGCGGTTTTCACCAGTGGAATAAGCACCTCATATTACATAAAATAAGTCCTATAAGTCTACTCTCAAGAGTTGATAAAGGTACAAACGAATAAAATGTATATAAATCACATTTTCAAATATCTATTATTCTCCACTTTACTCAATATCCTAAACGGTTACAGATAGGACATCGCAGTTTTCACCAGTGGAATAAGCACTTAATTTTACATAAAATAAGTCCTATAAGTCTACTCTCAAGAGTTGATAAAGTTACAAACGAATAAAATGTTTAAATATCACATTTTCAAATATCTATTATTCTCCATTTTACTCGATCTCCTAAACGGTTAAAGATAGGACATCGCGGTTTTTACCAGTGGATTTAGCACCTCATTTTACATAAAATAAGTCTTATAAGTCTACTCTCAGGAGATGATAACGGTACAAACGATTATAATGTTTATATATCACATTTTCAAATATCTACTATTCTCCATTTTACTCGATCTCCTAAACGGTTACAGATAGCACATCGCCGTTTTCACCAGCAGAATTAGCACCTTATTTTATATAAAATAAGTCTTATAAGTCTACCCTCATGAGTTGATAAAGGTACAAACAAATAAAATGTTTATATATCACATTTTCAAATATCTTATATTTTTCATTTTACTCGATCTCTTAAATGGTTAAAGATTGGACATCGCGGTTTATACCAGTGGATTTAGCACTTCATTTTACATATAATAAGTCCTATAAGTCTTCTCTCAAGAGTTGATAAAGGTACAAACGAATAAAATGTTTATATTTCACATTTTCAAATATCTATTATTCTCCATTTTTCACAATCTCCTAAACGGTTAAAGATAGAACATCGCGGTTTTCACCAGTGGATTTAGCACCTCATTTTGAATAAAATAAGTCCTATGAGTCTACTCTCAGGAGTTGATAAAGGTACAAACAAATAAAATGTTAATATATCACATTTTCAAATATCTATTATTCTCCATTTAACTCGATCTCCTAAACGGTTAAAGATAGGACATCGCGGTTTTCACAAGTGGATTTAGCACCTCATTTTACATAAAACAAGTCCTATAAGTCTACTCTCAGGAGATGATAACGGTACAAACGATTATAATGTTTATATATCACATTTTCAAATATCTATTATTCTCCATTTTACTCGATCTCCTAAACGGTTACAGATAGCACATCGCCGTTTTCACCAGCAGCATTAGCACCTTATTTTATATAAAATAAGTCCTATAAGTCTACCCTTATGAGTTGATAAAGGTACAAACAAATAAAATGTTTATATATCACATTTTCAAATATATATTATTCTCCATTTTACACAATCTCCTAAACGGTTAAAGATAGGACATCGCGGTTTTCACCAGTGGATTTAGCACCTCATTTTGCATAAAATAAGTCCTATAAGTCTACTCTCAGGAGTTGATAAAAGTACAAACAAATAAAATGTTTATATATCACATTTTCAAATATCTATTATTCTCTATATTACTCGATCTCCTAAACGGTTACAGATAGAACATCGCGGTTTTCACCAGCGGATTAAGCACCTCATTTTACATAAAATAAGTCCTATGAGTCTACTCTAAAAAGTTGATAAAGGTACAAACGAATAAAATGTTTATATATCACATTTTCAAATATTTATTATTCTCCATTTAACTCGATCTTTTAATCGGTTAAAGATAGGACATCGCGGCTTTCACCAGTGGATTTAGCACCTTATTTTACATAAAATAAGTCCTATAAGTCTACTCTCATAAGTTGATAAAGGTACAAACGAATAAAATGTTTATATATCACATTTTCAAATATCTGTTATACTTTATTTTACTCGATCTCCTAAACGGTTAAAGATAGGACATCGCGGTTTTCACCAGTGGATTTAGCACCTCATTTTACATAAAATAAGTCTTATAAGTCTACTCTCAAGAGTTTATAAAGGTACAAACGAATAAAATGTTTATATATCACATTTTCAAGTATTTATTATTCACCATTTTACTCGATCTCCTAAACGGTTAAAGATAGGACACCGCGGTTTTTACCAGTGGATTTAGCACCTCATTTTACATAAAATAAGTTCTATAAGTCTACTCTCAAGAGTTGATAAAGGTACAAACGAATAAAATGTTAATATATCACATTTTCAAATATCTATTATTCTCCATTTTACTCTATCTCCTAAACGGTTAAAGACCAGACATTGCGGTTTTCACAAGTGGATTTAGCACCCCATTTTACATAAAATAAGTCTTATAAGTCTACTCTCAAGACTTGATAAAGGTACAAACGAATAAAATGTTTATATATCACATTTTCAAATATCTATTATTCTCCATTTTACTCGATATCCTAAACGGTTAAAGTTAGGACATCGCGGTTTTCACCAGTGGATTTTGCACCTCATTTTACATAAAATAAGTCCTATAAGTCTACTCTCAGGAGTTGATAAAAGTACAAACAAATAAAATGTTTATATATCACATTTTCAAATATCTATTATTCTCTATATTACTCGATCTCCTAAACGGTTACAGATAGAACATCGCGGTTTTCATCAGCGGATTTAGCACCTCATTTTACATAAAATAAGTCCTATGAGTCTACTCTAAAAAGTTGATAAAGGTACAAACGAATAAAATGTTTATATATCACATTTTCAAATATTTATTATTCTCCATTTAACTCGATCTTTTAATCGGTTAAAGATAGGACATCGCGGCTTTCACCAGTGGATTTAGCACCTTATTTTACATAAAATAAGTCCTATAAGTCTACTCTCATAAGTTGATAAAGGAACAAACGAATAAAATGTTTATATATCACATTTTCAAATATCTGTTATACTCCAATTTACTCGATCTCCTGAACGGTTAAAGATAGGACATCGCGGTTTTCACCAGTGGATTTAGCACCTCATTTTACATAAAATAAGTCCTATAAGTCTACTCTCAAGAGTTTATAAAGGTACAAACGAATAAAATGTTTATATATCACATTTTCAAGTATTTATTATTCTCCATTTTACTCGATCTCCTTGTAATGTATGTATCTGAAAGTTTCCAATATAATATAAAATATTCTTTTACATTGATTAATTCTTAATAGTTAGCATTTTATTGACAAGGTGATTAACCAGTCTAAATTACTTATCCAGCAATTGATTCGCGATTGCTGAATATTGCTTACTTATCATTTATAGTTTCCCGTCAATGACATTCACCTTTCATTTCAGCACTATTTTTGCACACATTACAACTACCCCTTCTTTTGTATTTTAGCTTAAGTTTAGGTCCTAAGATTTTCTAACCGATGGAAAAAACAGTGGTAATTTGGCGCTTGTAAAAACGGTCATTTTTATGTAAGTAATATATTCCAAGTTAAAACCACCAAGACTCTGTGTTTTATTTTGCAAAGACCTATAGGGTCATCACATGGCGATCCTGCCATTTCGGACCTGTATTGAGTGAAAAATAAAATAATAAATGGACAATCGTCGTACCTACCGGTAAATAAACCTAAAAAGTTTCGAGTATAAATCGTTTCGCGCAAATTATGAACTAGTGTGTTGAAAAAAAAAAAAAAAAAAAAATTATATATCATGGGTAAAACGCAATCGAAAGAAGAAGTGATAATTGCCCAAGCAGGCAATAGTGGTGGTCAAACAAATTCTGCCAGTCAATCTTCAGATCACACGAATAGAGCGAAGAATGAGAGCCGCCATCGCAACTAGTCGTCAGTCAATAGTTTAGAAGAGCGTCCAAGCAAGGGGTATGTCTCTGGGGAGCCAATTTGCTATTCTAGACGAACAACTCAAAGGGTACCAGAAGAATCTCAACAAGGACAACGAGGAACGACGAAGGGACATCAAAGTTACAACAAGATCCATCGACAAGTTAAGTGCATTTAGAAATAAATTTTTAGAATTAAGAGAAAATTATGATGCGGTTAGAGAGGATCTAGATCAAGAAGAAATTGAAGGAATTAATGTTATTGTTAGGATAATTAAGCAAACTATTGAGTCCGCAGACAAGATTTTAAGCAATAGGATAGAAAATATTAGAAAAGTAGAAGTTAAGGGTGAAAGTAGTAATATTAAAGTAGAAACTGCAGCAATGGCAGATAAGTTCGATTTAAAAATGGCTTCTAGCCTATTACCTGTAATGAATAATACAGAATCTGTAACGAATAGACTCATTGCCACCATTGAATTATACGACAAAACGTTAGAAACTGAAAGTAAAAAACTTTTAACAGAATTTGTTTTAAAGGTATGTTTGTCGGAGAGTGCTCAAATTAGATTATAAAGTACGTATGCCAATAATAAGGAATTAGTGTCAGATTTAAAGAAATTTTGTCTCCCAAAACAGTCAATTTCTGCGTTAAATGCCGAGTTAAGTAACTCCAAACAGGGAAACAAAAATATTAATGAATTTGGAGAAACGATTGAAAATTTATTTTTAAAATTAACAATGGCACAGGCAGACGGTAAACCTGAACATACAGAAATTTTTAAAAGCCTTAATGAAAAAACAGCCATCAATGCTTTCGCAAATGGGCTCCAAAATCAGGAATTGCGGACCATAATTAAAGCTAGGAATTATAGTTCGCTAAATGAAGCAATCAAAGGCGCGTTAGATGAGGAAATGCCGCGAAGAGATTCTCAACAAATTTATCACGTTCGAGGTAAATATAACAACAAAAGAGGCAACAACAATTTCAGTAGAGGACGTTTTAACAATTATAATAGTAGTAATAGGAATAATTTTTCTACTAATAGGCAAAATAATAATTATACTAACAATAGATTTAGGGGTAATAATAATAGCCAGCGAGGCAACAGTGGTAGAGGTTCTTATAGAGGCCAACAAAATAATCGTGGACATTTCAACACTAGAAATAGAAACTTTAATCATGCTAGGATGTACACAGCCGAGGCATCAGAGGAAAATAATACTGAGATAAATGATAGGGATACTGAACCATCTACCTCTGCGGGCCCAACATTTTTTCGAGGCCCCACAATTATGTGAAGTGCTCGAAGAAACGAAAGTAGTTTTAAATTTAAATGGGTTAAATTTTGTAAGATTTTGGCACGGTAAGCAAAATTTAGTTTTTTTAGTAGATACGGGAGCTTCATGTAGCATAGTTTTTAGAAATTATTTAGATAATAGCGAAGTTAGAGCGGTAAACAAAAAGCGGAAAGTTCGCATAGAAGGTGTAGCTGGTGTAACCTATGCACAAGGTTCAGCAAACCTCTTTATAAATATAAACAATGTTAAGATAGGTCATGAATTTTTGTTGATGAATGAGTTTCTGAATGGAGTGCATGGTGTAATTGGGTCAGATTTCTTCCATAAGCATAAAGCACGTATCGACTACGAAACATATGAATTATCGTTGAGATGTGTAGGTAACCCCGATCCAATTACTATCCCTTTAGAATCCAGAAACGCGGAATTTATGTATGTCCCAGCAAGATGCGAAATTATCAAATACTGTAGAGTTAACGAAACAGAAGATCAAGTAGTTGTTCCAGAACAGTTAGGCGAAGGAGTTTTTGTTGCAGGAGCGTTAGTAAAGGCAAAAAATAATTTAATACCAGTAAAAATATTGAATGTAAGAGATACAGATGTTAAATTAAAAAATTTTACACCAACTTTATCTAAACTATCAGAATATCAAATTTGTAATTTCGGCAATAAAATAAACCCAAACCAAGTTAGTAGAGTAGATAAATTGCTTGAGACAATTGCACTAAATCATTTAGGAAATGAAGAACAAACAGCTTTACAAAAAATTTGTGCTAAGTACTCAGATATTTTTATATTGGAAGGTGATCCGCTTACAGTAACTAATATATATAAACAAAAAATTCAATTGAAAGAAAATGCCACTCCTGTATATGTAAAACCTTATCGCCTGCCTCATGCTCAAAAAACAGAAATTCATAGATTAGTACAAGATATGCTTGAGAAAGATATTATCGAAGAAACGAGATCTGCTTGGTCAGCACCCTTATTAATTGTACCAAAAAAGAGTGACAATAGTACTGTTAAGAAATGGCGTATTGTAATCGATTTTCGGCTTTTAAATAAACAAATCGAAGATGATAAATATCCATTGCCTTGTATAACAGAAATTTTGGATTCGTTAGCTGGTGCAATTTACTTTACGCATTTAGATTTATCTCAGGGATACTACCAAATCGAATTAGATAAGAAGAGTAGGCAGTATACAGCTTTTACCACAGAGCGGGGACAATATCAATTGAAAAGACTTCCTATGGGACTAAAAGTTAGTCCCAGTGCATTTTCGCGTGCAATGACCATTGCTATGTCAGGGTTGAATTATGAAAGCTGCTTTGTTTATTTGGATGACCTTATAGTATTTGGCAATAGCTTAACGAATCATAATAAAAATTTAATTAGAGTATTTGAACGATTACGAGAAGTAAATTTAAAATTAAATCCTAACAAATGTGAATTTTTGAAAAAAGAACTTCTATATTTAGGTCACACAATTAGTTCAGAAGGCATTTGCCCTGATTTTCAAAAAATAAAGGTCGTTCAAGAATATCCAGTACCTACAGATGCGAGTCAAGCCAAGCGTTTTGTAGCTTTTGCTAATTACTATAGGAGGTACATAAAAAACTTTGCAGACATAGCAGCCCCTTTAAATCAACTAACTCGAAAGGGTGTAGTGTTCAATTGGACAGAAATTTGTCAGGAAGCCTTTGAAAAATTAAAACAATCATTAATTAAACCCCCAGTTCTACAATATCCTAATTTCTCAGCAGAAAATACATTTATTTTAAAAACAGACGCTTCTGGCGTTGCATTGGGTGCTGTTTTAGCTAATAGCGACGACAGACCAATAGCATTTGCAAGTCGTAGTCTTAATAAAGGAGAACGAAACTATTGCACTATCGAAAAGGAACTATTGGCTATTGTGTGGGCAGTAAAACATTTTCGACCGTATTTATACGGGCGAAAATTTATTATTTTCACTGATCATAGGCCCTTAGTTTATCTTTTTGGTATGACTAGCCCATCAAGCAAGCTTACAAAGTTTCGTTTGGTACTTGAGGAATACGATTTTGTCATAAAGTACATTAAAGGTAAAGAAAATGTAACTGCCGATGCTTTGTCAAGGATAGAAATATCGGTAGATGATCTAAAAAGTATGAAAGAAACCACGAATGAACGGGTATGTGTAACAACAAGGGCACAAAGTAAACGCTGTATGAATGAAAGTACGGATGCTATGACGAATCCACAATTACGGTCTGATCACCCGGGAGTTGTAGAGGCGTTGAAGCGTCCTCCTGAAGCATACGAATTAAAATTAGTGACAATAAAAGAATTTAATAAATTAATCAACGATAGGCAAAACTACAGAATAGGGAACATTGTATGTGACATAAGCTCAAAGAGTTTATGCATTTGTAAGGATTCTCGACCAGCGTTAGCACTAGATGCATCGTTGGGAGACTTACAAAATATTTGTAAGAAATTTAACGTAAATGAAATTGTTATTTTAAAAAATGATAAAGGCGCGCCAATAATTGAAAAAATTTTAACAATTCCCAATAGGCTAAATAATATAAAAATAACTGTAGTGAAGTGTAATGAAAAAATTGTTGATTCAGAGACGAAACAATTAATATTGAACGATTACCACATGTTACCATCCGGAGGTCATGCGGGAATCAATCGTATGTACAACAACATTAAAAAACGATATTTTTGGAACGGATTAAAACGAGATGTCGAATCCTTTGTAAAACGTTGTGATTGTTGCCAAAGGTATAAACACATAACAAATAAGAAAGAACCAATGGTAATAACCACTACAGCGTCATCTGCGTTTGAAAAAATAGTTTTGGATATCGTGGGTCCATTAGATCAAGATGTTAACGGAAATAAATATATATTAACCTTGCAATGTGACTTAACAAAATTTGTTGAATGTTACCCGATAGAAAACAAAGAAACAATAACTATAGCTAAAGTGTTTGTAGAAAACTTTATACTAAGGTACGGAATTCCTCGAGAAATTTTAAGCGACCAAGGAACCGAGTTTATGTCAAATACCTTTACAGAAATATGTAAAATTCTCAAAATCAAAAAATTAAATTCAACGGCATATCACCATCAAACTCTAGGTTCTCTTGAAAATTCTCATAAGCATTTGGGAGCTTATTTACGAATTCAAACACGCAATAATTCTCAAAATTGGAGTTCATGGGTACCATTTTGGGTTTTTTCCTACAACACAACGGTACACAGTGAGACAAAATATGCACCTTTTGAACTAGTTTTTGGAAAAATGGCATTACTACCCTCTAATTTGACTACTCAAACAGATCCACTATATACTTTTGACAGTTACCCTAACGAATTAAAATATCGACTGCAGACTGCGTGGCAAGACGCTAAAAATAATTTAATGCAGGCAAAGAGTCGTAGACAAGAAAAATTTAACCAAAATGTAACAATTAGGGTAGATTATAAGATAGGAGATAGAGTTATGTTAAGAAACAATTCAGGGAAGAAAACTGAAGCTATTTATAAAGGACCATATGTAGTGAGTGAAGTGAAATCTCCAAATATTATAATAAAAAGTGAAGGTGATAACAAAACATTCGAAGTTCATAAAGACAGAGTAAAACTGTACAATTCATAAAAAAAAAAAAAAATCTAATACTTAGTTATAAGGATAAGTTTATGTATTAATTTTTTTTTTTCCTTTGCGGGGGAGATGTAATGTATGTATCTGAAAGTTTCCAATATAATATAAAATATTCTTTTACATTGATTAATTCTTAATAGTTAGCATTTTATTAACAAGGTGATTAACCAGTCTAAATTACTTATCCAGCAATTGATTCGCGATTGCTGAATATTGCTTACTTATCATTTATAGTTTCCCGTCAATGACATTCACCTTTCATTTCAGCACTATTTTTGCACACATTACAACTTCCCCTTCTTTTGTATTTTAGCTTAAGTTTAGGTCCTAAGATTTTCTACCCGATGGAAAAAACAGTGGTAATTTGGCGCTTGTAAAAACGGTCATTTTTATGTAAGTAATATATTCCAAGTTATAACCACCAAGACTCTGTGTTTTATTTTGCAAAGACCTATAGGGTCATCACATCCTAAACGGTTAAAGATAGGACATCGCGGTTTTTACCAGTGGATTTAGCACCTCATTTTACATAAAATGAGTTCTATAAGTCTACTCTCAAGAGTTGATAAAGGTACAAACGAATAAAATGTTAATATATCACATTTTCAAATATCTATTATTCTCCACTTTACTCAATATCCTAAACGGTTACAGATAGGACATCGCAGTTTTCACCAGTGGAATAAGCACCTCATTTTACATAAAATAAGTCCTATAAGTCTACTCTCAAGAGTTGATAAAGTTACAAACGAATAAAATGTTTAAATATCACATTTTCAAATATCTATTATTCTCCATTTTACTCGATCTCCTAAACGGTTAAAGATAGGACATCGCGGTTTTTACCAGTGGATTTAGCACCTCATTTTACATAAAATAAGTCCTATAAGTCTACTCTCAGGAGATGATAACGGTACAAACGATTATAATGTTTATATATCACATTTTCAAATAACTACTATTCTCCATTTTACTCGATCTCCTAAACGGTTACAGATAACACATCGCCGCTTTCACCAGCAGAATTAGCACCTTATATTATATAAAATAAGTCTTATAAGTCTACCCTCATGAGTTGATAAAGGTACAAACAAATAAAATGTTTATATATCACATTTTCAAATATCTTATATTTTTCATTTTACTCGATCTCTTAAACGGTTAAAGATTGGACAACGCGGTTTATACCAGTGGATTTAGCACTTTATTTTACATATAATAAGTCCTATAAGTCTTCTCTCAAGAGTTGATAAAGGTACAATCGAATAAAATGTTTATATATCACATTTTCAAATATCTATTATTCTCCATTTTTCACAATCTCCTAAACGGTTAAAGATAGGACATCGCGGTTTTCACCAGTGGATTTAGCACCTCATTTTGAATAAAATAAGTCCTATAAGTCTACTCTCAGGAGTTGATAAAGGTACAAACAAATAAAATGTTTATATATCACATTTTCAAATATCTATTATTCTCCATTTCACTCTATCTCCTAAACAGTTAAAGACAGGACATCGCGGTTTTCACAAGTGGATTTAGCACCTCATTTTACATAAAATAAGTCCTATAAGTCTACTCTCAAGAGTTGATAAAGGTACAAACGAATAAAATGTTTATATATCACATTTTCAAATATCTATTATTTTACATTTTACTCGATCTCCTAAACGGTAACAGATATGACATCGCGGTTTTCACCAGCGGATTTAGCACCTTATTTTACATAAAATATGTCCTATAAGTCTACTCTAAAGAGTTGATAAAGGTACAAACGAATAAAATGTTTATATATCACATTTTCAAATATCTATTATTCTCCATTTCACTCTATCTCCTAAACAGTTAAAGACAGGACATCGCGGTTTTCACAAGTGGATTTAGCACCTCATTTTACATAAAATAAGTCCAATAAGTCTACTCTCAAGTGTTGATAAAGGTACAAACGAATAAAATGTTTATATATCACATTTTCAAATATCTATTATTTTCCATTTTACATGATCTCCTAAACGGTTAGAGATAGGACATCGCGATTTTCACTAGTGGATTAAGCACCTCATTTTACATAAAATAAGTCCTATAAGTCTAATGTCAAGAGTTGATAAAGGTACAAACGAATAAAATGTTTATATATCATATTTTCAAATATCAATTATTCTCCATTTTACTCGATCTCCTAAACGGTTAAAGATTAAACATTGCGGTTTTCACCAGTGGATTTAGCACCTCATTTTACATAAAATAAGTCATATAAGTCTACTCTCAAGGATTGATAAAGGTACAAACGAATAAAATGTTTATATATCACATTTTCAAATATCTATTATTCTCCATTTAACTCGATCTCCTAAACGGTTACAGATAGGACATCGCAGTTTTCACTAGTGGATTAAGCACCTCATATTACATAAAATATGTCCTATAAGTCTACTCTCAAGAGTTGATAAAGGTACAAACGAATAAAATGTTTAAATATCACATTTTCAAATATCTATTATTCTCTATATTACTCGATCTCCTAAACGGTTACAGATAGAACATCGCGGTTTTCATCAGCGGATTTAGCACCTCATTTTACATAAAATAAGTCCTATGAGTCTACTCTAAAAAGTTGATAAAGGTACAAACGAATAAAATGTTTATATATCACATTTTCAAATATTTATTATTCTCCATTTAACTCGATCTTTTAATCGGTTAAAGATAGGACATCGCGGTTTTTACCAGTGGATTTAGCACCTCATTTTACATAAAATAAGTCCTATAAGTCTACTCTCATAAGTTGATAAAGGAACAAACGAATAAAATGTTTATATATCACATTTTCAAATATCTGTTATACTCCAATTTACTCGATCTCCTGAACGGTTAAAGATAGGACATCGCGGTTTTCACCAGTGGATTTAGCACCTCATTTTACATAAAATAAGTTCTATAAGTCTACTCTCAAGAGTTTATAAAGGTACAAACGAATAAAATGTTTATATATCACATTTTCAAGTATTTATTATTCTCCATTTTACTCGATCTCCTAAACGGTTAAAGATAGGACATCGCGGTTTTTACCAGTGGATTTAGCACCACATTTTACATAAAATATATTCTATAAGTCTACTCTCAAGAGTTGATAAAGGTACAAACGAATAAAATGTTAATATATCACATTTTCAAATATCTATTATTCTCCACTTTACTCAATATCCTAAACGGTTACAGATAGGACATCGCAGTTTTCACCAGTGGAATAAGCACCTCATTTTACATAAAATAAGTCCTATAAGTCTACTCTCAAGAGTTGATAAAGTTACAAACGAATAAAATGTTTAAATATCACATTTTCAAATATCTATTATTCTCCATTTTACTCGACCTCCTAAACGGTTAAAGATAGGACATCGCGGTTTTTACCAGTGGATTTAGCACCTCATTTTACATAAAATAAGTCCTATAAGTCTACTCTCAGGAGATGATAACGGTACAAACGATTATAATGTTTATATATCACATTTTCAAATAACTACTATTCTCCATTTTACTCGATCTCCTAAACGGTTACAGATAACACATCGCCGCTTTCACCAGCAGAATTAGCACCTTATATTATATAAAATAAGTCTTATAAGTCTACCCTCATTAGTTGATAAAGGTACAAACAAATAAAATGTTTATATATCACATTTTCAAATATCTTATATTTTTCATTTTACTCGATCTCTTAAACGGTTAAAGATTGGACAACGCGGTTTATACCAGTGGATTTAGCACTTTATTTTACATATAATAAGTCCTATAAGTCTTCTCTCAAGAGTTGATAAAGTTACAAACGAATAAAATGTTTAAATATCACATTTTCAAATATTTATTATTCTCCATTTTACTCGATCTCCTAAACGGTTAAAGATAGGACATCGCGGTTTTTACCAGTGGATTTAGCACCTCATTTTACATAAAATAAGTCCTATAAGTCTACTCTAAAAAGTTGATAAAGGTACAAACGAATAAAATGTTTATATATCACATTTTCAAGTATTTATTATTCTCCATTTTACTCGATCTCCTAAACGGTTAAAGATAGGACATCGCGGTTTTTACCAGTGGATTTAGCACCTCATTTTACATAAAATGAGTTCTATAAGTCTACTCTCAAGAGTTGATAAAGGTACAAACGAATAAAATGTTAATATATCACATTTTCAAATATCTATTATTCTCCACTTTACTCAATATCCTAAACGGTTACAGATAGGACATCGCAGTTTTCACCAGTGGAATAAGCACCTCATTTTACATAAAATAAGTCCTATAAGTCTACTCTCAAGAGTTGATAAAGTTACAAACGAATAAAATGTTTAAATATCACATTTTCAAATATCTATTATTCTCCATTTTACTCGATCTCCTAAACGGTTAAAGATAGGACATCGCGGTTTTTACCAGTGGATTTAGCACCTCATTTTACATAAAATAAGCCCTATAAGTCTACTCTCAGGAGATGATAACGGTACAAACGATTATAATGTTTATATATCACATTTTCAAATAACTACTATTCTCCATTTTACTCGATCTCCTAAACGGTTACAGATAACACATCGCCGCTTTCACCAGCAGAATTAGCACCTTATATTATATAAAATAAGTCTTATAAGTCTACCCTCATGAGTTGATAAAGGTACAAACAAATAAAATGTTTATATATCACATTTTCAAATATCTTATATTTTTCATTTTACTCGATCTCTTAAACGGTTAAAGATTGGACAACGCGGTTTATACCAGTGGATTTAGCACTTTATTTTACATATAATAAGTCCTATAAGTCTTCTCTCAAGAGTTGATAAAGGTACAAACGAATAAAATGTTTATATATCACATTTTCAAATATCTATTATTCTCCATTTTTCACAATCTCCTAAACGGTTAAAGATAGGACATCGCGGTTTTCACCAGTGGATTTAGCACCTCATTTTGAATAAAATAAGTTCTATAAGTCTACACTCAGGAGTTGATAAAGGTACAAACAAATAAAATGTTTATATATCACATTTTCAAATATCTATTATTCTCCATTTCACTCTATCTCCTAAACAGTTAAAGACAGGACATCGCGGTTTTCACAAGTGGATTTAGCACCTCATTTTACATAAAATAAGTCCTATAAGTCAACTCTCAAGAGTTGATAAAGGTACAAACGAATAAAATGTTTATATATCACATTTTCAAATATCTATTATTCTACATTTTACTCGATCTCCTAAACGGTTACAGATAAGACATCGCGGTTTTCACCAGCGGATTTAGCACCTCATTTTACATAAAATAAGTCCTATAAGTCTACTCTAAAGAGTTGATAAAGGTACAAACGAATAAAATGTTTATAAATCACATTTTCAAATATTTATTATTCTCCATTTAACTTGATCTTTTAATCGGTTAAAGATAGGACATCGCGGCTTTTACTAGTAGATTTAGCACTTTATTTTACATAAAATAAGTCCTATAAGTCTACTCTCATAAGTTGATAAAGGTACAAACGAATAAAATGTTTATATATCACATTTTCAAATATCTATTATTCTCCATTTCACTCTATCTCCTAAACAGTTAAAGACAGGACATCGCGGTTTTCACAAGTGGATTTAGCACCTCATTTTACATAAAATAAGTCCTATAAGTCTACTCTCAAGAGTTGATAAAGGTACAAACGAATAAAATGTTTATATATCACATTTTCAAATATCTATTATTTTCCATTTTACACGATCTCCTAAACGGTTAGAGATAGGACATCGCGATTTGCACTAGTGTATTAAGCACCTCATTTTACATAAAATAAGTCCTATAAGTCTACTGTCAATAGTTGATAAAGGTACAAACGAATAAAATGTTTATATATCATATTTTCAAATATCAATTATTCTCCATTTTACTCGATCTCCTAAACGGTTAAAGATTAAACATTGCGGTTTTCACCAGTGGATTTAGCCCTCATTTTACATAAAATAAGTCATATAAGTCTACTCTCAAGGATTGATAAAGGTACAAACGAATAAAATGTTTATATATCACATTTTCAAATATCTATTATTCTTTATTTAACTCGATCTCCTAAACGGTTACAGATAGGACATCGCGGTTTTCACCAGTGGAATAAGCACCTCATATTACATAAAATATGTCCTATAAGTCTACTCTCAAGAGTTGATAAAGGTACAAACGAATAAAATGTATATAAATCACATTTTCAAATATCTATTATTCTCCACTTTACTCAATATCCTAAACGGTTAAAGACAGGACATCGCGGTTTTCACCAGTGGAATAAGCACCTCATATTACATAAAATATGTCCTATAAGTCTACTCTCAAGAGTTGATAAAGGTACAAACGAATAAAATGTTTATATATCACATTTTCAAATATCTATTATTCTCCATTTTACTCTATCTCCTAAACGGTTAAAGACAGGACATCGCGGTTTTCACAAGTGGATTTAGCACCTCATTTTACATAAAATAAGTCCTACAAGTCTACTCTCAAGAGTTAATAAAGGTACAAACGAATAAAATGTTTATATATCACATTATCAAATATCTATTATTTTTCATTTTACACGATCTCCTAAACGGTTAGAGATAGGACATCGCGGTTTTCACTAGTGGATTTAGCACTTCATTTTACATAAAATAGGTTCTATAAGTCTGCTTTCAGGAGTTGATAAAGGTACAAACGAATAAAATGTTTATATATCACATTTTCAAATATCTATTATTCTCCATTTTACTCTAACTCCTAAACGGTTTAAGATAAGACATCGCGGCTTTCACCAGTGGATTTAGCACCTTATTTTACATAAAATAAGTTCTATAAGTCTTCTCTAATGAGATTGATAAAGGTACAAACGATAAAATGTTTATATATCACATTTTCAAATATCTATTATTCAACATTTTACACGATCTCCTAAACGGTTACAGATAGGACATCGTGGTTTTCACCAGCGGATTTAGCACCTTATTTTACATAAAATAAGTCCAATAAGTCTACTCTAAAGAGTAGATAAAGGTACAAACGAATAAAATGTTTATATATCACATTTTCAAATATTTATTATTCTCCATTTAACTTGATCTTTTAATCAGTTAAAGATAGGACATCGCGGCTTTCACCAGTGGATTTAGCACCTTATTTTACATAAAATAAGTCCTATAAGTCTACTCTCATAAGTTGATAAAGGTACAAACGAATAAAATGTTTATATATCACATTTTCAAATATCTGTTATACTCCATTTTACTCGATCTCCTAAACGGTTTAAGATTGGACATCGCGGTTTTTACCAGTGGATTTAGCACCTCATTTTACATAAAATAAGTTCTATAAGTCTACTCTTAAGAGTTGATAAAGGTACAAACGAATAAAATGTTTATATATCACATTTTCAAATATCTATTATTTTCCTTTTTACTCGATCTCCTAAACGGTTCAAGATAGGACATCGCGGTTTTTACCAGTGGATTTAGCACCTCATTTTACATAAAATAAGTGCTATAAGTCTACTCTTAAGAGTTGATAAAGGTACAAACGAATAAAATGTTTATATATCACATTTTCATATATCAATTATTCTCCATTTTACTTGATCTCCTAAACGGTTACAGATAGGGCATCGCGGTTCGCACCAGCGGATTTAGCACCTCATTTTACATAAAATAAGTCCTATAAGTCTACTCTCAAGAGTTGATAAAGGTACAAACGAATAAAATGTTTATATATCACATTTTCAAATATTTATTATTCTCCATTTTACTCGATCTTCTAAACGGTTAAGGATAGGACATCGCGGTTTTTACCAGTGGATTTAGCACCTTATTTTAATAAAATAAGTCCTATAAGTCTACTCTCATGAGTTGATAAAGGTACAAACGAATAAAATGTCTATATATCGTATTTCAAATATCTATTATTCTTAATTTTACTCGATCTCCTAAACGGTTACAGATAGGACATCGCGGTTGTTACCAGTGGAATAAGCACCTCATATTACATAAAATAAGTCCTATAAGTCTACTCTCAAGAGTTGATAAAGGTACAAACGAATAAAATGTATATAAATCACATTTTCAAATATCTATTATTCTCCACTTTACTCAATATCCTAAACGGTTACAGATAGGTCATCGCAGTTTTCACCAGTGGAATAAGCAAATCATTTTACATAAAATAAGTCCTATAAGTCTATTCTCAAGAGTTGATAAAGTTACAAACGAATAAAATGTTTAAATATCACATTTTCAAATATCTATTATTCTCCATTTTACTCGATCTCCTAAACGGTTAAAGATAGGACATCGCGGTTTTCACCAGTGGATTTAGCACCTCATTTTACATAAAATAAGTCCTATAAGTCTACTCTCAAGAGTTTATAAAGGTACAAACGAATAAAATGTTTATATATCACATTTTCAAGTATTTATTATTCTCCATTTTACTCGATCTCCTAAACGGTTAAAGATAGGACATCGCGGTTTTTACCAGTGGATTTAGCACCTCATTTTACATAAAATAAGTTCTATAAGTCTACTCTCAAGAGTTGATAAAGGTACAAACGAACAAAATGTTAATATATCACATTTTCAAATATCTATTATTCTCCATTTTACTCTATCTCCTAAACGGTTAAAGACAGGACATCGCGGTTTTCACAAGTGGATTTAGCACCCCATTTTACATAAAATAAGTCCTATAAGTCTACTCTCAAGACTTGATAAAGGTACAAACGAATAAAATGTTTATATATCACATTTTCAAATATCTATTATTCTCCATTTTACTCGATATCCTAAACGGTTAAAGTTAGGACATCGCGGTTTTCACCAGTGGATTTTGCACCTCATTTTACATAAAATAAGTCCTATAAGTCTACTCTCAAGAGTTGATAAAGGTACAAACGAATAAAATGTTTATATATCACATTTTCAAATATCTATTATTTTCCATTTTACACGATCTCCTAAACGGTTAGAGATAGGACATCGCGATTTGCACTAGTGTATTAAGCACCTCATTTTACATAAAATAAGTCCTATAAGTCTACTGTCAATAGTTGATAAAGGTACAAACGAATAAAATGTTTATATATCATATTTTCAAATATCAATTATTCTCCATTTTACTCGATCTCCTAAACGGTTAAAGATTAAACATTGCGGTTTTCACCAGTGGATTTAGCCCTCATTTTACATAAAATAAGTCATATAAGTCTACTCTCAAGGATTGATAAAGGTACAAACGAATAAAATGTTTATATATCACATTTTCAAATATCTATTATTCTTTATTTAACTCGATCTCCTAAACGGTTACAGATAGGACATCGCGGTTTTCACCAGTGGAATAAGCACCTCATATTACATAAAATATGTCCTATAAGTCTACTCTCAAGAGTTGATAAAGGTACAAACGAATAAAATGTATATAAATCACATTTTCAAATATCTATTATTCTCCACTTTACTCAATATCCTAAACGGTTAAAGACAGGACATCGCGGTTTTCACCAGTGGAATAAGCACCTCATATTACATAAAATATGTCCTATAAGTCTACTCTCAAGAGTTGATAAAGGTACAAACGAATAAAATGTTTATATATCACATTTTCAAATATCTATTATTCTCCATTTTACTCTATCTCCTAAACGGTTAAAGACAGGACATCGCGGTTTTCACAAGTGGATTTAGCACCTCATTTTACATAAAATAAGTCCTACAAGTCTACTCTCAAGAGTTAATAAAGGTACAAACGAATAAAATGTTTATATATCACATTATCAAATATCTATTATTTTTCATTTTACACGATCTCCTAAACGGTTAGAGATAGGACATCGCGGTTTTCACTAGTGGATTTAGCACTTCATTTTACATAAAATAGGTTCTATAAGTCTGCTTTCAGGAGTTGATAAAGGTACAAACGAATAAAATGTTTATATATCACATTTTCAAATATCTATTATTCTCCATTTTACTCTAACTCCTAAACGGTTTAAGATAAGACATCGCGGCTTTCACCAGTGGATTTAGCACCTTATTTTACATAAAATAAGTTCTATAAGTCTTCTCTAATGAGATTGATAAAGGTACAAACGATAAAATGTTTATATATCACATTTTCAAATATCTATTATTCAACATTTTACACGATCTCCTAAACGGTTACAGATAGGACATCGTGGTTTTCACCAGCGGATTTAGCACCTTATTTTACATAAAATAAGTCCAATAAGTCTACTCTAAAGAGTAGATAAAGGTACAAACGAATAAAATGTTTATATATCACATTTTCAAATATTTATTATTCTCCATTTAACTTGATCTTTTAATCAGTTAAAGATAGGACATCGCGGCTTTCACCAGTGGATTTAGCACCTTATTTTACATAAAATAAGTCCTATAAGTCTACTCTCATAAGTTGATAAAGGTACAAACGAATAAAATGTTTATATATCACATTTTCAAATATCTGTTATACTCCATTTTACTCGATCTCCTAAACGGTTTAAGATTGGACATCGCGGTTTTTACCAGTGGATTTAGCACCTCATTTTACATAAAATAAGTTCTATAAGTCTACTCTTAAGAGTTGATAAAGGTACAAACGAATAAAATGTTTATATATCACATTTTCAAATATCTATTATTTTCCTTTTTACTCGATCTCCTAAACGGTTCAAGATAGGACATCGCGGTTTTTACCAGTGGATTTAGCACCTCATTTTACATAAAATAAGTGCTATAAGTCTACTCTTAAGAGTTGATAAAGGTACAAACGAATAAAATGTTTATATATCACATTTTCATATATCAATTATTCTCCATTTTACTTGATCTCCTAAACGGTTACAGATAGGGCATCGCGGTTCGCACCAGCGGATTTAGCACCTCATTTTACATAAAATAAGTCCTATAAGTCTACTCTCAAGAGTTGATAAAGGTACAAACGAATAAAATGTTTATATATCACATTTTCAAATATTTATTATTCTCCATTTTACTCGATCTTCTAAACGGTTAAGGATAGGACATCGCGGTTTTTACCAGTGGATTTAGCACCTTATTTTAATAAAATAAGTCCTATAAGTCTACTCTCATGAGTTGATAAAGGTACAAACGAATAAAATGTCTATATATCGTATTTCAAATATCTATTATTCTTAATTTTACTCGATCTCCTAAACGGTTACAGATAGGACATCGCGGTTGTTACCAGTGGAATAAGCACCTCATATTACATAAAATAAGTCCTATAAGTCTACTCTCAAGAGTTGATAAAGGTACAAACGAATAAAATGTATATAAATCACATTTTCAAATATCTATTATTCTCCACTTTACTCAATATCCTAAACGGTTACAGATAGGTCATCGCAGTTTTCACCAGTGGAATAAGCAAATCATTTTACATAAAATAAGTCCTATAAGTCTATTCTCAAGAGTTGATAAAGTTACAAACGAATAAAATGTTTAAATATCACATTTTCAAATATCTATTATTCTCCATTTTACTCGATCTCCTAAACGGTTAAAGATAGGACATCGCGGTTTTCACCAGTGGATTTAGCACCTCATTTTACATAAAATAAGTCCTATAAGTCTACTCTCAAGAGTTTATAAAGGTACAAACGAATAAAATGTTTATATATCACATTTTCAAGTATTTATTATTCTCCATTTTACTCGATCTCCTAAACGGTTAAAGATAGGACATCGCGGTTTTTACCAGTGGATTTAGCACCTCATTTTACATAAAATAAGTTCTATAAGTCTACTCTCAAGAGTTGATAAAGGTACAAACGAACAAAATGTTAATATATCACATTTTCAAATATCTATTATTCTCCATTTTACTCTATCTCCTAAACGGTTAAAGACAGGACATCGCGGTTTTCACAAGTGGATTTAGCACCCCATTTTACATAAAATAAGTCCTATAAGTCTACTCTCAAGACTTGATAAAGGTACAAACGAATAAAATGTTTATATATCACATTTTCAAATATCTATTATTCTCCATTTTACTCGATATCCTAAACGGTTAAAGTTAGGACATCGCGGTTTTCACCAGTGGATTTTGCACCTCATTTTACATAAAATAAGTCCTATAAGTCTACTGTCAAGAGTTGATAAAGGTACAAACGAATAAAATGTTTATATATCATATTTTCAAATATCTATTATTTTCCATTTAACTCGATCTCCTAAACGGTTAAAGATAGGACATCGCGGTTTTCACCAGTGGATTTAGCACCTCATTTTACATAAAATAGGTTCTATAAGTCTGCTTTCAGGAGTTGATAAAGGTTCAAACGAATAAAATGTTTATAAATCACATTTTCAAATATTTATTATTCTCCATTTAACTTGATCTTTTAATCGGTTAAAGATAGGACATCGCGGCTTTCACTAGTAGATTTAGCACTTTATTTTACATAAAATAAGTCCTATAAGTCTACTCTCATAAGTTGATAAAGGTACAAACGAATAAAATGTTTATATATCACATTTTCAAATATCTATTATTTTCCATTTTACACGATCTCCTAAACGGTTAGAGATAGGACATCGCGATTTTCACTAGTGGATTAAGCACCTCATTTTACATAAAATAAGTCCTATAAGTCTACTGTCAAGAGTTGATAAAGGTACAAACGAATAAAATGTTTATATATCATATTTTCAAATATCAATTATTCTCCATTTTACTCGATCTCCTAAACGGTTAAAGATTAAACATTGCGGTTTTCACCTGTGGATTTAGCACCTCATTTTACATAAAATAAGTCATATAAGTCTACTCTCAAGGATTGATAAAGGTACAAACGAATAAAATGTTTATATATCACATTTTCAAATATCTATTATTCTCCATTTAACTCGATCTCCTAAACGGTTACAGATAGGACATCACGGTTTTCACCAGTGGAATAAGCACCTCATATTACATAAAATATGTCCTATAAGTCTACTCTCAAGAGTTGATAAAGGTACAAACGAATAAAATGTATATAAATCACATTTTCAAATATCTATTATTCTCCACATTACTCAATATCCTAAACGGTTACAGATAGGACATCGCAGTTTTCACTAGTGGATTAAGCACCTCATTTTACATAAAATAAGTCCTATAAGTCTACTGTCAAGAGTTGATAAAGGTACAAACGAATAAAATGTTTATATATCATATTTTCAAATATCAATTATTCTCCATTTTACTCGATCTCCTAAACGGTTAAAGATTAAACATTGCGGTTTTCACCAGTGGATTTAGCACCTCATTTTACATAAAATAAGTCATATAAGTCTACTCTCAAGGATTGATAAAGGTACAAACGAATAAAATGTTTATATATCACATTTTCAAATATCTATTATTCTCCATTTAACTCGATCTCCTAAACGGTTACAGATAGGACATCGCGGTTTTCACCAGTGGAATAAGCACCTCATATTACATAAAATAAGTCCTATAAGTCTACTCTCAAGAGTTGATAAAGGTACAAACGAATAAAATGTATATAAATCACATTTTCAAATATCTATTATTCTCCACTTTACTCAATATCCTAAACGGTTACAGATAGGACGCAGTTTTCACCAGTGGAATAAGCACCTCATTTTACATAAAATAAGTCCTATAAGTCTACTCTCAAGAGTTGATAAAGTTACAAACGAATAAAATGTTTAAATATCACATTTTCAAATATCTATTATTCTCCAATTTACTCGATCTCCTAAACGGTTAAAGATAGGACATCGCGGTTTTTACCAGTGGATTTAGCACCTCATTTTACATAAAATAAGTCCTATAAGTCTACTCTCAGGAGATGATAACGGTACAAACGATTATAATGTTTATATATCACATTTTCAAATATCTACTATTCTCCATTTTACTCGATCTCCTAAACGGTTACAGATAGCACATCGTCGTTTTCACCAGCAGAATTAGCACCTTATTTTATATAAAATAAGTCTTATAAGTCTACCTTCATGAGTTGATAAAGGAACAAACAAATAAAATGTTTATATATCACATTTTCAAATATCTTATATTTTTCATTTTACTCGATCTCTTAAACGGTTAAAGATTGGACATCGCGGTTTATACCAGTGGATTTAGCACTTCATTTTACATATAATAAGTCCTATAAGTCTTCTCTCAAGAGTTGATAAAGGTACAAACGACTAAAATGTTTATATATCACATTTTCAAATATTTATTATTCTCCATTTAACTCGATCTTCTAATCGGTTAAGGATAGGACATCGCGGTTTTTACCAGTGGATTTAGCACCTTATTTTAATAAAATAAGTCCTATAAGTCTACTCTCATGAGTTGATAAAGGTACAAACGAATAAAATGTCTATATATCGTATTTCAAATATCTATTATTCTTAATTTTACTCGATCTCCTAAACGGTTACAGATAGGACATCGCGGTTGTTACCAGTGGAATAAGCACCTCATATTACATAAAATAAGTCCTATAAGTCTACTCTCAAGAGTTGATAAAGGTACAAACGAATAAAATGTATATAAATCACATTTTCAAATATCTATTATTCTCCACTTTACTCAATATCCTAAACGGTTACAGATAGGTCATCGCAGTTTTCACCAGTGGAATAAGCAAATCATTTTACATAAAATAAGTCCTATAAGTCTATTCTCAAGAGTTGATAAAGTTACAAACGAATAAAATGTTTAAATATCACATTTTCAAATATCTATTATTCTCCATTTTACTCGATCTCCTAAACGGTTAAAGATAGGACATCGCGGTTTTCACCAGTGGATTTAGCACCTCATTTTACATAAAATAAGTCCTATAAGTCTACTCTCAAGAGTTTATAAAGGTACAAACGAATAAAATGTTTATATATCACATTTTCAAGTATTTATTATTCTCCATTTTACTCGATCTCCTAAACGGTTAAAGATAGGACATCGCGGTTTTTACCAGTGGATTTTGCACCTCATTTTACATAAAATAAGTTCTATAAGTCTACTCTCAAGAGTTGATAAAGGTACAAACGAATAAAATGTTAATATATCACATTTTCAAATATCTATTATTCTCCATTTTACTCTATCTCCTAAACGGTTAAAGACAGGACATCGCGGTTTTCACCAGTGGATTTAGCACCTCATTTTACATAAAATAGGTTCTATAAGTCTGCTTTCAGGAGTTGATAAAGGTTCAAACGAATAAAATGTTTATAAATCACATTTTCAAATATTTATTATTCTCCATTTAACTTGATCTTTTAATCGGTTAAAGATAGGACATCGCGGCTTTCACTAGTAGATTTAGCACTTTATTTTACATAAAATAAGTCCTATAAGTCTACTCTCATAAGTTGATAAAGGTACAAACGAATAAAATGTTTATATATCACATTTTCAAATATCTATTATTTTCCATTTTACACGATCTCCTAAACGGTTAGAGATAGGACATCGCGATTTTCACTAGTGGATTAAGCACCTCATTTTACATAAAATAAGTCCTATAAGTCTACTGTCAAGAGTTGATAAAGGTACAAACGAATAAAATGTTTATATATCATATTTTCAAATATCAATTATTCTCCATTTTACTCGATCTCCTAAACGGTTAAAGATTAAACATTGCGGTTTTCACCTGTGGATTTAGCACCTCATTTTACATAAAATAAGTCATATAAGTCTACTCTCAAGGATTGATAAAGGTACAAACGAATAAAATGTTTATATATCACATTTTCAAATATCTATTATTCTCCATTTAACTCGATCTCCTAAACGGTTACAGATAGGACATCACGGTTTTCACCAGTGGAATAAGCACCTCATATTACATAAAATATGTCCTATAAGTCTACTCTCAAGAGTTGATAAAGGTACAAACGAATAAAATGTATATAAATCACATTTTCAAATATCTATTATTCTCCACATTACTCAATATCCTAAACGGTTACAGATAGGACATCGCAGTTTTCACTAGTGGATTAAGCACCTCATTTTACATAAAATAAGTCCTATAAGTCTACTGTCAAGAGTTGATAAAGGTACAAACGAATAAAATGTTTATATATCATATTTTCAAATATCAATTATTCTCCATTTAACTCGATCTCCTAAACGGTTACAGATAGGACATCGCGGTTTTCACCAGTGGAATAAGCACCTCATATTACATAAAATAAGTCCTATAAGTCTACTCTCAAGAGTTGATAAAGGTACAAACGAATAAAATGTATATAAATCACATTTTCAAATATCTATTATTCTCCACTTTACTCAATATCCTAAACGGTTACAGATAGGACGCAGTTTTCACCAGTGGAATAAGCACCTCATTTTACATAAAATAAGTCCTATAAGTCTACTCTCAAGAGTTGATAAAGTTACAAACGAATAAAATGTTTAAATATCACATTTTCAAATATCTATTATTCTCCAATTTACTCGATCTCCTAAACGGTTAAAGATAGGACATCGCGGTTTTTACCAGTGGATTTAGCACCTCATTTTACATAAAATAAGTCCTATAAGTCTACTCTCAGGAGATGATAACGGTACAAACGATTATAATGTTTATATATCACATTTTCAAATATCTACTATTCTCCATTTTACTCGATCACCTAAACGGTTACAGATAGCACATCGCCGTTTTCACCAGCAGAATTAGCACCTTATTTTATATAAAATAAGTCTTATAAGTCTACCTTCATGAGTTGATAAAGGAACAAACAAATAAAATGTTTATATATCACATTTTCAAATATCTTATATTTTTCATTTTACTCGATCTCTTAAACGGTTAAAGATTGGACATCGCGGTTTATACCAGTGGATTTAGCACTTCATTTTACATATAATAAGTCCTATAAGTCTTCTCTCAAGAGTTGATAAAGGTACAAACGACTAAAATGTTTATATATCACATTTTCAAATATTTATTATTCTCCATTTAACTCGATCTTCTAATCGGTTAAGGATAGGACATCGCGGTTTTTACCAGTGGATTTAGCACCTTATTTTAATAAAATAAGTCCTATAAGTCTACTCTCATGAGTTGATAAAGGTACAAACGAATAAAATGTCTATATATCGTATTTCAAATATCTATTATTCTTAATTTTACTCGATCTCCTAAACGGTTACAGATAGGACATCGCGGTTGTTACCAGTGGAATAAGCACCTCATTTTACATAAAATAAGTCCTATAAGTCTATTCTCAAGAGTTGATAAAGTTACAAACGAATAAAATGTTTAAATATCACATTTTCAAATATCTATTATTCTCCATTTTACTCGATCTCCTAAACGGTTAAAGATAGGACATCGCGGTTTTCACCAGTGGATTTAGCACCTCATTTTACATAAAATAAGTCCTATAAGTCTACTCTCAAGAGTTTATAAAGGTACAAACGAATAAAATGTTTATATATCACATTTTCAAGTATTTATTATTCTCCATTTTACTCGATCTCCTAAACGGTTAAAGATAGGACATCGCGGTTTTTACCAGTGGATTTAGCACCTCATTTTACATAAAATAAGTTCTATAAGTCTACTCTCAAGAGTTGATAAAGGTACAAACGAATAAAATGTTAATATATCACATTTTCAAATATCTATTATTCTCCATTTTACTCTATCTCCTAAACGGTTAAAGACAGGACATCGCGGTTTTCACAAGTGGATTTAGCACCCCATTTTACATAAAATAAGTCCTATAAGTCTACTCTCAAGACTTGATAAAGGTACAAACGAATAAAATGTTTATATATCACATTTTCAAATATCTATTATTCTCCATTTTACTCGATATCCTAAACGGTTAAAGTTAGGACATCGCGGTTTTCACCAGTGGATTTTGCACCTCATTTTACATAAAATAAGTCCTATAAGTCTACTGTCAAGAGTTGATAAAGGTACAAACGAATAAAATGTTTATATATCATATTTTCAAATATCTATTATTTTCCATTTAACTCGATCTCCTAAACGGTTAAAGATAGGACATCGCGGTTTTCACCAGTGGATTTAGCACCTCATTTTACATAAAATAGGTTCTATAAGTCTGCTTTCAGGAGTTGATAAAGGTTCAAACGAATAAAATGTTTATAAATCACATTTTCAAATATTTATTATTCTCCATTTAACTTGATCTTTTAATCGGTTAAAGATAGGACATCGCGGCTTTCACTAGTAGATTTAGCACTTTATTTTACATAAAATAAGTCCTATAAGTCTACTCTCATAAGTTGATAAAGGTACAAACGAATAAAATGTTTATATATCACATTTTCAAATATCTATTATTTTCCATTTTACACGATCTCCTAAACGGTTAGAGATAGGACATCGCGATTTTCACTAGTGGATTAAGCACCTCATTTTACATAAAATAAGTCCTATAAGTCTACTGTCAAGAGTTGATAAAGGTACAAACGAATAAAATGTTTATATATCATATTTTCAAATATCAATTATTCTCCATTTTACTCGATCTCCTAAACGGTTAAAGATTAAACATTGCGGTTTTCACCTGTGGATTTAGCACCTCATTTTACATAAAATAAGTCATATAAGTCTACTCTCAAGGATTGATAAAGGTACAAACGAATAAAATGTTTATATATCACATTTTCAAATATCTATTATTCTCCATTTAACTCGATCTCCTAAACGGTTACAGATAGGACATCACGGTTTTCACCAGTGGAATAAGCACCTCATATTACATAAAATATGTCCTATAAGTCTACTCTCAAGAGTTGATAAAGGTACAAACGAATAAAATGTATATAAATCACATTTTCAAATATCTATTATTCTCCACATTACTCAATATCCTAAACGGTTACAGATAGGACATCGCAGTTTTCACTAGTGGATTAAGCACCTCATTTTACATAAAATAAGTCCTATAAGTCTACTGTCAAGAGTTGATAAAGGTACAAACGAATAAAATGTTTATATATCATATTTTCAAATATCAATTATTCTCCATTTTACTCGATCTCCTAAACGGTTAAAGATTAAACATTGCGGTTTTCACCAGTGGATTTAGCACCTCATTTTACATAAAATAAGTCATATAAGTCTACTCTCAAGGATTGATAAAGGTACAAACGAATAAAATGTTTATATATCACATTTTCAAATATCTATTATTCTCCATTTAACTCGATCTCCTAAACGGTTACAGATAGGACATCGCGGTTTTCACCAGTGGAATAAGCACCTCATATTACATAAAATAAGTCCTATAAGTCTACTCTCAAGAGTTGATAAAGGTACAAACGAATAAAATGTATATAAATCACATTTTCAAATATCTATTATTCTCCACTTTACTCAATATCCTAAACGGTTACAGATAGGACGCAGTTTTCACCAGTGGAATAAGCACCTCATTTTACATAAAATAAGTCCTATAAGTCTACTCTCAAGAGTTGATAAAGTTACAAACGAATAAAATGTTTAAATATCACATTTTCAAATATCTATTATTCTCCAATTTACTCGATCTCCTAAACGGTTAAAGATAGGACATCGCGGTTTTTACCAGTGGATTTAGCACCTCATTTTACATAAAATAAGTCCTATAAGTCTACTCTCAGGAGATGATAACGGTACAAACGATTATAATGTTTATATATCACATTTTCAAATATCTACTATTCTCCATTTTACTCGATCTCCTAAACGGTTACAGATAGCACATCGCCGTTTTCACCAGCAGAATTAGCACCTTATTTTATATAAAATAAGTCTTATAAGTCTACCTTCATGAGTTGATAAAGGAACAAACAAATAAAATGTTTATATATCACATTTTCAAATATCTTATATTTTTCATTTTACTCGATCTCTTAAACGGTTAAAGATTGGACATCGCGGTTTATACCAGTGGATTTAGCACTTCATTTTACATATAATAAGTCCTATAAGTCTTCTCTCAAGAGTTGATAAAGGTACAAACGACTAAAATGTTTATATATCACATTTTCAAATATTTATTATTCTCCATTTAACTCGATCTTCTAATCGGTTAAAGATAGGACATCGCGGCATTTACCAGTGGATTTAGCACCTTATTTTACATAAAATAAGTCCTATAAGCCTACTCCCATAAGTTGATAAAGGTACAGACGAATAAAATGTTTATATATCACATTTTCAAATATCTATTATTCTCTATATTACTCGATCTCCTAAACGGTTACAGATAGAACACCGCGGTTTTCACCAGCGGATTTAGCACCTCATTTTACATAAAATAAGTCCTATAAGTCTACTCTAAAGAGTTGATAAAGGTACAAACGAATAAAATGTTTATATATCACATTTTCAAATATTTATTATTCTCCATATAACTCGATCTTCTAATCGGTTAAAGATAGGACATCGCGGCTTTCACCAGTGGATTTAGCACCTTATTTTACATAAAATAAGTCCTATAAGCCTACTCTCATAAGTTGATAAAGGTACAAACGAATAAAATGTTTATATATCACATTTTCAAATATCTGTTTTACTCCATTTTACTCGATCTCCTAAACGGTTAGAGATAGGACATCGCGGTTTTTACCAGTGGATTTAGCACCTCATTTTACATAAAATAAGTTCTATTAGTCTACTGTCAAGAGTTGATAAAGGTACAAACAAATAAAATGTTTATATATCACATTTTCAAATATCTATTATTTTCCTTTTTACTCGATCTCCTAAACGGTTAGAGATAGGACATCGCGGTTTTCACTAGTGGATTAAGCACCTCATTTTACATAAAATAAGTTCTATAAGTCTACTGTCAAGAGTTGATAAAGGTACAAACAAATAAAATGTTTATATATCACATTTTCAAATATCAGTTATTCTATATTTTACTCGATCTAATAAGCGGTTAAAGATAGGACATCACGGTTTTCACCAGTGGATTAAGCACCTCATTTTACATAAAATAAGTTCTATAAGTCTACTCTCAAGAGTTGATAAGGTACAAACGAATAAAATGTTTATATATCACATTTTCAAATATCTATTATCCTCTATATTACTCGCTCTCCTAAACGGTTTTAGATAGAATATCGCGGTTTTCATCAGCGGATTTAGCACCTCACTTTACATAAAATAAGTCCTATAAGTCTACTCCCAAGAGTGGATAAAGGTACAATAAAATGTTTATGAACCACATTTTCAAATATCTATTATTCTAGATATTACTCGATCATCTAAACGGTTACAGATAGAACATCGCGGTTTTCACCAGTGGATTAAGCACCTCATTTTACATTAAATAAGTCCTAAAAGTCTACTCTCAGGAGTTGAAAATGGTACAAATTAATAAAATGTTTATTTATCACATTTTCAAATATCTATTATTTTCCATTTAACTAGATCTCCTAAACGGTTAAAGATAAGACATCGCGGTTTTCACCAGTGGATTTAGCACTTTATTTTACATAAAATAAGTTCTATAAGTCTACTCTCAAGAGTTGATAAAGGTACAAACGAATAAAATGTATATAAATCACATTTTCAAATATCTATTATTCTCCATTTTACTCGATCTCCTAAACGGTTAATGATAGGACATCGCGGTTTTCACCAGTGGATTGAGCACTTTATTTTACATAAAATAAGTCCTATAAGTCTACTCTCAAGAGTTGATAAAGGTACAAACGAATAAAATATTTATATATCACATTTTCAAATATCTATTATTCTCCATTTTACACAATCTCCTAAACGGTTAAAGATAGGACATCGCGGTTTTCACCAGTGAATTTAACACCTCATTTTACATAAAATAAGTCTTATAAGTCTACTCTCAGGAGTTGATAAATGTACAAACAAATAAAATGTTTATATATCACATTTTCAAATATCTATTATTCTCTATATTACTCGATCTCCTAAACGGTTACAGATAGAACACCGCGGTTTTCACCAGCGGATTTAGCACCTCATTTTACATAAAATAAGTCCTATAAGTCTACTCTAAAGAGTTGATAAAGGTACAAACGACTAAAATGTTTATATATCACATTTTCAAATATTTATTATTCTCCATTTAACTCGATCTTCTAATCGGTTAAAGATAGGACATCGCTGCTTTCACCAGTGGATTTAGCACCTTATTTTACATAAAATAAGTCCTATAAGCCTACTCTCATAAGTTGATAAAGGTACAAACGAATAAAATGTTTATATATCACATTTTCAAATATCTATTATTTTCCATTTTACTCGATCTCCTAAACGGTTACAGATCGGACATCGCGGTTTTCACTATTGGACACCTCATTTTACATCAAATAAGTCCTATAAGTCTACCCTCATAAGTTGATAAAGGTACAAACAAATAAAATGTTTATAAATCACATTTTCAAATATCTATTATTCTCCATTTTACTCGATCTACTAAACGGTTACAGATAGCACATCGCCGTTTTCACCAGCAGAATTAGCACCTTATTTTATATAAAATAAGTCTTATAAGTCTACCCTCATGAGTTGATAAAGGTACAAACGAATAAAATGTATATAAATCACATTTTCAAATATCTATTATTCTCCACTTTACTCAATATCCTAAACGGTTACAGATAGGACATCGCAGTTTTCACCAGTGGAATAAGCACCTCATTTTACATAAAATAAGTCCTATAAGTCTACTCTTAAGAGTTGATAAAGGTACAACCGAATAAAATGTTTAAATATCACATTTTCAAATATCTATTAATATCCATTTTACTCGATCTCCTAAACGGTTAAAGATAGGACATCGCGGTTTTCACCAGTGAATTTAGCACCTCATTTTACATAAAATAAGTCCTATAAGTCTACTCTCAGGAGTTGATAAATGTACAAACAAATAAAATGTTTATATATCACATTTTCAAATATCTATTATTCTCTATATTACTCGATCTCCTAAACGGTTAGAGATAGAACACCGCGGTTTTCACCAGCGGATTTAGCACCTCATTTTTCATAAAATAAGTCCTATAAGTCTACTCTAAAGAGTTGATAAAGGTACAAACGAATAAAATGTATATATATCACATTTTCAAATATTTATTATTCTCCATTTAACTCGATCTTCTAATCGGTTAAAGATAGGACATCGCGGTTTTCACTAGTGGATTAAGCACCTCATTTTACATAAAATAAGTTCTATAAGTCTACTGTCAAGAGTTGATAAAGGTACAAACAAATAAAATGTTTATATATCACATTTTCAAATATCAGTTATTCTATATTTTACTCGATCTAATAAGCGGTTAATGATAGGACATCACGGTTTTCACCAGTGGATTAAGCACCTCATTTTACATAAAATAAGTTCTATAAGTCTACTGTCAAGAGTTGATAAAGGTACAAACAAATAAAATGTTTATATATCACATTTTCAAATATCAGTTATTCTATATTTTACTCGATCTAATAAGCGGTTAAAGATAGGACATCACGGTTTTCACCAGTGGATTAAGCACCTCATTTTACATAAAATAAGTTCTATAAGTCTACTGTCAAGAGTTGATAAAGGTACAAACGAATAAAATGTTTATATATCACATTTTCAAATATCTGTTTTACTCCATTTTACTCGATCTCCTAAACGGTTAGAGATAGGACATCGCAGTTTTTACCAGTGGATTTAGCACCTCACTTTACATAAAATAAGTCCTATAAGTCTACTCTTAAGAGTTGATAAAGGTACAACCGAATAAAATGTTTAAATATGACATTTTCAAATATCTATTAATCTCCATTTTACTCGATCTCCTAAACGGTTAAAGATAGGACATCGCGGTTTTCACCAGTGAATTTAGCACCTCATTTTACATAAAATAAGTCCTATAAGTCTACTCTCAGGAGTTGATAAATGTACAAACAAATAAAATGTTTATATATCACATTTTCAAATATCTATTATTCTCTATATTACTCGATCTCCTAAACGGTTAGAGATAGAACACCGCGGTTTTCACCAGCGGATTTAGCACCTCATTTTTCATAAAATAAGTCCTATAAGTCTACTCTAAAGAGTTGATAAAGGTACAAACGAATAAAATGTATATATATCACATTTTCAAATATTTATTATTCTCCATTTAACTCGATCTTCTAATCGGTTAAAGATAGGACATCGCGGCTTTCACCAGTGGATTTAGCATCTTATTTTACATAAAATAAGTCCTATAAGCCTACTCTCATAAGTTGATAAAGGTACAAACGAATAAAATTTTTATATATCACATTTTCAAATATCTGTTTTAATCCATTTTACTCGATCTCCTAAACGGTTAGAGATAGGACATCGCGGTTTTTACCAGTGGATTTAGCACCTCATTTTACATAAAATAAGTTCTATAAGTCTACTGTCAAGAGTTGAAAAAGGTACAAACGAATAAAATGTTTATATATCACATTTTCAAATATCTATTATTTTCCTTTTTACTCGATCTCCTAAACGGTTAGAGATAGGACATCGCGGTTTTCACTAGTGGATTAAGCACCTCATTTTACATAAAATAAGTTCTATAAGTCTACTGTCAAGAGTTGATAAAGGTACAAACAAATAAAATGTTTATATATCACATTTTCAAATATCAGTTATTCTATATTTTACTCGATCTAATAAGCGGTTAAAGATAGGACATCACGGTTTTCACCAGTGGATTAAGCACCTCATTTTACATAAAATAAGTTCTATAAGTCTACTGTCAAGAGTTGATAAAGGTACAAACAAATAAAATGTTTATATATCACATTTTCAAATATCAGTTATTCTATATTTTACTCGATCTAATAAGCGGTTAAAGATAGGACATCACGGTTTTCACCAGTGGATTAAGCACCTCATTTTACATAAAATAAGTTCTATAAGTCTACTGTCAAGAGTTGATAAAGGTACAAACGAATAAAATGTTTATATATCACATTTTCAAATATCTGTTTTACTCCATTTTACTCGATCTCCTAAACGGTTAGAGATAGGACATCGCAGTTTTTACCAGTGGATTTAGCACCTCACTTTACATAAAATAAGTCCTATAAGTCTACTCTCAAGAGTGGATAAAGGTACAATAAAATGTTTATGAACCACATTTTCAAATATCTATTATTCTAAATATTACTCGATCATCTAAACGGTTACAGATAGAACATCGCGGTTTTCACCAGTGGATTAAGCACCTCATTTTACATTAAATAAGTCCTAAAAGTCTACTCTCAGGGGTTGAAAATGGAACAAATGAATAAAATGTTTATTTATCACATTTTCAAATATCTATTATTTTCCATTTAACTAGATCTCCTAATCGGTTAAAGATAAGACATCGCGGTTTTCACCAGTGGATTTAGCACTTTATTTTACATAAAATAAGTTCTATAAGTCTACTCTCAAGAGTTGATAAAGGTACAAACGAATAAAATGTTTATAAATCACATTTTCAAATATCTATTATTCTCCATTTTACTCGATCTCCTAAACGGTTAATGATAGGACATCGCGGTTTTCACCAGTGGATTGAGCACTTTATTTTACATAAAATAAGTCCTATAAGTCTACTCTCAAGAGTTGATAAAGGTACAAACGAATAAAATGTTTATATATCACATTTTCAAATATCTATTATTCTCCATTTTACACAATCTCCTAAACGGTTAAAGATAGGACATCGCGGTTTTCACCAGTAAATTTAGCACCTCATTTTACATAAAATAAGTCCTATAAGTCTACTCTCAGTAGTTGATAAATGTACAAACAATTAAAATGTTTATATATCACATTTTCAAATATCTATTATTCTCTATATTACTCGATCTCCTAAACGGTTACAGATAGAACACCGCGGTTTTCACCAGCGGATTTAGCACCTCATTTTACATAAAATAAGTCCTATAAGTCTACTCTAAAGAGTTGATAAAGGTACAAACGACTAAAATGTTTATATATCACATTTTCAAATATTTATTATTCTCCATTTAACTCGATCTTCTAATCGGTTAAAGATAGGACATCGCGGCTTTCACCAGTGGATTTAGCACCTTATTTTACATAAAATAAGTCCTATAAGCCTACTCTCATAAGTTGATAAAGGTACAAACGAATAAAATGTTTATATATCACATTTTCAAATATTTATTATTCTCCATATAACTCGATCTTTTAATCGGTTAAAGATAGGACATCGCGGCTTTCACCAGTGGATTTAGCACCTTATTTTACATAAAATAAGTCCTATAAGCCTACTCTCATAAGTTGATAAAGGTACAAACGAATAAAATGTTTATATATCACATTTTCAAATATCTGTTTTACTCCATTTTACTCGATCTCCTAAACGGTTAGAGATAGGACATCGCGGTTTTTACCAGTGGATTTAGCACCTCATTTTACATAAAATAAGTTCTATAAGTGTACTGTCAAGAGTTGATAAAGGTACAAACGAATAAAATGTTTATATATCACATTTTCAAATATCTATTATTTTCCTTTTTACTCGATCTCCTAAACGGTTAGATATAGGACATCGCGGTTTTCACTAGTGGATTAAGCACCTCATTTTACATAAAATAAGTCCTATAAGTCTACTGTCAAGAGTTGATAAAGGTACGAACAAATAAAATGTTTATATATCACATTTTCAAATATCAGTTATTCTATATTTTACTCGATCTAATAAGCGGTTAAAGATAGGACATCACGGTTTTCACCAGTGGATTAAGCACCTCATTTTACATAAAATAAGATCTATAAGTCTACTCTCAAGAGTTGATAAGGTACAAACGAATAAAATGTTTATATATCACATTTTCCAATATCTGTTTTACTCCATTTTACTCGATCTCCTAAACGGTTAGAGATAGGACATCGCGGTTTTCACTAGTGGATTAAGCACCCCATTTTACATAAAATAAGTAATATAAGTCTATTCTCAAGAGTTGATAAAGGTAAAAACGAATAAAATGTTTATATATCACATTTTCAAATATTTATTATTCTCCATTTTACTCGATCTCCTAAACGGTTAAAGATAGGACATCGACGTTTTTCACCAGTGGATTTAGCACCTCATTTTACATAAAATAGGTCTTTTTAGTCTACTCTCAAATGTTGATAAAGGTACAAACGAATAAAATGTTTATATATCACATTTTCAAATATCTATTATTCTCCATTTTACTCGATCTCCTAAACGGTTAAAGATAGGACATCGCGGTTTTCACCAGTGAATTTAGCACCTCATTTTACATAAAATAAGTCCTATAAGTCTACTCTCAGGAGTTGATAAATGTACAAACAAATAAAATGTTTATATATCACATTTTCAAATATCTATTATTCTCTATATTACTCGATCTCCTAAACGGTTAGAGATAGAACACCGCGGTTTTCACCAGCGGATTTAGCACCTCATTTTACATAAAATAAGTCCTATAAGTCTACTCTAAAGAGTTGATAAAGGTACAAACGAATAAAATGTTTATATATCACATTTTCAAATATTTATTATTCTCCAATTAACTCGATCTTCTAATCGGTTAAAGATAGGACATCGCGGCTTTCACCAGTGGATTTAGCACCTTATTTTACATAAAATAAGTCCTATAAGCCTACTCTCATAAGTTGATAAAGGTACAAACGAATAAAATGTTTATACATCACATTTTCAAATATCTATTATTCTCTATATTACTCGATCTCCTAAACGGTTACAGATAGAACACCGCGGTTTTCACCAGCGGATTAAGCACCTCATTTTACATAAAATAAGTCCTATAAGTCTACTCTAAAGAGTTGATAAAGGTACAAACGAATAAAATGTTTATATATCACATTTTCAAATATTTATTATTCTCCATATAACTCGATCTTCTAATAGGTTAAAGATAGGACATCGCGGCTTTCACCAGTGGATTTAGCACCTTATTTTACATAAAATAAGTCCTATAAGCCTACTCTCATAAGTTGATAAAGGTACAAACGAATAAAATGTTTATATATCACATTTTCAAATATCTGTTTTACTCCATTTTACTCGATCTCCTAAACGGTCAGAGATAGGACATCGCGGTTTTTACCAGTGGATTTAGCACCTCATTTTACTTAAAATAAGTTCTATAAGTCTACTGTCAAGAGTTGATAAAGGTACAAACGAATAAAATGTTTATATATCACATTTTCAAATATCTATTATTTTCCTTTTTACTCGATCTCCTAAACGGTTAGAGATAGGACATCGCGGTTTTCACTAGTGGATTAAGCACCTCATTTTACATAAAATAAGTTCTATAAGTCTACTGTCAAGAGTTGATAAAGGTACAAACAAATAAAATGTTTATATATCACATTTTCAAATATCAGTTATTCTATATTTTACTCGATCTAATAAGCGGTTAAAGATAGGACATCACGGTTTTCACCAGTGGATTAAGCACCTCATTTTACATAAAATAAGTTCTATAAGTCTACTCTCAAGAGTTGATAAGGTACAAACGAATAAAATGTTTATATATCACATTTTCAAATATCTATTATCCTCTATATTACTCGCTCTCCTAAACGGTTTTAGATAGAATATCGCGGTTTTCACCAGCGGATTTAGCACCTCACTTTACATAAAATAAGTCCTATAAGTCTACTCTCAAGAGTGGATAAAGGTACAATAAAATGTTTATGAACCACATTTTCAAATATCTATTATTCTAAATATTACTCGATCATCTAAACGGTTACAGATAGAACATCGCGGTTTTCACCAGTGGATTAAGCACCTCATTTTACATTAAATAAGTCCTAAAAGTCTACTCTCAGGAGTTGAAAATGGTACAAATTAATAAAATGTTTATTTATCACATTTTCAAATATCTATTATTTTCCATTTAACTAGATCTCCTAAACGGTTAAAGATAAGACATCGCGGTTTTCACTAGTGGATTTAGCATTTTATTTTACATAAAATAAGTTCTATAAGTCTACTCTCAAGAGTTGATAAAGGTACAAACGAATAAAATGTATATAAATCACATTTTCAAATATCTATTATTCTCCATTTTACTCGATCTCCTAAACGGTTAATGATAGGACATCGCGGTTTTCACCAGTGGATTGAGCACTTTATTTTACATAAAATAAGTCCTATAAGTCTACTCTCAAGAGTTGATAAAGGTACAAACGAATAAAATATTTATATATCACATTTTCAAATATCTATTATTCTCCATTTTACACAATCTCCTAAACGGTTAAAGATAGGACATCGCGGTTTTCACCAGTGAATTTAGCACCTCATTTTACATAAAATAAGTCCTATAAGTCTACTCTCAGTAGTTGATAAATGTACAAACAAATAAAATGTTTATATATCACATTTTCAAATATCTATTATTCTCTATATTACTCGATCTCCTAAACGGTTACAGATAGAACACCGCGGTTTTCACCAGCGGATTTAGCACCTCATTTTACATAAAATAAGTCCTATAAGTCTACTCTAAAGAGTTGATAAAGGTACAAACGACTAAAATGTTTATATATCACATTTTCAAATATTTATTATTCTCCATTTAACTCGATCTTCTAATCGGTTAAAGATAGGACATCGCGGCTTTCACCAGTGGATTTAGCACCTTATTTTACATAAAATAAGTCCTATAAGCCTACTCTCATAAGTTGATAAAGGTACAAACGAATAAAATGTTTATATATCACATTTTCAAATATCTGTTTTACTCCATTTTACTCGATCTCCTAAACGGTTAGAGATAGGACATCGCGGTTTTTACCAGTGTATTTAGCACCTCATTTTACATAAAATAAGTTCTATAAGTCTACTGTCAAGAGTTGATAAAGGTACAAACGAATAAAATGATTATATATCACATTTTCAAATATCTATTATTTTCCTTTTTACTCGATCTAATAAACGGTTAGAGATAGGACATCGTGGTTTTCACCAGTGGATTTAGCACCCCATTTTACATAAAATAGGTCTTATTAGTCTACTCTCAAATGTTGATAAAGGTACAAACGAATAAAATGTTTATATATCACATTTTCAAATATCTATTATTCTCCATTTTACTCGATCTCCTAAACGGTTAAAGATAGGACATCGCGGTTTTCACCAGTGAATTTAGCACCTCATTTTACATAAAATAAGTCCTATAAGTCTACTCTCAGGAGTTGATAAATGTACAAACAAATAAAATGTTTATATATCACATTTTCAAATATCTATTATTCTCTATATTACTCGATCTCCTAAACGGTTAGAGATAGAACACCGCGGTTTTCACCAGCGGATTTAGCACCTCATTTTACATAAAATAAGTCCTATAAGTCTACTCTAAAGAGTTGATAAAGGTACAAACGAATAAAATGTTTATATATCACATTTTCAAATATTTATTATTCTCCAATTAACTCGATCTTCTAATCGGTTAAAGATAGGACATCGCGGCTTGCACCAGTGGATTTAGCACCTTATTTTACATAAAATAAGTCCTATAAGCCTACTCTCATAAGTTGATAAAGGTACAAACGAATAAAATGTTTATATATCACATTTTCAAATATCTGTTTTACTCCATTTTACTCGACCTCCTAAACGGTTAGAGATAGGACATCGCGGTTTTTACCAGTGGATTTAGCACCTCATTTTACATAAAATAAGTTCTATAAGTCTACTGTCAAGAGTTGATAAAGGTACAAACGAATAAAATGTTTATATATCACATTTTCAAATATCTATTATTTTCTTTTTTACTCGATCTAATAAACGGTTAGAGATAGGACATCGCGGTTTTCACTAGTGGATTAAGCACCTCATTTTACATAAAATAAGTCCTATAAGTCTACTGTCAAGAGTTGATAAAGGTACGAACAAATAAAATGTTTATATATCACATTTTCAAATATCAGTTATTCTATATTTTACTCGATCTAATAAGCGGTTAAAGATAGGACATCACGGTTTTCACCAGTGGATTAAGCACCTCATTTTACATAAAATAAGATCTATAAGTCTACTCTCAAAAGTTGATAAGGTACAAACGAATAAAATGTTTATATATCACATTTTCAAATATCTGTTTTACTACATTTTACTCGATCTCCTAAACGGTTAGAGATAGGACATCGCGGTTTTCACTAGTGGATTAAGCACCCCATTTTACATAAAATAAGTCCTATAAGTCTATTCTCAAGAGTTGATAAAGGTAAAAACGAATAAAATGTTTATATATCACATTTTCAAATATCTATTATTCTCCATTTTACTCGATCTCCTAAACGGTTAAAGATAGGACATCGTGGTTTTCACCAGTGGATTTAGCACCTCATTTTACATAAAATAGGTCTTATTAGTCTACTCTCAAATGTTGATAATGGTACAAACGAATAAAATGTTTATATATCACATTTTCAAATATCTATTATTCTCCATTTTACTCGATCTCCTAAACGGTTAAAGATAGGACATCGCGGTTTTCACCAGTGAATTTAGCACCTCATTTTACATAAAATAAGTCCTATAAGTCTACTCTCAGGAGTTGATAAATGTACAAACAAATAAAATGTTTATATATCACATTTTCAAATATCTATTATTTTCTATATTACTCGATCTCCTAAACGGTTAGAGATAGAACACCGCGGTTTTCACCAGCGGATTTAGCACCTCATTTTACATAAAATAAGTCCTATAAGTCTACTCTAAAGAGTTGATAAAGGTACAATCGAATAAAATGTTTATATATCACATTTTCAAATATTTATTATTCTCCAATTAACTCGATCTTCTAATCGGTTAAAGATAGGACATCGCGGCTTTCACCAGTGGATTTAGCACCTTATTTTACATAAAATAAGTCCTATTAGCCTACTCTCATAAGTTGATAAAGGTACAAACGAATAAAATGTTTATATATCACATTTTCAAATATCTGTTTTATTCCATTTTACTCGATCTCCTAAACGGTTAGAGATAGGACATCGCGGTTTTTACCAGTGGATTTAGCACCTCATTTTACATAAAATAAGTTCTATAAGTCTACTGTCAAGAGTTGATAAAGGTACAAACGAATAAAATGTTTATATATCACATTTTCAAATATCTATTATTTTCCTTTTTACTCGATCTCCTAAACGGTTAGAAATAGGACATCGCGGTTTTCACTAGTGGATTAAGCACCTCATTTTACATAAAATAAGTTCTATAAGTCTACTGTCAAGAGTTGATAAAGGTACAAACGAATAAAATGTTTATATATCACATTTTCAAATATCTGTTTTACTCCATTTTACTCGATCTCCTAAACGGTTAGAGATAGGACATCGCGGTTTTTACCAGTGGATTTAGCACCTCATTTTACATAAAATAAGTTCTATAAGTCTACTGTCAAGAGTTGATAAAGGTACAAACGAATAAAATGTTTATATATCACATTTTCAAATATCTATTATTTTCCTTTTTACTCGATCTCCTAAACGGTTAGAGATAGGACATCGCGATTTTCACTAGTGGATTAAGCACCTCATTTTACATAAAATAAGTTCTATAAGTCTACTGTCAAGAGTTGATAAAGGTACAAACAAATAAAATGTTTATATATCACATTTTCAAATATCTATTATTTTCCATTTTACTCGATCTCCTAAACGGTTACAGATCGGACATCGCGGTTTTCACTATTGGACACCTCATTTTACATCAAATAAGTCCTATAAGTCTACCCTCATAAGTTGATAAAGGTACAAACAAATAAAATGTTTATAATTCACATTTTCAAATATCTATTATTCTCCATTTTACTCGATCTACTAAACGGTTACAGATAGCACATCGCCGTTTTCACCAGCAGAATAAGCACCTTATTTTATATAAAATAAGTCTTATAAGTCTACCCTCATGAGTTGATAAAGGTACAAACGAATAAAATGTTTATATATCACATTTTCAAATATCTATTATTCTCCATTTTACTCGATCTCCTAAACGGTTAGAGATAGGTCATCGCGGTTTTCACCAGTGGAATTAGCACCTCATTTTACCTAAAATAAGTCCTATAAGTGTACTCTCAAGAGTTGATAAAGGTACAAACGAATAAAATGTTTACAAATCACATTTTCAAATATCTATTATTCTCCATTTTACTCGATCTCCTAAACGGTTAGAGATAGGTCATCGCGGTTTTCACCAGTGGAATTAGCACCTCATTTTACCTAAAATAAGTCCTATAAGTGTACTCTCAAGAGTTGATAAAGGTACAAACGAATAAAATGTTTACAAATCACATTTTCAAATATATATTATTCTCCATTTTACTCGATCTCCTAAACGGTTAGAGATAGGTCATCGCGGTTTTCACCAGTGGAATTAGCACCTCATTTTACCTAAAATAAGTCCTATAAGTGTACTCTCAAGAGTTGATAAAGGTACAAACGAATAAAATGTTTACAAATCACAGTTTCAAATATCTATTATTCTCCATTTTACTCGATCTACTAAACGGTTACAGATAGCACATCGCCGTTTTCACTAGCAGAATTAGCACCTTATTTTATATAAAATAAGTCTTATAAGTCTACCCTCATGAGTTGATAAAGGTACAAACGAATAAAATGTTTATATATCACATTTTCAAATATCTATTATTCTCCATTTTACTTGATCTCCTAAACGGTTAATGATTAGACATCGCGGTTTTCTCCAATGGATTTAGCACCTCATTTCACATAAAATAAGTCCTTTAAGTCTACTCTCAGAAGTTGATAAAGGTACAAACGAATAAAATGTTTATATATCACATTTTCAAATATCTATTATTCTCCATTTTACTCAATCCCCTAAACGGTTAATGATAAGACATCGCGGTTTTCACCAATGGATTTAGCACCTCATTTTACATAAAATAAGTCCTATAAGTCTACTCTCAGGAGATGATAACGGTACAAACGAATATAATGTTTATATATCACATCTTCAAATATCTATTATTCTCCATTTTACTTGATCTCCTAAACGGTTAATGATTAGACATCGCGGTTTTCTCCAATGGATTTAGCACCTCATTTCACATAAAATAAGTCCTTTAAGTCTACTCTCAGAAGTTGATAAAGGTACAAACGAATAAAATGTTTATATATCACATTTTCAAATATTTATTATTCTCCATTTTACTCGATCTTCTAAACGGTTAAAGATAGGACATCGCGGTTTTGACCAGTGGATTTAGCACCTTATTTTACATAAAATAAGTCCTATAAGTCTACTCTAATGAGTTGATAAAGGTACAAACGAATAAAATGTTTATATATCACACTTTCAAATATCTATTATTCTCCATTTTACTCGATCTTCTAAACGGTTAAAGATAGGACATCGCGGTTTTCACCAGTGGATTTAGCACCTCATTTTACATAAAATAAGTTCTATTAGTCTACTCTCAGGAGTTGATAAAGGTACAAACGAATAAAATGTTTATAAATCACATTTTCAAATATCTATTATTCTTTATTTTACTCGATCTCCTAAACGGTTAAAGATAGGACATCGCGGTTTTCACCAGTGGATTAAGCACCTCATTTTACATAAAATAAGTTCTATAAGCCTACTCTCAGGAGTTGATAAAGGTACAAACGAATAAAATGTTTATATATCACGTTTTCAAATATCTAATATTCTCCATTTTACTCGATTTCCTAAACGGTTAAAGATAGGACATCGCGGTTTTTACCAGTGGGTTTAGCACCTCATTTTATATAAAATAAGTCCTATAAGTCTACTCTAATAAGTTGATAAAGGTACAATCGAATAAAATGTTTATATATCACACTTTCAAATATCTATTATTCTCCATTTTACTCGATCTTCTAAACGGTTAAAGTTAGGACATCGCGGTTTTCACCAGTGGATTTAGCACCTTATTTTACATAAAATAAGTCCTATAAGTCTACACTAATGAGTTGATAAAGGTACAAACGAATAAAATGTTTATATATCACACTTTCAAATATCTATGATTCTCCATTTTACTCGATCTTCTAAACGGTTAAAGATAGGACATCGCGGTTTTTACCAGTGGATTTAGCACCTTATTTTACATAAAATAAGTCCTATAAGTCAACCCTCATGAGTTGATAAAGATACAAACGAATAAAATGTTTATATATCACATTTTCAAATATCTATTATTCTCCATTTTACTCGATCTCCTAAACGGTTAAAGATAGGACATCGCGGTTTTCACCAGTGGATTAAGCACCTCATTTTACATAAAATAAGTTCTATAAGCCTACTCTCAGGAGTTGATAAAGGTACAAACGAATAAAATGTTTATATATCACGTTTTCAAATATCAAATATTCTCCATTTTACTCGATTTCCTAAACGGTTAAAGATAGGACATCGCGGTTTTTACCAGTGGGTTTAGCACCTCATTTTATATAAAATAAGTCCTATAAGTCTACTCTAATGAGTTGATAAAGGTACAAACGAATAAAATGTTTATATATCACATTTTCATATATCAATTATTCTCCATTTTACTCGATCTCCTAAACGGTTACAGATTGGACATCGCGGTTCTCACCAGCGGATTTAGCACCTCATTTTACATAAAATAAGTCCTATAAGTCTACTGTCAAGAGTTGATAAAGGTACAAACGAATAAAATGTTTATATATCACATTTTCAAATATTTATTATTCTCCATTTTACTCGATCTTCTAATCGGTCAAGGATAGGATATCGCGGTTTTTACCAGTGGATTTAGCACCTTATTTTAATAAAATAAGTCTTATAAGTCTACTCTCATGAGTTGATAAAGGTACAAACGAATAAAATGTTTATATATCACATTTTCAAATATCTATTATTCTTAATTTTACTCGATATCCTAAACGGTTACACATAGAACATCGCGGTTTTCACCAGTGGATTTAGCACCTTATTTTACATAAAATAAGTCCTATAAGTCAACCCTCATGAGTTGATAAAGATACAAACGAATAATATGTTTATATATCACATTTTCAAATATCTATTATTCTCCATTTTACTCGATCTCCTATACGGTTACTGATAGGACATCGCGGTTTTCTCCAGCGGATTAAGCACTTCATTTTTCATAAAATAAGTCCTATAAGTCCTTTCTCAGGAGTTGATAAAAGTACAAACGAATAAAATGTTTATATATCACATTTTCAAATATCTATTATTCTCCATTTTACTCAATCCCCTAAACGGTTAATGATAAGACATCGCGGTTTTCACCAATGGATTTAGCACCTCATTTTACATAAAATAAGTCCTATAAGTCTACTCTCAGGAAATGATAACGGTACAAACGAATAAAATGTTTATATATCACATTTTCAAATATCTATTATTCTCCATTTTACTCGATTATCTAAACGGTAAAAGATAGGACATCGCGGTTTTTACCAATGGATTTAGCACTTCATTTTACATAAAATAAGTCCTATAAGTCTACTCTCAAGAGTTGATAAAGGTACAAACGAATAAAATGTTTATATATCACATTTTCAAATATCTATTATCCTCCATTATACTCAATCTCCTAAACGGTTAAAGATAGGACATCGTGGTTTTTACCAGTGGATTTAGCACCTTATTTTAATAAAATAAGTCTTATAAGTCAACCCTCATGAGTTGATAAAGATACAAACGAATAAAATGTTTATATATCACATTTTCAAATATCTATTATTCTCCATTTTACTCGATCTCCTAAACGGTTAAAGATAGGACATCGCGGTTTTTACCAGTGGATTTAGCACCTTATTTTACATAAAATAAGTCCTATAAGTCAACCCTCATGAGTTGATAAAGATACAAACGAATAAAATGTTTATATATCACATTTTCAAATATCTATTATTCTCCATATTACTCGATCTCCTAAACTGTTACAAATAGAACATCACGGTTTTCACCAGTGGATTTAGCACCTCATTTTACATAAAATAAGTCTTATAAGTCTTCTCTCAAGAGTTGATAAAGGTACAAACGAATAAAATGTTTATATATCACATTTTCAAATATCTATTATCCTCCATTATACTCAATCTCCTAAACGGTTAAAGATAGGACATCGCGGTTTTCACCAGTGGATTTTGAACTTCATTTTACAGAAAATAAGTCATATAAGTCTACTCTCAAGTGTTGATAAAGGTACAAAAGAATAATATATATATATATCACATTTTCAAATATCTATTATTATCCATTTTACTTGATCTCCTAAACGGTTAAAAATAGGTCCTTGCAATTTTCACCAGTGGATTTAGCACCTCATTTTACATAAAATAAGTCCTATAGTCTGCTCTCAAGAGTTTATAAAGGTTCAAGCGAATAAAATGTTTATATATCACATTTTCAAATATCTATTATTCTCCATTTTACTCGATCTCCTAAACGGTTAAAGATAGGACATCGCGGCTTTCACCAGTGGATTTAGCACCTTATTTTACATAAAATAAGTCCTATAAGCCTACTCTCATAAGTTGATAAAGGTACAAACGAATAAAATGTTTATATATCACATTTTCAAATACCTGTTTTACTCCATTTTACTCGATCTCCTAAACGGTTAGAGATAGGACATCGCGGTTTTTACCAGTGCATTTAGCACCTCATTTTACATAAAATAAGTTCTATAAGTCTACTGTCAAGAGTTGATAAAGGTACAAACGAATAAAATGTTTATATATCACATTTTCAAATATCTATTATTCTCTATATTACTCGATCTCCTAAACGGTTACAGATAGAACACCGCGGTTTTCACCAGCGGATTTAGCACCTCATTTTACATAAAATAAGTCCTATAAGTCTACTCTAAAGAGTTGATAAAGGTACAAACGAATAAAATGTATATATATCACATTTTCAAATATTTATTATTCTCCATTTAACTCGATCTTCTAATCGGTTAAAGATAGGACATCGCGGCTTTCACCAGTGGATTTAGCACCTTACTTTACATAAAATAAGTCCTATAAGCCTACTCTCATAAGTTGATAAAGGTACAAACGAATAAAATGTTTATATATCACATTTTCAAATATCTGTTTTACTCCATTTTACTCGATCTCCTAAACGGTTAGAGATAGGACATCGCGGTTTTCACTAGTGGATTAAGCACCTCATTTTACATAAAATAGGTTCTATAAGTCTACAGTCAAGAGTTGATAAAGGTACAAACGAATAAAATGTTTATATATCACATTTTCAAATATCTGTTTTACTCCATTTTACTCGATCTCCTAAACGGTTAGAGATAGGACATCGCGGTTTTTACCAGTGGATTTAGCACCTCATTGAACATAAAATAAGTTCTATAAGTCTACTGTCAAGAGTTGATAAAGGTACAAACGAATAAAATGTTTATATATCACATTTTCAAATATCTATTATTTTCCTTTTTACTCGATCTCCTAAACGGTTAGAGAAAGGACATCGCGGTTTTCACTAGTGGATTAAGCACCTCATTTTACATAAAATAAGTTCTATAAGTCTACTGTCAAGAGTTGATAAAGGTACAAACAAATAAAATGTTTATATATCACATTTTCAAATATCAGTTATTCTATATTTTACTCGATCTAATAAGCGGTTAAAGATAGGACATCACGGTTTTCACCAGTGGATTAAGCACCTCATTTTACATAAAATAAGTTCTATAAGTCTACTGTCAAGAGTTGATAAAGGTACAAACGAATAAAATGTTTATATATCACATTTTCAAATATCTGTTTTACTCCATTTTACTCGATCTCCTAAACGGTTAGAGATAGGACATCGTAGTTTTTACCAGTGGATTTAGCACCTCACTTTACATAAAATAAGTCCTATAAGTCTACTCTCAAGAGTGGATAAAGGTACAATAAAATGTTTATGAACCACATTTTCAAATATCTATTATTCTAAATATTACTCGATCATCTAAACGGTTACAGATAGAACATCGCGGTTTTCACCAGTGGATTAAGCACCTCATTTTACATTAAATAAGTCCTAAAAGTCTACTCTCAGGAGTTGAAAATGGTACAAATGAATAAAATGTTTATTTATCACATTTTCAAATATCTATTATTTTCCATTTAACTAGATCTCCTAAACGGTTAAAGATAAGGCATCGCGGTTTTCACCAGTGGATTTAGCACTTTATTTTACATAAAATAAGTTCTATAAGTGTACTCTCAAGAGTTGATAAAGGTACAAACGAATAAAATGTTTATATATCACATTTTCAAATATCTATTATTTTCCTTTTTACTCGATCTCCTAAACGGTTAGAGAAAGGACATCGCGGTTTTCACTAGTGGATTAAGCACCTCATTTTACATAAAATAAGTTCTATAAGTCTACTGTCAAGAGTTGATAAAGGTACAAACAAATAAAATGTTTATATATCACATTTTCAAATATCAGTTATTTTATATTTTACTCGATCTAATAAGCGGTTAAAGATAGGACATCACGGTTTTCACCAGTGGATTAAGCACCTCATTTTACATAAAATAAGTTCTATAAGTCTACTGTCAAGAGTTGATAAAGGTACAAACAAATAAAATGTTTATATATCACATTTTCAAATATCAGTTATTCTATATTTTACTCGATCTAATAAGCGGTTAAAGATAGGACATCACGGTTTTCACCAGTGGATTAAGCACCTCATTTTACATAAAATAAGTTCTATAAGTCTACTGTCAAGAGTTGATAAAGGTACAAACGAATAAAATGTTTATATATCACATTTTCAAATATCTGTTTTACTCCATTTTACTCGATCTCCTAAACGGTTACAGATAGAACATCGCGGTTTTCACCAGTGGATTAAGCACCTCATTTTACATTAAATAAGTCCTAAAAGTCTACTCTCAGGAGTTGATAAAAGTACAAACGAATAAAACGTTTACAAATCACATTTTCAAATATCTAATATTCTCCATTTTACTCGATCTCCTAAACGGTTAGAGATAGGTCATCGCGGTTTTCACCAGTGGAATTAGCACCTCATTTTACCTAAAATAAGTCCTATAAGTGTACTCTCAAGAGTTGATAAAGGTACAAACGAATAAAATGTTTACAAATCACATTTTCAAATATCTATTATTCTCCATTTTACTCGATCTACTAAACGGTTACAGATAGCACATCGCCGTTTTCACCAGCAGAATTAGCGCCTTATTTTATATAAAATAAGTCTTATAAGTCTACCCTCATGAGTTGATAAAGGTACAAACGAATAAAATGTTTATATATCACATTTTCAAATATCTATTATTCTCCATTTTACTCGATCTCCTAAACGGTTAGAGATAGGTCATCGCGGTTTTCACCAGTGGAATTAGCACCTCATTTTACCTAAAATAAGTCCTATAAGTGTACTCTCAAGAGTTGATAAAGGTACAAACGAATAAAATGTTTACAAATCACATTTTCAAATATCTATTATTCTCCATTTTACTCGATCTCCTAAACGGTTACAGATAGGACATCGCGGTTTTCACTATTGGACACCTCATTTTACATCAAATAAGTCCTATAAGTCTACCTTCATGAGTTGATAAAGGTACAAACAAATAAAATGTTTATAAATCACATTTTCAAATATCTATTATTTTCCATTTTACACGATCTCCTAAACGGTTAGAGATAGGTCATCGCGGTTTTCACCTGTGGAATAAGCACCTCAATGTACATAAAATAGGTTCTATAAGTCTACTCTCAAGAGTTGATAAAGGTACAAACGAATAAAATGTATATAAATCACATTTTCAAATATCTATTATTCTCCATTTTACTCGATCTCCTAAACGGTTAAAGATAGGACATCGCGGTTTTCACCAGTGGATTGAGCACTTTATTTTACATAAAATAAGTCCTATAAGTCTACTCTCAAGAGTTGATAAAGGTACAAACGAATAAAATGTTTATATATCACATTTTCAAATATCTATTATTCTCCATTTAACCCGATCTCCTAAATGGTTACAGATAGGACATCGCGGTTTTCACTAGTGGAATAAGCACCTCATATTACATAAAATAAGTCCTATAAGTCTACTCTCAAGAGTTGATAAAGGTACAAACGAACAAAATGTATAAAAATCACATTTTCAATTATCTGTTTTTCTCCATTTAACTTGATCTCCTAAATGGTTACAGATAGGACATCGCGGTTTTCACCAGTGGAATAAGCACCTCATATTACATAAAATAAGTCCTATAAGTCTACTCTCAAGAGTTGATAAAGGTTCAAACGAATAAAATGTATATAAATCACATTTTCAAATATCTATTATTTTCCATTTTACTCGATCTCCTAAACGGTTAAAAATAGGACATCGCGGTTTTCACCAGCGGATTTAGCACTTCATTTTACATAAAATAAGTCCTATAAGTTTACTCTCAGGAGTTGATAAAGGTACAAACGAATAAAATGTTTATATATCACATTTTCAAATATCTATTATTCTCCATTTTACTCGATCTCCTAAACGGTTAGAGATAGGTCATTGCGGTTTTCACCAGTGGAATTAGCACCTCATTTTACCTAAAATAAGTCCTATAAGTGTACTCTCAAGAGTTGATAAAGGTACAAACGAATAAAATGTTTACAAATCACATTTTCAAATATCTATTATTCTCCATTTTACTCGATCTCCTAAACGGTTAAAGATTGGAGATCGCGGTTTATACCAGTGGATTTAGCACTTCATTTTACATATAATAAGTCCTATAAGTCTTCTCTCAAGAGTTAATAAAGGTACAAACAAATAAAATGTTTATATATCACATTTTCAAATATCTTATATTCTTCATTTTACTCGATCTCTTAAACGGTTAAAGATTGGAGATCGCGGTTTATACCAGTGGATTTAGCACTTCATTTTACATATAATAAGTCCTATAAGTCTTCTCTCAAGAGTTGATAAAGGTACAAACAAATAAAATGTTTACAAATCACATTTTCAAATATCTATTATTCTCCATTTTACACAATCTCCTAAACGGTTACAGATAGGACATCGCGGTTTTCACTATTGGACACCTCATTTTACATCAAATAAGTCCTATAAGTCTACCCTCATGAGTTGATAAAGGTGCAAACAAATAAAATGTTTATAAATCACATTTTCATATATCTATTATTCTCCATTTTACTCGATCTCCTAAACGGTTACAGATAGCACATTGCCGTTTTCACCAGCAGATTTAGCACCTTATTTTATATAAAATAAGTCTTATAAGTCTACCCTCATGAGTTGATAAAGTTACAAACAAATAAAATGTTTATATATCACATTTTCAAATATCTTATATTCTTCATTTTACTCGATCTCTTAAACGGTTAAAGATTGGACATCGCGGTTTATACCAGTGGATTTAGCACTTCATTTTACATATAATAAGTCCTATAAGTCTTCTCTCAAGAGTTGATAAAGGTACAAACGAATAAAATGTTTATATATCACATTTTCAAATATCTATTATTCTCCATTTTACACAATCTCCTAAAATGTTAAAGATAGGACATCGCGGTTTTCACCAGTGGATTTAGCACCTCATTTCACATAAAATAAGTCCCATAAGTCTACTCTCAAGAGTTGATAAAGGTACAAACGAATTAAATGTTTGTATATCACATTTTCAAATATCTATTATTCTCCATTTTACTCGATCTCCTAAACGGTTAAAGATAGGACATCGCGGTTTTCACCAGTGGATTTAGCACCTCATTTCACATAAAATAAGTCCTATAAGTCTACTCTCAGGAGTTGATAAATTTACAAACAAATAAAATGTTTATATATCATATTTTCAAATATCTATTATTCTCTATATTACTCGATCTCCTAAACGGTTACAGATAGAACATCGCGGTTTTCACCAGCGGATTTAGCACCTCATTTTACATAAAATAAGTCCTATAAGTCTACTCTAAAGAGTTGATAAAGGTACAAACGAATAAAATGTTTATATATCACATTTTCAAATATCTATTATTATCCATTTTACTTGATCTCCTAAACGGTTAAAAATAGGTCCTTGCAATTTTCACCAGTGGATTTAGCACCTCATTTTACATAAAATAAGTCCTAAAGTCTGCTCTCAAGAGTTTATAAAGGTTCAAGCGAATAAAATGTATATATATCACATTTTCAAATATTTATTATTCTCCATTTAACTCGATCTTCTAATCGGTTAAAGATAGGACATCGCGGCTTTCACCAGTGGATTTAGCACCTTATTTTACATAAAATAAGTCCTATAAGCCTACTCTCATAAGTTGATAAAGGTACAAACGAATAAAATGTTTATATATCACATTTTCAAATATCTGTTTTACTCCATTTTACTCGATCTCCTAAACGGTTAGAGATAGGACATCGCGGTTTTCACTAGTGGATTAAGCACCTCATTTTACATAAAATAGGTTCTAAAAGTCTACTCTCAAGAGTTGATAAGGTACAAACGAATAAAATGTTTATATATCACATTTTCAAATATCAGTTATTATATATTTTACTCGATCTAATAAGCGGTTAAAGATAGGACATCACGGTTTTTACCAGTGGATTAAGCACCTCATTTTACATAAAATAAGTTCTAAAAGTCTACTCTCAAGAGTTGATAAGGTACAAACGAATAAAATGTTTATATATCACATTTTCAAATATCAGTTATTTTATATTTTACTCGATCTAATAAGCGGTTAAAGATAGGACATCACGGTTTTCACCAGTGGATTAAGCACCTCATTTTACATAAAATAAGTTCTATAAGTCTACTGTCAAGAGTTGATAAAGGTACAAACAAATAAAATGTTTATATATCACATTTTCAAATATCAGTTATTTTATATTTTACTCGATCTAATAAGCGGTTAAAGATAGGACATCACGGTTTTCACCAGTGGATTAAGCACCTCATTTTACATAAAATAAGTTCTATAAGTCTACTGTCAAGAGTTGATAAAGGTACAAACAAATAAAATGTTTATATATCACATTTTCAAATATCAGTTATTCTATATTTTACTCGATCTAATAAGCGGTTAAAGATAGGACATCACGGTTTTCACCAGTGGATTAAGCACCTCATTTTACATAAAATAAGTTCTATAAGTCTACTGTCAAGAGTTGATAAAGGTACAAACGAATAAAATGTTTATATATCACATTTTCAAATATCTGTTTTACTCCATTTTACTCGATCTCCTAAACGGTTAGAGATAGGACATCGTAGTTTTTACCAGTGGATTTAGCACCTCACTTTACATAAAATAAGTCCTATAAGTCTACTCTCAAGAGTGGATAAAGGTACAATAAAATGTTTATGAACCACATTTTCAAATATCTATTATTCTAAATATTACTCGATCATCTAAACGGTTACAGATAGAACATCGCGGTTTTCACCAGTGGATTAAGCACCTCATTTTACATTAAATAAGTCCTAAAAGTCTACTCTCAGGAGTTGAAAATGGTACAAATGAATAAAATGTTTATTTATCACATTTTCAAATATCTATTATTTTCCATTTAACTAGATCTCCTAAACGGTTAAAGATAAGGCATCGCGGTTTTCACCAGTGGATTTAGCACTTTATTTTACATAAAATAAGTTCTATAAGTGTACTCTCAAGAGTTGATAAAGGTACAAACGAATAAAATGTATATAAATCACATTTTCAAATATCTATTATTCTCCATTTTACTCGATCTCCTAAACGGTTAATGATAGGACATCGCGGTTTTCACCAGTGGATTGAGCACTTTATTTTACATAAAATAAGTCCTATAAGTCTACTCTCAAGAGTTGATAAAGGTACAAACGAATAAAATGTTTATATATCACATTTTCAAATATCTATTATTCTCCATTTTACACAATCTCCTAAACGGTTAAAGATAGGACATCGCGGTTTTCACCAGTGAATTTAGCACCTCATTTTACATAAAATAAGTCCTATAAGTCTACTCTCAGTAGTTGATAAATGTACAAACAAATAAAATGTTTATATATCACATTTTCAAATATCTATTATTCTCTATATTACTCGATCTCCTAAACGGTTACAGATAGAACACCGCGGTTTTCACCAGCGGATTTAGCACCTCATTTTACATAAAATAAGTCCTATAAGTCTACTCTAAAGAGTTGATAAAGGTACAAACGAATAAAATGTTTATATATCACATTTTCAAATATTTATTATTCTCCATATAACTCGATCTTCTAATCGGTTAAAGATAGGACATCGCGGCTTTCACCAGTGGATTTAGCACCTTATTTTACATAAAATAAGTCCTATAAGCCTACTCTCATAAGTTGATAAAGGTACAAACGAATAAAATGTTTATATATCACATTTTCAAATATCTGTTTTACTCCATTTTACTCGATCTCCTAAACGGTTAGAGATAGGACATCGCGGTTTTTACCAGTGGATTTAGCACCTCATTTTACATAAAATAAGTTCTATAAGTCTACTGTCAAGAGTTGATAAAGGTACAAACAAATAAAATGTTTATATATCACATTTTCAAATATCAGTTATTCTATATTTTACTCGATCTAATAAGCGGTTAAAGATAGGACATCACGGTTTTTACCAGTGGATTAAGCATCTCATTTTACATAAAATAAGTTCTAAAAGTCTACTCTCAAGAGTTGATAAGGTACAAACGAATAAAATGTTTATATATCACATTTTCAAATATCTATTATTTTCCTTTTTACTCGATCTCCTAAACGGTTAGAGATAGGACATCGCGGTTTTCACTAGTGGATTAAGCACCTCATTTTACATAAAATAAGTTCTATAAGTCTACTGTCAAGAGTTGATAAAGGTACAAACGAATAAAATGTTTATATATCACATTTTCAAATATCTGTTTTATTCCATTTTACTCGATCTCCTAAACGGTTAGAGATAGGACATCGCAGTTTTTACCAGTGGATTTAGCACCTCACTTTACATAAAATAAGTCCTATAAGTCTACTCTCAAAAGTGGATAAAGGTACAATAAAATGTTTATGAACCACATTTTCAAATATCTATTATTCTAAATATTACTCGATCATCTAAACGGTAACAGATAGAACATCGCGGTTTTTACCAGTGGATTAAGCACCTCATTTTACATTAAATAAGTCCTAAAAGTCTACTCTCAGGAGTTGATAAAAGTACAAACGAATAAAACGTTTACAAATCACATTTTCAAATATCTATTATTCTCCATTTTACTCGATCTCCTAAACGGTTAGAGATAGGTCATCGCGGTTTTCACCAGTGGAATTAGCACCTCATTTTACCTAAAATAAGTCCTATAAGTGTACTCTCAAGAGTTGATAAAGGTACAAACGAATAAAATGTTTACAAATCACATTTTCAAATATCTATTATTCTCCATTTTACTCGATCTACTAAACGGTTACAGATAGCACATCACCGTTTTCACCAGCAGAATTAGCGCCTTATTTTATATAAAATAAGTCTTATAAGTCTACCCTCATGAGTTGATAAAGGTACAAACGAATAAAATGTTTATATATCACATTTTCAAATATCTATTATTCTCCATTTTACTCGATCTCCTAAACGGTTACAGATAGCACATCGCCGTTTTCACCAGCAGAATTAGCACCTTATTTTACATTAAATAAGTCTTATAAGTCTACCCTCATGAGTTGATAAAGGTACAAACCAATAAAATGTTTATATATCACATTTTCAAATATCTGTTATTCTATATTTTCCTCGATCTAATAAGCGGTTAAAGATAGGACATCGCGGTTTTCACTAGTGGATTAAGCACCTCATTTTACATAAAATAAATTCTATAAGTCTACTCTCAAGAGTTGATAAAGGTACATACGAATAAAATGTTTATATATCACATTTTCAAGTATTTATTATTCTCCATTTTACTCGATCTCCTAAACGGTTAAAGATAGGACATCGCGGTTTTTACCAGTAGATTTAGCACTTCATTTTACATATAATAAGTCCTATAAGTCTTCTCTCAAGAGTTGATAAAGGTACAAACGAATAAAATGTTTAAATATCACATTTTCAAATATCTGTTATTCTATATTTTACTCGATCTAATAAGCGGTTAAAGATAGGGCATCACGGTTTTCACCAGCGGATTTAGCTCCTCACTTTACATAAAATAAGTCCTATAAGTCTACTCTCAAGAGTGGATAAAGGTACAATAAAATGTTTATGAACCACATTTTCAAATATCTATTATTCTCCATATTACTCGATCATCTAAACGGTTACAGATAGAATATCGCGGTTTTCACCAGTGGATTTAGCACCTCATTTTACATAAAATAAGTCCTAAAAGTCTACTCTAAAGGGTTGATAAAGGTACAAACGAATAAAATGTATATAAATCACATTTTCAAATATCTTATATTCTCCACTTTACTCAATCTCCTAAACGGTTAAAGATAGGACATCGCGGTTTTCACCAGTGGATTTAGCACCTTATTTTACATAATATAAGTTCTATAAGTCTACTCTAAAGGGTTGATAAAGGTACAAACGAATAAAATGTATATATATCACATTTTCAATTATCTGTTTTTCTCCATTTAACCCGATCTCCTAAATGGTTACAGATAGGACATCGCGGTTTTCACTAGTGGAATAAGCACCTCATATTACATAAAATAAGTCCTATAAGTCTACTCTCAAGAGTTGATAAAGGTACAAACGAACAAAATGTATAAAAATCACATTTTCAATTATCTGTTTTTCTCCATTTAACTTGATCTCCTAAATGGTTACAGATAGGACATCGCGGTTTTCACCAGTGGAATAAGCACCTCATATTACATAAAATAAGTCCTATAAGTCTACTCTCAAGAGTTGATAAAGGTTCAAACGAATAAAATGTATATAAATCACATTTTCAAATATCTATTATTTTCCATTTTACTCGATCTCCTAAACGGTTAAAAATAGGACATCGCGGTTTTCACCAGCGGATTTAGCACTTCATTTTACATAAAATAAGTCCTATAAGTTTACTCTCAGGAGTTGATAAAGGTACAAACGAATAAAATGTTTATATATCACATTTTCAAATATCTATTATTCTCCATTTTACTCGATCTCCTAAACGGTTAGAGATAGGTCATTGCGGTTTTCACCAGTGGAATTAGCACCTCATTTTACCTAAAATAAGTCCTATAAGTGTACTCTCAAGAGTTGATAAAGGTACAAACGAATAAAATGTTTACAAATCACATTTTCAAATATCTATTATTCTCCATTTTACTCGATCTCCTAAACGGTTAAAGATTGGAGATCGCGGTTTATACCAGTGGATTTAGCACTTCATTTTACATATAATAAGTCCTATAAGTCTTCTCTCAAGAGTTAATAAAGGTACAAACAAATAAAATGTTTATATATCACATTTTCAAATATCTTATATTCTTCATTTTACTCGATCTCTTAAACGGTTAAAGATTGGAGATCGCGGTTTATACCAGTGGATTTAGCACTTCATTTTACATATAATAAGTCCTATAAGTCTTCTCTCAAGAGTTGATAAAGGTACAAACAAATAAAATGTTTACAAATCACATTTTCAAATATCTATTATTCTCCATTTTACACAATCTCCTAAACGGTTACAGATAGGACATCGCGGTTTTCACTATTGGACACCTCATTTTACATCAAATAAGTCCTATAAGTCTACCCTCATGAGTTGATAAAGGTGCAAACAAATAAAATGTTTATAAATCACATTTTCATATATCTATTATTCTCCATTTTACTCGATCTCCTAAACGGTTACAGATAGCACATTGCCGTTTTCACCAGCAGATTTAGCACCTTATTTTATATAAAATAAGTCTTATAAGTCTACCCTCATGAGTTGATAAAGTTACAAACAAATAAAATGTTTATATATCACATTTTCAAATATCTTATATTCTTCATTTTACTCGATCTCTTAAACGGTTAAAGATTGGACATCGCGGTTTATACCAGTGGATTTAGCACTTCATTTTACATATAATAAGTCCTATAAGTCTTCTCTCAAGAGTTGATAAAGGTACAAACGAATAAAATGTTTATATATCACATTTTCAAATATCTATTATTCTCCATTTTACACAATCTCCTAAAATGTTAAAGATAGGACATCGCGGTTTTCACCAGTGGATTTAGCACCTCATTTCACATAAAATAAGTCCCATAAGTCTACTCTCAAGAGTTGATAAAGGTACAAACGAATTAAATGTTTGTATATCACATTTTCAAATATCTATTATTCTCCATTTTACTCGATCTCCTAAACGGTTAAAGATAGGACATCGCGGTTTTCACCAGTGGATTTAGCACCTCATTTCACATAAAATAAGTCCTATAAGTCTACTCTCAGGAGTTGATAAATTTACAAACAAATAAAATGTTTATATATCATATTTTCAAATATCTATTATTCTCTATATTACTCGATCTCCTAAACGGTAACAGATAGAACATCGCGGTTTTCACCAGCGGATTTAGCACCTCATTTTACATAAAATAAGTCCTATAAGTCTACTCTAAAGAGTTGATAAAGGTACAAACGAATAAAATGTTTATATATCACATTTTCAAATATCTATTATTATCCATTTTACTTGATCTCCTAAACGGTTAAAAATAGGTCCTTGCAATTTTCACCAGTGGATTTAGCACCTCATTTTACATAAAATAAGTCCTAAAGTCTGCTCTCAAGAGTTTATAAAGGTTCAAGCGAATAAAATGTATATATATCACATTTTCAAATATTTATTATTCTCCATTTAACTCGATCTTCTAATCGGTTAAAGATAGGACATCGCGGCTTTCACCAGTGGATTTAGCACCTTATTTTACATAAAATAAGTCCTATAAGCCTACTCTCATAAGTTGATAAAGGTACAAACGAATAAAATGTTTATATATCACATTTTCAAATATCTGTTTTACTCCATTTTACTCGATCTCCTAAACGGTTAGAGATAGGACATCGCGGTTTTCACTAGTGGATTAAGCACCTCATTTTACATAAAATAGGTTCTAAAAGTCTACTCTCAAGAGTTGATAAGGTACAAACGAATAAAATGTTTATATATCACATTTTCAAATATCAGTTATTATATATTTTACTCGATCTAATAAGCGGTTAAAGATAGGACATCACGGTTTTTACCAGTGGATTAAGCACCTCATTTTACATAAAATAAGTTCTAAAAGTCTACTCTCAAGAGTTGATAAGGTACAAACGAATAAAATGTTTATATATCACATTTTCAAATATCAGTTATTTTATATTTTACTCGATCTAATAAGCGGTTAAAGATAGGACATCACGGTTTTCACCAGTGGATTAAGCACCTCATTTTACATAAAATAAGTTCTATAAGTCTACTGTCAAGAGTTGATAAAGGTACAAACAAATAAAATGTTTATATATCACATTTTCAAATATCAGTTATTTTATATTTTACTCGATCTAATAAGCGGTTAAAGATAGGACATCACGGTTTTCACCAGTGGATTAAGCACCTCATTTTACATAAAATAAGTTCTATAAGTCTACTGTCAAGAGTTGATAAAGGTACAAACAAATAAAATGTTTATATATCACATTTTCAAATATCAGTTATTCTATATTTTACTCGATCTAATAAGCGGTTAAAGATAGGACATCACGGTTTTCACCAGTGGATTAAGCACCTCATTTTACATAAAATAAGTTCTATAAGTCTACTGTCAAGAGTTGATAAAGGTACAAACGAATAAAATGTTTATATATCACATTTTCAAATATCTGTTTTACTCCATTTTACTCGATCTCCTAAACGGTTAGAGATAGGACATCGTAGTTTTTACCAGTGGATTTAGCACCTCACTTTACATAAAATAAGTCCTATAAGTCTACTCTCAAGAGTGGATAAAGGTACAATAAAATGTTTATGAACCACATTTTCAAATATCTATTATTCTAAATATTACTCGATCATCTAAACGGTTACAGATAGAACATCGCGGTTTTCACCAGTGGATTAAGCACCTCATTTTACATTAAATAAGTCCTAAAAGTCTACTCTCAGGAGTTGAAAATGGTACAAATGAATAAAATGTTTATTTATCACATTTTCAAATATCTATTATTTTCCATTTAACTAGATCTCCTAAACGGTTAAAGATAAGGCATCGCGGTTTTCACCAGTGGATTTAGCACTTTATTTTACATAAAATAAGTTCTATAAGTGTACTCTCAAGAGTTGATAAAGGTACAAACGAATAAAATGTATATAAATCACATTTTCAAATATCTATTATTCTCCATTTTACTCGATCTCCTAAACGGTTAATGATAGGACATCGCGGTTTTCACCAGTGGATTGAGCACTTTATTTTACATAAAATAAGTCCTATAAGTCTACTCTCAAGAGTTGATAAAGGTACAAACGAATAAAATGTTTATATATCACATTTTCAAATATCTATTATTCTCCATTTTACACAATCTCCTAAACGGTTAAAGATAGGACATCGCGGTTTTCACCAGTGAATTTAGCACCTCATTTTACATAAAATAAGTCCTATAAGTCTACTCTCAGTAGTTGATAAATGTACAAACAAATAAAATGTTTATATATCACATTTTCAAATATCTATTATTCTCTATATTACTCGATCTCCTAAACGGTTACAGATAGAACACCGCGGTTTTCACCAGCGGATTTAGCACCTCATTTTACATAAAATAAGTCCTATAAGTCTACTCTAAAGAGTTGATAAAGGTACAAACGAATAAAATGTTTATATATCACATTTTCAAATATTTATTATTCTCCATATAACTCGATCTTCTAATCGGTTAAAGATAGGACATCGCGGCTTTCACCAGTGGATTTAGCACCTTATTTTACATAAAATAAGTCCTATAAGCCTACTCTCATAAGTTGATAAAGGTACAAACGAATAAAATGTTTATATATCACATTTTCAAATATCAGTTATTCTATATTTTACTCGATCTAATAAGCGGTTAAAGATAGGACATCACGGTTTTTACCAGTGGATTAAGCATCTCATTTTACATAAAATAAGTTCTAAAAGTCTACTCTCAAGAGTTGATAAGGTACAAACGAATAAAATGTTTATATATCACATTTTCAAATATCTATTATTTTCCTTTTTACTCGATCTCCTAAACGGTTAGAGATAGGACATCGCGGTTTTCACTAGTGGATTAAGCACCTCATTTTACATAAAATAAGTTCTATAAGTCTACTGTCAAGAGTTGATAAAGGTACAAACGAATAAAATGTTTATATATCACATTTTCAAATATCTGTTTTACTCCATTTTACTCGATCTCCTAAACGGTTAGAGATAGGACATCGCAGTTTTTACCAGTGGATTTAGCACCTCACTTTACATAAAATAAGTCCTATAAGTCTACTCTCAAAAGTGGATAAAGGTACAATAAAATGTTTATGAACCACATTTTCAAATATCTATTATTCTAAATATTACTCGATCATCTAAACGGTAACAGATAGAACATCGCGGTTTTCACCAGTGGATTAAGCACCTCATTTTACATTAAATAAGTCCTAAAAGTCTACTCTCAGGAGTTGATAAAAGTACAAACGAATAAAACGTTTACAAATCACATTTTCAAATATCTATTATTCTCCATTTTACTCGATCTCCTAAACGGTTAGAGATAGGTCATCGCGGTTTTCACCAGTGGAATTAGCACCTCATTTTACCTAAAATAAGTCCTATAAGTGTACTCTCAAGAGTTGATAAAGGTACAAACGAATAAAATGTTTACAAATCACATTTTCAAATATCTATTATTCTCCATTTTACTCGATCTACTAAACGGTTACAGATAGCACATCACCGTTTTCACCAGCAGAATTAGCGCCTTATTTTATATAAAATAAGTCTTATAAGTCTACCCTCATGAGTTGATAAAGGTACAAACGAATAAAATGTTTATATATCACATTTTCAAATATCTATTATTCTCCATTTTACTCGATCTCCTAAACGATAAGAGATAGGTCATCGCGGTTTTCACCAGTGGAATTAGCACCTCATTTTACCTAAAATAAGTCCTATAAGTGTACTCTCAAGAGTTGATAAAGGTACAAACGAATAAAATGTTTACAAATCACATTTTCAAATATCTATTATTCTCCATTTTACTCGATCTCCTAAACGGTTACAGATAGGACATCGCGGTTTTCACTATTGGACACCTCATTTTACATCAAATAAGTCCTATAAGTCTACCCTCATGAGTTGATAAAGGTACAAACAAATAAAATGTTTATAAATCACATTTTCAAATATCTATTATTTTCCATTTTACACGATCTCCTAAACGGTTAGAGATAGGTCATCGCGGTTTTCACCTGTGGAATAAGCACCTCAATGTACATAAAATAGGTTCTATAAGTCTACTCTCAAGAGTTGATAAAGGTACAAACGAATAAAATGTATATAAATCACATTTTCAAATATCTATTATTCTCCATTTTACTCGATCTCCTAAACGGTTAAAGATAGGACATCGCGGTTTTCACCAGTGGATTGAGCACTTTATTTTACATAAAATAAGTCCTATAAGTCTACTCTCAAGAGTTGATAAAGGTACAAACGAATAAAATGTTTATATATCACATTTTCAAATATCTATTATTCTCCATTTAACCCGATCTCCTAAATGGTTACAGATAGGACATCGCGGTTTTCACCAGTGGAATAAGCACCTCATATTACATAAAATAAGTCCTATAAGTCTACTCTCAAGAGTTGATAAAGGTACAAACTAATAAAATGTATATAAATCACATTTTCAAATATCTATTATTCTCCATTTTACTCGATCTCCTAAGCGGTCAGAGATAGGTCATCGCGGTTTTCACCAGTGGAATTAGCATCTCATTTTACCTAAAATAAGTCATATAAGTCTACTCTCAAGAGTTGATAAAGGTACAAACGAATAAAATGTATATATATCACATTTTCAAATATCTATTATTTTCCATTTTACACGATCTCCTAAACGGTTAGAGATAGGACATCGCGGTTTTCACTAGTGGATTAAGCACCTCATTTTACATAAAATAAGTCATATAAGTCTACCCTCAAGAGTTGATAAAGGTACAAACAAATAAAATGTTTATAAATCACATTTTCAAATATCTATTATTCTCCATTTTACTCGATCTCCTAAACGGTTACAGATAGCACATCGCCGTTTTCACCAGCAGAATTAGCACCTTATTTTACATTAAATAAGTCTTATAAGTCTACCCTCATGAGTTGATAAAGGTACAAACCAATAAAATGTTTATATATCACATTTTCAAATATCTGTTATTCTATATTTTCCTCGATCTAATAAGCGGTTAAAGATAGGACATCGCGGTTTTCACTAGTGGATTAAGCACCTCATTTTACATAAAATAAGTTCTATAAGTCTACTCTCAAGAGTTGATAAAGGTACAAACGAATAAAATGTTTATATTTCACATTTTCAAGTATTTATTATTCTCCATTTTACTCGATCTCCTAAACGGTTAAAGATAGGACATCGCGGTTTTTACCAGTAGATTTAGCACTTCATTTTACATATAATAAGTCCTATAAGTCTTCTCTCAAGAGTTGATAAAGGTACAAACGAATAAAATGTTTATATATCACATTTTCAAATATCTGTTATTCTATATTTTACTCGATCTAATAAGCGGTTAAAGATAGGGCATCACGGTTTTCACCAGCGGATTTAGCTCCTCACTTTACATAAAATAAGTCCTATAAGTCTACTCTCAAGAGTGGATAAAGGTACAATAAAATGTTTATGAACCACATTTTCAAATATCTATTATTCTCCATATTACTCGATCATCTAAACGGTTACAGATAGAATATCGCGGTTTTCACCAGTGGATTTAGCACCTTATTTTACATAAAATAAGTCCTAAAAGTCTACTCTAAAGGGTTGATAAAGGTACAAACGAATAAAATGTATATAAATCACATTTTCAAATATCTTATATTCTCCACTTTACTCAATCTCCTAAACGGTTAAAGATAGGACATCGCGGTTTTCACCAGTGGATTTAGCACCTTATTTTACATAATATAAGTTCTATAAGTCTACTCTAAAGGGTTGATAAAGGTACAAACGAATAAAATGTATATATATCACATTTTCAATTATCTGTTTTTCTCCATTTAACCCGATCTCCTAAATGGTTACAGATAGGACATCGCGGTTTTCACTAGTGGAATAAGCACCTCATATTACATAAAATAAGTCCTATAAGTCTACTCTCAAGAGTTGATAAAGGTACAAACGAATAAAATGTATAAAAATCACATTTTCAATTATCTGTTTTTCTCCATTTAACTTGATCTCCTAAATGGTTACAGATAGGACATCGCGGTTTTCACCAGTGGAATAAGCACCTCATATTACATAAAATAAATCCTATAAGTCTACTCTCAAGAGTTGATAAAGGTTCAAACGAATAAAATGTATATAAATCACATTTTCAAATATCTATTATTTTCCATTTTACTCGATCTCCTAAACGGTTAAAAATAGGACATCGCGGTTTTCACCAGCGGATTTAGCACTTCATTTTACATAAAATAAGTCCTATAAGTTTACTCTCAGGAGTTGATAAAGGTACAAACGAATAAAATGTTTATATATCACATTTTCAAATATCTATTATTCTCCATTTTACTCGATCTCCTAAACGGTTAGAGATAGGTCATTGCGGTTTTCACCAGTGGAATTAGCACCTCATTTTACCTAAAATAAGTCCTATAAGTGTACTCTCAAGAGTTGATAAAGGTACAAACGAATAAAATGTTTACAAATCACATTTTCAAATATCTATTATTCTCCATTTTACTCGATCTCCTAAACGGTTAAAGATTGGAGATCGCGGTTTATACCAGTGGATTTAGCACTTCATTTTACATATAATAAGTCCTATAAGTCTTCTCTCAAGAGTTGATAAAGGTACAAACAAATAAAATGTTTACAAATCACATTTTCAAATATCTATTATTCTCCATTTTACACAATCTCCTAAACGGTTACAGATAGGACATCGCGGTTTTCACTATTGGACACCTCATTTTACATCAAATAAGTCCTATAAGTCTACCCTCATGAGTTGATAAAGGTGCAAACAAATAAAATGTTTATAAATCACATTTTCATATATCTATTATTCTCCATTTTACTCGATCTCCTAAACGGTTACAGATAGCACATTGCCGTTTTCACCAGCAGATTTAGCACCTTATTTTATATAAAATAAGTCTTATAAGTCTACCCTCATGAGTTGATAAACGTACAAACAAATAAAATGTTTATATATCACATTTTCAAATATCTTATATTCTTCATTTTACTCGATCTCTTAAACGGTTAAAGATTGGACATCGCGGTTTATACCAGTGGATTTAGCACTTCATTTTACATATAATAAGTCCTATAAGTCTTCTCTCAAGAGTTGATAAAGGTACAAACGAATAAAATGTTTATATATCACATTTTCAAATATCTATTATTCTCCATTTTACACAATCTCCTAAAATGTTAAAGATAGGACATCACGGTTTTTACCAGTGGATTAAGCATCTCATTTTACATAAAATAAGTTCTAAAAGTCTACTCTCAAGAGTTGATAAGGTACAAACGAATAAAATGTTTATATATCACATTTTCAAATATCTATTATTTTCCTTTTTACTCGATCTCCTAAACGGTTAGAGATAGGACATCGCGGTTTTCACTAGTGGATTAAGCACCTCATTTTACATAAAATAAGTTCTATAAGTCTACTGTCAAGAGTTGATAAAGGTACAAACGAATAAAATGTTTATATATCACATTTTCAAATATCTGTTTTACTCCATTTTACTCGATCTCCTAAACGGTTAGAGATAGGACATCGCAGTTTTTACCAGTGGATTTAGCACCTCACTTTACATAAAATAAGTCCTATAAGTCTACTCTCAAAAGTGGATAAAGGTACAATAAAATGTTTATGAACCACATTTTCAAATATCTATTATTCTAAATATTACTCGATCATCTAAACGGTTACAGATAGAACATCGCGGTTTTCACCAGTGGATTAAGCACCTCATTTTACATTAAATAAGTCCTAAAAGTCTACTCTCAGGAGTTGATAAAAGTACAAACGAATAAAACGTTTACAAATCACATTTTCAAATATCTATTATTCTCCATTTTACTCGATCTCCTAAACGGTTAGAGATAGGTCATCGCGGTTGTCACCAGTGGAATTAGCACCTCATTTTACCTAAAATAAGTCCTATAAGTGTACTCTCAAGAGTTGATAAAGGTACAAACGAATAAAATGTTTACAAATCACATTTTCAAATATCTATTATTCTCCATTTTACTCGATCTACTAAACGGTTACAGATAGCACATCACCGTTTTCACCAGCAGAATTAGCGCCTTATTTTATATAAAATAAGTCTTATAAGTCTACCCTCATGAGTTGATAAAGGTACAAACGAATAAAATGTTTACAAATCACATTTTCAAATATCTATTATTCTCCATTTTACTCGATCTCCTAAACGGTTACAGATAGGACATCGCGGTTTTCACTATTGGACACCTCATTTTACATCAAATAAGTCCTATAAGTCTACCCTCATGAGTTGATAAAGGTACAAACAAATAAAATGTTTATAAATCACATTTTCAAATATCTATTATTTTCCATTTTACACGATCTCCTAAACGGTTAGAGATAGGTCATCGCGGTTTTCACCTGTGGAATAAGCACCTCAATGTACATAAAATAGGTTCTATAAGTCTACTCTCAAGAGTTGATAAAGGTACAAACGAATAAAATGTATATAAATCACATTTTCAAATATCTATTATTCTCCATTTTACTCGATCTCCTAAACGGTTAAAGATAGGACATCGCGGTTTTCACCAGTGGATTGAGCACTTTATTTTACATAAAATAAGTCCTATAAGTCTACTCTCAAGAGTTGATAAAGGTACAAACGAATAAAATGTTTATATATCACATTTTCAAATATCTATTATTCTCCATTTAACCCGATCTCCTAAATGGTTACAGATAGGACATCGCGGTTTTCACCAGTGGAATAAGCACCTCATATTACATAAAATAAGTCCTATAAGTCTACTCTCAAGAGTTGATAAAGGTACAAACTAATAAAATGTATATAAATCACATTTTCAAATATCTATTATTCTCCATTTTACTCGATCTCCTAAACGGTTAAAGATAGGACATCGCGGTTTTCACCAGTGGATTTAGCACCTTATTTTACATAATATAAGTTCTATAAGTCTACTCTAAAGGGTTGATAAAGGTACAAACGAATAAAATGTATATATATCACATTTTCAATTATCTGTTTTTCTCCATTTAACCCGATCTCCTAAATGGTTACAGATAGGACATCGCGGTTTTCACTAGTGGAATAAGCACCTCATATTACATAAAATAAGTCTTATAAGTCTACTCTCAAGAGTTGATAAAGGTACAAACGAATAAAATGTATAAAAATCACATTTTCAATTATCTGTTTTTCTCCATTTAACTTGATCTCCTAAATGGTTACAGATAGGACATCGCGGTTTTCACCAGTGGAATAAGCACCTCATATTACATAAAATAAATCCTATAAGTCTACTCTCAAGAGTTGATAAAGGTTCAAACGAATAAAATGTATATAAATCACATTTTCAAATATCTATTATTTTCCATTTTACTCGATCTCCTAAACGGTTAAAAATAGGACATCGCGGTTTTCACCAGCGGATTTAGCACTTCATTTTACATAAAATAAGTCCTATAAGTTTACTCTCAGGTGTTGATAAAGGTACAAACGAATCAAATGTTTATATATCACATTTTCAAATATCTATTATTCTCCATTTTACTCGATCTCCTAAACGGTTAGAGATAGGTCATTGCGGTTTTCACCAGTGGAATTAGCACCTCATTTTACCTAAAATAAGTCCTATAAGTGTACTCTCAAGAGTTGATAAAGGTACAAACGAATAAAATGTTTACAAATCACATTTTCAAATATCTATTATTCTCCATTTTACTCGATCTCCTAAACGGTTAAAGATTGGAGATCGCGGTTTATACCAGTGGATTTAGCACTTCATTTTACATATAATAAGTCCTATAAGTCTTCTCTCAAGAGTTGATAAAGGTACAAACAAATAAAATGTTTACAAATCACATTTTCAAATATCTATTATTCTCCATTTTACACAATCTCCTAAACGGTTACAGATAGGACATCGCGGTTTTCACTATTGGACACCTCATTTTACATCAAATAAGTCCTATAAGTCTACCCTCATGAGTTGATAAAGGTGCAAACAAATAAAATGTTTATAAATCACATTTTCATATATCTATTATTCTCCATTTTACTCGATCTCCTAAACGGTTACAGATAGCACATTGCCGTTTTCACCAGCAGATTTAGCACCTTATTTTATATAAAATAAGTCTTATAAGTCTACCCTCATGAGTTGATAAACGTACAAACAAATAAAATGTTTATATATCACATTTTCAAATATCTTATATTCTTCATTTTACTCGATCTCTTAAACGGTTAAAGATTGGACATCGCGGTTTATACCAGTGGATTTAGCACTTCATTTTACATATAATAAGTCCTATAAGTCTTCTCTCAAGAGTTGATAAAGGTACAAACGAATAAAATGTTTATATATCACATTTTCAAATATCTATTATTCTCCATTTTACACAATCTCCTAAAATGTTAAAGATAGGATATCGCGGTTTTCACCAGTGGATTTAGCACCTCATTTCACATAAAATAAGTCCCATAAGTCTACTCTCAAGAGTTGATAAAGGTACAAACGAATTAAATGTTTGTATATCACATTTTCAAATATCTATTATTCTCCATTTTACTCGATCTCCTAAACGGTTAAAGATAGGACATCGCGGTTTTCACCAGTGGATTTAGCACCTCATTTCACATAAAATAAGTCCTATAAGTCTACTCTCAGGAGTTGATAAATTTACAAACAAATAAAATGTTTATATATCATATTTTCAAATATCTATTATTCTCTATATTACTCGATCTCCTAAACGGTTACAGATAGAACATCGCGGTTTTCACCAGCGGATTTAGCACCTCATTTTACATAAAATAAGTCCTATAAGTCTACTCTAAAGAGTTGATAAAGGTACAAACGAATAAAATGTTTATATATCACATTTTCAAATATTTATTATTCTCCATTTAACTCGATCTTTTAATCGGTTAAAGATAGGACATCGCGGCTTTCACCAGTGGATTTAGCACCTCATTTTACATAAAATAAGTCCTATAAGTCTACTCTAAAGAGTTGATAAAGGTACAAACGAATAAAATGTTTATATATCACATTTTCAAATATTTATTATTCTCCATTTAACTCGATCTTTTAATCGGTTAAAGATAGGGCATCGCGGCTTTCACCAGCGGATTTAGCACCTCATTTTACATAAAATAAGTCCTATAAGTCTACCCTCATGAGTTGATAAAGATACAAACGAATAAAATGTTTGTATATCACATTTTCAAATATCTATTATTCTCCATTTTACTCGATCTCCTAAACGGTTAAAGATAGGACATCGCGGTTTTCACCAGTGGATTTAGCACTTCATTTTACATAAAATAAGATCTATAAGTCTACTCTCAGGAGTTGAGAAAGGTACAAACGAATAAAATGTTTATATTTCACATTTTCAAATATCTAATATTCTCAATTTTAATCGATTTCCTAAACGGTTTAAGATAGGACATCGCGGTTTTCACCATTGGACACCTCATTTTACATAAAATAAGTCCTATAAGTCTACCCTCATGAGTTGATAAAGATACAAACGAATAAAATGTTTATATATCACATTTTCAAATATCTATTATTCTCCATTTTACTCGATCTCCTAAACCGTTAAAGATAGGACATCGCGGTTTTCACCAGTGGATTTAGCACCTCATTTTACAAAAAATAAGTCCTATAAGTCTACTCTCAGGAGTTGATAAAGGAACAAACGAATAAAATGTTAATATATCACATTTTCAAATATCTATTATTCTCTATTTTACTCGATCCCCTAAACGGTTACAGGTAGAACTTTGCGGTTTTCACCAGTGGATTTAGCACCTCATTTTACATAAAATGAGTCCTATAAGTCTACTCTCAAGAGTTGATAAAGGTACAAACGAAAAAATGTTTATATATCACATTTTCAATTATCTATTATTCCCCATTTTACTCGATCTCCTAAACGGTTACAGATAGGACATCGCGGTTTTCACCATTGGACACCTCATATTACCTAAAATAAGTCCTATAAGTCTACTCTCAAATGTTGATAAAGGAACAAACGAATAAAATGTTTATATATCACATTTTCAAATATCTATTGTTCTCCATTTTAATCAATCTACTAAACGGTTACAGATAGGATATCGCGGTTTTCACCAGTGGATTTAGCACCTTATTTTACATAAAATAAGTCCTATAAGTCTACCCTCATGAGTTGATAAAGATACAAACGAATAAAATGTTTATATATCTCATTTTCAAATATCTATTATTCTCCATTTTACTCAATCTCCTAAACGGTTAAAGATAGGACATCGCGGTTTTCACCAGTGGATTTAGCACCTCATTTTACATAAAATAAGTCCTATAAGTCTACTCTCAAGAGTTGATAAAGGTACAAACGAATAAAATGTTTATATATCACAATTTCAAATATCTATTATTTTCCATTTTTCTCGATCTCTCTAAACAATTAAAGATGGGACATAGCGGTTTTCACCAGTGGATTTAGCACCTTATTTTACATAAAATAAGTCCTATAAGTCTACTCTCAAGAGTTGATAAAGGTACAAACGAATAAAATGTTTATATATATATATCAATTTCAAATATCTATTATTCTCCATTTTACTCGATCTTCTAATCGGTTAAAGATAGGACATCGCGGTTTTCACCAGTGGATTTAGCACCTCATTTTACATAAAATAAGTCCTATAAGTTTACTCTCATGAGTTGATAAAGGTACAAACGAATAAAATGTTTATATATCACATTTTCAAATATCTATTATTCTCCATTTTACTCGATCTCCTAAACGGTTACAGATAGGACATCGCGGTTTTCACCAGTAGATTTAGCACCTCATTTTACATAAAATAAGTCCTATAAGTCTACTTTCAAGAGTTGATAATGGTACAAACGAATAAAATGTTTGTATATCACATTTACAAATATCTATTTTCTCCATTCTATTCGATCTCCTAAACGGTTACAGATAGGACATCGCGGTTTTCACCAGCGGATTAAGCACCGCATTTTACATAAAATAAGACCTATAAGTCTACTCTCATGAGTTGATTAAGATACAAACGAATAAAATGTTTATATATCACATTTTCAAATATCTATTATTCTCCATTTTACTCGATTTCCTAAACGGTTAAAGATAGGACATCGCGGTTTTTACCAGTGGGTTTAGTACCTCATTTTACATAAAATAAGTCCTATAAGTCTACTCTCATGAGTTGATAAAGGTACAAACGAATAAAATGTTTGTATATCACATTTTCAAATATCTAATATTCTCCATTTTACTCGATCTCCTAAACGGTTAAAGATAGGACATCGCGGTTTTCACCAGTAGATTTAGCACCTCATTTTACATAAAATAAGTCCTATAAGTCTACTTTCAAGAGTTGATAATGGTACAAACGAATAAAATGTTTATATATCACATTTACAAATATCTATTTTTTCCATTCTATTCGATCTCCTAAACGGTTAAAGATAGGACATCGCGGTTTTCACCAGCGGATTTAGCACCTCATTTTACATAAAATAAGTAATATAAGTCTACCCTCATGAGTTGATGAAGGTACAAACGAATAAAATGTTTATATATCCATTTTCAAATATCTATTATTCTCCATTTTACACAATCTCCTAAACGGTTAAAGATAGGGCATCGCGGTTTTCACCAGTGGATTTAGCACCTCATTTTATATAAAATAAGTCCTATAAGTCTACTCTCAAGAGTTGATAAAGGTACAAACGAATAAAATGTTTATATATCACATTTTCAAATATCTATTATTCTCCATTTTACTCAATCTCCTAAACGGTTAAAGATAGGACATCGCGGTTTTCACTAGTGGATTTAGCACCTCATTTTACATAAAATAAGTCCTATAAGTCTACTCTCAAGAGATGATAAAGGTACAAACGAATAAAATGTTTATATATCACTTTTTCAAATATCTATTATTTTCCATTTTTCTCGATCTCTCTAAACAATTAAAGATGGGACATAGCGGTTTTCACCAGTGGATTTAGCACCTTATTTTACATAAAATAAGTCCTATAAGTCTACTCTCAAGAGTTGATAAAGGTACAAACGAATAAAATGTTTATATATATATATCAATTTCAAATATCTATTATTCTCCATTTTACTCGATCTTCTAATCGGTTAAAGATAGGACATCGCGGTTTTCACCAGCGGATTTAGCACCTCATTTTACATAAAATAAGTCGTATAAGTCTACTTTTATGAGTTAATAAAGGTACAAACGAATAAAATGTTTATATATCACATTTTCAAATATCTATTATTCTTAATTTTACTCGATATCGTAAACGGTTAAAGATAGGACATCGCAGTTTTCACCAGTGGATTTAGCACCTCATTTTGCATAAAATAAGTAATATAAGTCTACCCTCATGAGTTGATGAAGGAACAAACGAATAAAATGTTTATATATCCATTTTCAAATATCTATTATTCTCCATTTTACACAATCTCCTAAACGGTTAAAGATAGGGCATCGCGGTTTTCACCAGTGGATTTAGCACCTCATTTTATATAAAATAAGTCCTATAAGTCTACTCTCAAGAGTTGATAAAGGTACAAACGAATAAAATGTTTATATATCACATTTTCAAATATCTATTATTTTCCATTTTACTCGATCTCTCTAAACGGTTAAAGATAGGACATCGCGGTTTTCAAAAGCGGATTTAGCACCTCATTTTACATAAAATAAGTCGTATAAGTCTACTCTCATGAGTTGATAAAGGTACAAACGAATAAAATGTTTATGTATCACATTTTCAAATATCTATTATTCATAATTTTTTTCGATATCCTAAACGGTTAAAGATAGGACATCGCAGTTTTTACCAGTGAATTTAGCACCTCATTTTACATAAAATAAGTAATATAAGTCTACCCTCATGAGTTGATGAAGGTACAAACGTATAAAATGTTTATATATCCAATTTCAAATATCTATTATTCTCCATTTTACACAATCTCCTAAACGGTTAAAGATAGGACATCGCGGTTTACACCAGTGGATTTAGCACATAATTTTACATAAAATAAGTCCTATAAGTCTACTCTCAAGAGTTGATAAAGGTACAAACGAATAAAATGTTTATATATCACATTTTCAAATTTCTATTATTTTTCATTTTACTCGATCTCCTAAACGGTTACAGATAGGACATCGCGGTTTTCACCAGCGGATTTAGCACCTCATTTTACATAAAATAAGTCCTATAAGTCTACTCTAAAGAGTTGATAAAGGTACAAACGAATAAAATGTTTATATATCACCTTTTCAAATATCTACTATTCTCCATTTTACTCGATCTCCTAAACGGTTACAGATAGAACATCGCGGTTTTCACCAGCGGATTTAGCACCTCATTTTACATAAAATAAGTCTTATAAGTCTACTCTAAAGAGTTGATAAAGGTACAAACGAATAAAATGTTTATATATCACATTTTCAAATATTTATTATTCTCCATTTTACTCGATCTTCTAATCGGTTAAAGATAGGACATCGCGGTTTTCACCAGTGGATTTAGCACATAATTTTACATAAAATAAGTCCTATAAGTCTACTCTCAAGAGTTGATAAAGGTACAAACGAATAAAATGTTTATATATCACATTTTCAAATTTCTATTATTTTCCATTTTACTCGATCTCCTAAACGGTTACAGATAGGACATCGCGGTTTTCACCAGCGGATTTAGCACCTCATTTTACATAAAATAAGTCCTATAAGTCTACTCTAAAGAGTTGATAAAGGTACAAACGAATAAAATGTTTATATATCACATTTTCAAATTTCTATTATTTTCCATTTTACTCGATCTCCTAAACGGTTACAGATAGGACATCGCGGTTTTCACCAGCGGATTTAGCACCTCATTTTACATAAAATAAGTCCTATAAGTCTACTCTAAAGAGTTGATAAAGGTACAAACGAATAAAATGTTAATATATCACATTTTCAAATATCTATTATTCTCCATTTTACTCGAACTCCTAAACGGTTAAAGATAGGACATCGCGGTTTTCACCAGTGGATTTAGCACCTTATTTTACATAAAATAAGTCCTATACGTTTACTCTCAGAAGTTGATAAAGGTACAAACGAATAAAATGTTTATATAACACATCTTCAAATATCTATTATTCTCCATTTTACTCGATCTCCTAAACGGTTAAAGATAGGACATCGCGGTTTTCACCAGTGGATTAAGCACCTCATTTTACATAAAATAAGTTCTATAAGTCTACTCTCAGGAGTTGATAAAGGTACAAACGAATAAAATGTTTATATAACACATCTTCAAATATCTATTATTCTCCATTTTACTCGATCTCCTAAACGGTTAAAGATAGGACATCGCGGTTTTCACCAGTGGATTTAGCACCTCATTTTACATAAAATAAGTAATATAAGTCTACTCTCATGAGTTGATAAAGGTACAAACGAATAAAATGTTTATATATCACATTTTCAAATATTTATTATTCTCCATTTTACTCGATCTTCTAATCGGTTAATGATAGGACATCGCGGTTTTCACCAGTGGATTTAGCACCTTATTTTACATAAAATAAGTCCTATACGTTTACTCTCAGAAGTTGATAAAGGTACAAACGAATAAAATGTTTATATAACACATCTTCAAATATCTATTATTCTCCATTTTACTCGATCTCCTAAACGGTTAAAGATAGGACATCGCGGTTTTCACCAGTGGATTAAGCACCTCATTTTACATAAAATAAGTTTTATAAGTCTACTCTCAGGAGTTGATAAAGGTACAAACGAATAAAATGTTAATATATCACATTTTCAAATATCTATTATTCTCCATTTTACTCGAACTCCTAAACGGTTAAAGATAGGACATCGCGGTTTTTACCAGTGGATTTAGCACCTTATTTTAAATAAAATAAGTCCTATAAGTCTACTCTCATGAGTTAATAAAGGTACAAACGAATAAAATGTTTGTATATCACATTTTCAAATATCTATTATTCTCCATTTTACTCGATCTCCTAAACGGTTAAAGATAGGACATCGCGGTCTTCACCAGTGGATTTAGCAACTCATTTTACATAAAATAAGTCTTATAAGTCTACTTTCAAGAGTTGATAAAGGTACAAACGAATAAAATGTTTATATATCACATTTACAAATATCTATTTTTTCCATTCTATTCGATCTCCTAAACGGTTAAAGATAGGACATCGCGGTTTTCACCAGCGGATTTAGCACCTCATTTTACATAAAATAAGTCGTATAAGTCTACTCTCATCAGTTGATAAAGGTACAAACGAATAAAATGATTATATATCACATTTTCAAATATCTATTATTCTTAATTTTACTCGATATCCTAAACGGTTAAAGATAGGACATCGCAGTTTTCACCAGTGGATTTAGCACCTCATTTTACATAAAATAAGTAATATAAGTCTACCCTCATGAGTTGATAAAGGTACAAACAAATAAAATGTTTATATATCACATTTTCAAATATCTATTATTCTTAATTTTACTCGATCTCCTGAACGGTTAAAGATAGGACATCGCGGTTATTACCAGTGGATTTAGCACCATATTTTACATAAAATAAGTCCTATAAGTCTACTCTCAGGAGTTGATAAAGGTACAAACGAATAAAATTTTTATATATCACATTTTCAAATGTCTATTCTCCATTTTACTCGATCTCCTATACGGTTACTGATTGGACATCGCGGTTTTCACCAGTGGATTTAGCACCTCATTTTACATAAAATAAGTCCTATAAGTCTACTCTCAGAAGTTGATAAAGGTACAAACGAATAAAATGTTTATATAACACATCTTCAAATATCTAATATTCTCCATTTTACTCGATTTCCTAAAAGGTTAAAGATAGGACATCGCGGTTTTTACCAGTGGATTTAGCACCTCATTTTACATAAATTAAATCCTATAAGTCTCCTCCCAAGAGTTGATATAGGTACAAACGAATAAAATGTTAATATATTACATTTTCAAATATCTTTTATTCTACATTTTACTCAACCTCCTAAACGGTTAAAGATAGGACATCGCGGTTTTCACCAGTGGATTTAGCACCTTATTTTACATAAAATAAGTCCTATAAGTCTACCCTCATGAGTTGATAAAGATACAAACGAATAAAATGTTTTTCTATCACATTATCAAATATCTATTGTTCTCCATTTTACTCGATCTCCTAAACGGTTAAAGATAGGACATCGCGGTTTTCACCAGTGGATTTAGCACCTCATTTTACATAAAATAAGTTTTATAAGTCTACTCTCAGGAGTTGATAAAGGTACAAACTAATAAAATGTTTATATATCACATTTTCAAATATCTATTATTCTCCATTTTACTCGATCTCCTAAACGGTTACAGATAGGACATCGCGGTTTTCACCAGTGGATTTAGCACCTCATTTTACATAAAATAAGTTTTATAAGTCTACTCTCAGGAGTTGATAAAGGTACAAACGAATAAAATGTCTATATATCTCATTTTCAAATATCTATTATTTTTATTTTACTCGATCTCCTAAACGGTTACAGATAGGACATCGCGGTCCTCACCAGCGGATTTAGCACCTCATTTTACATAAAATAAGTCCTATAAGTCTACTCTAATGAGTTGATAAAGGAACAAACGAATAAAATGTTTATATATCACATTTTCATATATCAATTATTCTCCATTTTACTCGATCTCCTAAACGGTTACAGATAGGACATCGCGGTTCTCACCAGCGGATTAAGCACCTCATTTTACATAAAATAAGTCCTATAAGTCTACTCTAATGAGTTGATAAAGGAACAAACGAATAAAATGTTTATATATCACATTTTCATATATCAATTATTATCCATTTTACTCGATCTCCTAAACGGTTAAAGATAGGACATCGCGGTTTTCACCAGTGGATTTAGCACCTAATTTTACATAAAATAAGTTTTATAAGTCTACTCTCAGGAGTTGACAAAGGTACAAACGAATAAAATGTTTATATATCACATTTTCAAATATCTATTATTCTCCATTTTACTCGATCTCCTAAACGGTTAAAGATAGGACATCGCGGTTTTCACCAGTGGATTTAGCACCTAATTTTACATAAAATAAATCCTATAAGTCTACCCTCATGAGTTGATAAGGATACAAACGAATAAAATGTTTATATATCACATTTTTAAATATCTATTATTCTTCATTTTACTCGATCTCCTAAACGGTTAAAGATAGGACATCGCGGTTTTCACCAGTGGATTTAGCACCTAATTTTACATAAAATAAGTTTTATAAGTCTACTCTCAGGAGTTGATAAAGATACGAACGAATAAAATGTTTTTCTATCACATTTTCAAATATCTATTATTCTCCATTTTACTCGATCTCCTAAACGGTTAAAGATAGGACATCGCGGTTTTCACCAGTGGATTTAGCACCTAATTTTACATAAAATAAATCCTATAAGTCTACCCTCATGAGTTGATAAAGATACAAACGAATAAAATGTTTATATATCACATTTTTAAATATCTATTATTCTTCATTTTACTCGATCTTCTAAACGGTTAAAGATAGGACATCGCGGTTTTCACCAGTGGATTTAGCAACTCATTTTACATAAAATAAGTCCTATAAGTCTACTTTCAAGAGTTGATAAAGGTACAAACGAATAAAATGTTTATATATCACATTTACAAATATCTATTTTTTCCATTCTATTCGATCTCCTAAACGGTTAAAGATAGGACATCGCGGTTTTCACCAGCGGATTTAGCACCTCATTTTACATAAAATAAGTCGTATAAGTCTACTCTCATCAGTTGATAAAGGTACAAACGAATAAAATGTTTATATATCACATTTTCTAATATCTATTATTTTTAATTTTACTCGATATCCTAAACGGTTACAGATAGAACATCGCGGTTTTCACTAGTGAGTTGAGCACCTTATTTTTACATAAAATAAGTCCCATAAGTCTACTCTAAAGAGTTGATAAAGGTACAAACGAATAAAATGTTTGAATATCACATTTTCAAATATCTATTATTCTCCATTTTACTCGATCTCCTAAACGGTTAAAGATAGGACATCGCGGTTTTCACCAGCGGATTTAGCACCTCATTTTACATAAAATAAGTCCTATAACTCTACTTTAATGAGTTGATAAAGGTACAAACAAATAAAATGTTTATATATCACATTTTCAAATATCTATTATTATTAATTTTACTCGATATCCTAAACGGTTAAAGATAGGACATCGCAGTTTTCACCAGTGGATTTAGCACCTCATTTTACATAAAATAAGTAATATAAGTCTACCCTCATGAGTTGATAAAGGTACAAACAAATAAAATGTTTATATATCACATTTTCAAATATCTATTATTCTTAATTTTACTCGATCTCCTAAACGGTTAAAGATAGGACATCGCGGTTATTACCAGTGGATTTAGCACCATATTTTACATAAAATAAGTCCTATAAGTCTACTCTCAGGAGTTGATAAAGGTACAAACGAATAAAATTTTTATATATCACATTTTCAAATGTCTATTCTCCATTTTACTCGATCTCCTATACGGTTACTGATTGGACATCGCGGTTTTCACCAGTGGATTTAGCACCTCATTTTACATAAAATAAGTCCTATAAGTCTACTTTCATAAGTTAATAAAGGTACAAACGAATAAAATGTTTATATATCATATTTTCAAATATCTATTATTTTTATTTTACTCGATCTCCTAAATGGTTAAAGATAGGGCATCGCGGTTTTCACAAGTGGATTTAGCACCTCATTTTACATAAAATAAGTCCTATAAGTCTACTCTCATGAGTTGATAAAGGTACAAACGAATAAAATGTTTATGTATCGCATTTTCAAATATCTATTGTTCTCCATTTTAATCAATCTACTAAACGGTTACAGATAGAACATCGCGGTTTTCACCAGTGGATTGAGCACCTCATTTTACATAAAATAAGTCCTATAAGTCTACTCTCAAGAGTTGTTAAAGGTACAATCGAATAAAATGTTTATATATCACATTTTCAAATATCTATTATTCTCCATTTTACTCGATCTCCTAAACGGTTACAGATAGGACATCGCGGTTTTCACCAGTGGATTTAGCACCTCATTTTACATAAAATAAGTCCTATAAGTCTACTGTCAGGAGTTGATAAAGGTACAAACGAATAAAATGTTTATATATCACATTTTCAAATATCTATTATTTTCCATTTTACTCGATCTCTCTAAACAAATAAAGATTGGACATGGCGGTTTTCACCAGTGGATTTAGCACCTCATTTTACATAAAATAAGTCCTATAAGTCTACTGTCAGGAGTTGATAAAGGTACAAACGAATAAAATGTTTATATATCACATTTTCAAATATCTATTATTTTCCATTTTACTCGATCTCTCTAAACAATTAAAGATTGGACATGGCGGTTTTCACCAGTGGATTTAACACCTCATTTTACATAAAATAAGTCCTATAAGTCTACTCTCAAGAGTTGATAAAGGTACAAACGAATAAAATGTTTATATATCACATTTTCAAATATCTATTATTTTCCATTTTACTCGATCTCTCTAAACAATTAAAGATAGGACATGGCGGTTTTCACCAGTGGATTTAGCACCTCATTTTACATAAAATAAGTCCTATAAGTCTACTCTAAAGAGTTGATAAAGGTACAAACGAATAAAATGTTTATATATCACATTTTCAAATATCTATTATTCTCCATTTTACTCGATCTTCTTAACGGTTAAAGATAGGACATAGCAGTTTTCACCAGTGGATTTAGCACTTCATTTTACATAAAATAAGTAATATAAGTCTACCCTCATGAGTTGATAAAGGTACAAACAAATAAAATGTTTATATATCACATTTTCAAATATCTATTATTCTTAATTTTACTCGATCTCCTAAACGGTTAAAGATAGGACATCGCGGTTATTACCAGTGGATTTAGCACCATATTTTACATAAAATAAGTCCTATAAGTCTACTCTCAGGAGTTGATAAAGGTACAAACGAATAAAATGTTTATATATCACATTTTCAAATATCTATTATTCTTAATTTTACTCGATATCCTAAACGGTTAAAGATAGGACATCGCAGTTTTCACCAGTGGATTTAGCACCTCATTTTACATAAAATAAGTAATATAAGTCTACCCTCATGAGTTGATAAAGGTACAAACAAATAAAATGTTTATATATCACATTTTCAAATATCTATTATTCTTAATTTTACTCGATCTCCTAAACGGTTAAAGATAGGACATCGCGGTTATTACCAGTGGATTTAGCACCATATTTTACATAAAATAAGTCCTATAAGTCTACTCTCAGGAGTTGATAAAGGTACAAACGAATAAAATTTTTATATATCACATTTTCAAATGTCTATTCTCCATTTTACTCGATCTCCTATACGGTTACTGATTGGACATCGCGGTTTTCACCAGTGGATTTAGCACCTCATTTTACATAATATAAGTCCTATAAGTCTACTGTCAGGAGTTGATAAAGGTACAAACGAATAAAATGTTTATATATCACATTTTCAAATATCTATTATTTTCCATTTTACTCGATCTCTCTAAACAATTAAAGATTGGACATGGCGGTTTTCACCAGTGGATTTAGCACCTCATTTTACATAAAATAAGTCCTATAAGTCTACTCTCAAGAGTTGATAAAGGTACAAACGAATAAAATGTTTATATATCACATTTTCAAATATCTATTATTTTCCATTTTACTCGATCTCTCTAAACAATTAAAGATAGGACATGGCGGTTTTCACCAGTGGATTTAGCACCTCATTTTACATAAAATAAGTCCTATAAGTCTACTCTAAAGAGTTGATAAAGGTACAAACGAATAAAATGTTTATATATCACATTTTCAAATATCTATTATTCTCCATTTTACTCGATCTTCTTAACGGTTAAAGATAGGACATAGCAGTTTTCACCAGTGGATTTAGCACTTCATTTTACATAAAATAAGTAATATAAGTCTACCCTCATGAGTTGATAAAGGTACAAACGAATAAAATGTTTATAAATCACATTTTCAAATATCTATTATTTTCCATTTTACTCGATCTCCTAAACGGTTACAGATAGGACATCGCGGTTTTCACCAGCGGATTAAGCACCTCATTTTACATAAAGTAAGTCGTATAAGTCTACTCTCATGAGTTGATAAAGGTACAAACGATAAAAATGTTTATATATCTCATTTTCAAATATCTATTATTCTTAATTTTACTCGATCTCCTAAACGGTTACAGATAGGACATCGCGGTTTTCACAAGTGGATTTAGCACCCCATTTTACATAAAATATGTCCAATAAGTCTACTTTTAAGAGTCGATAAAGGTAAAAACGAATAAAATGTTTATATATCACATTTGCAAGAATCTATTTTTTCCATTCTATTCGATCTCCTAAACGGTTACAGATAGGACAACGCGGTTTTCACTATTGGACACCTCATTTTACATAAAATAGACCCTATAAGTCTAGTTTCAAGAGTTGATAAAGGTACAAACGAATAAAATGTTTATATATCACACTTTCAAATATCTATTATTCTCCATTTTACTCGATCTCCTAAACGGTTAAAGATAGGATATCGCGGTTTTCACCTGTGGATTTAGCACCTCATTTTACATAAAATAAGTCCTATAAGTCTACTCTCAGGAGTTGATAAAGGTACAAACAAATAAAATGTTTATATATCACATTTTCAAATATTTATTATTCTCCATTTTACTCGATCTCCTAAACGGTTAAAGATAGGATGTCGCGGTTTTTACCAGTGGATTTAGCACCTCATTTTACATAAAATAAGTTCTATAAGTCTACTCTCAAAAGTTGATAAAGGTACAAACGAATAAATTGTTTATATATCACATTTTCAAATATCTTATATTCTCCATTTTACTCGATCTCTTAAACGGTTAAAGATTGGACATCGCGGTTTTTACCAGTGGATTTAGCACCTCATTTTACATATAAAAAGTCCTATAAGTCTACTCTCAAGAGTTGATAAAGGTACAAACGAATAAAATTGTTATGGCCGCGGTAGATTGCGACCAAGATTGCCTTGACGGCGACCTTGCCCCGCCACAACATACAGATGTTGGAAAAGAAATGGTGCGCGCGCTGGAGCGACTTGGGCCGCCATTGGTACTTTTTTGAATGTAATGAAGAACGGTGTAATACAGTAATTTATGTAATGTAATTAGTTAGTTGTAATAAATGAGTTATATGGAGTTCTGATTGATTTAATGGTAATCCACAACAAAAATGTTTATATATCACATTTTCAAATATCTATTATTCTCGATTTTACTCAATCTCCTAAACGGTTAAAGATAGGACATCGCAGTTTTCACCAGTGGATTTAGCACCTCATTTTACATAAAATAAGTCCTATAAGTCTACTGTCAGGAGTTGATAAAGGTACAAACGAATAAAATGTTTATATATCACATTTTCAAATATCTATTATTTTCCATTTTACTCGATCTCTCTAAACAATTAAAGATTGGACATGGCGGTTTTCACCAGTGGATTTAGCACCTCATTTTACATAAAATAAGTCCTATAAGTCTACTCTCAAGAGTTGATAAAGGTGCAAACGAATAAAATGTTTATATATCACATTTTGAAATATCTATTATTTTCCATTTTACTCGATCTCTCTAAACAATTAAAGATAGGACATGGCGGTTTTCACCAGTGGATTTAGCACCTCATTTTACATAAAATAAGTCCTATAAGTCTACTCTAAAGAGTTGATAAAGGTACAAACGAATAAAATGTTTGTATATCACATTTTCAAATATTTATTATTCTCCATTTTACTCGATCTTCTAATCGGTTAAAGATAGGGCATGGCGGTTTTCACCAGTGGATTTAGCAGCTCATTTTACATAAAATAAGTCCTATAAGTCTACTCTCAAGAGTTGATAAAGGTACAAACGAATAAAATGTTTATATATCACATTTTCAAATATCTATTATTTTCCATTTTACTCGATCTCTCTAAACAATTAAAGATAGGACATCGCGGTTTTCACCAGTGGATTTAGCACCTCATTTTACATAATATAAGTCCTTTAAGTCTACTGTCAGGAGTTGATAAAGGTACAAACGAATAAAATGTTTATATATCACATTTTCAAATATCTATTATTTTCCATTTTACTCGATCTCTCTAAACAATTAAAGATTGGACATGGCGGTTTTCACCAGTGGATTTAGCACCTCATTTTACATAAAATAAGTCCTATAAGTCTACTCTCAAGAGTTGATAAAGGTACAAACGAATAAAATGTTTATATATCACATTTTCAAATATCTATTATTTTCCATTTTACTCGATCTCTCTAAACAATTAAAGATAGGACATGGCGGTTTTCACCAGTGGATTTAGCACCTCATTTTACATAAAATAAGTCCTATAAGTCTACTCTAAAGAGTTGATAAAGGTACAAACGAATAAAATGTTTATATATCACATTTTCAAATATCTATTATTCTCCATTTTACTCGATCTTCTTAACGGTTAAAGATAGGACATAGCAGTTTTCACCAGTGGATTTAGCACTTCATTTTACATAAAATAAGTAATATAAGTCTACCCTCATGAGTTGATAAAGGTACAAACGAATAAAATGTTTATAAATCACATTTTCAAATATCTATTATTTTCCATTTTACTCGATCTCCTAAACGGTTACAGATAGGACATCGCGGTTTTCACCAGCGGATTAAGCACCTCATTTTACATAAAGTAAGTCGTATAAGTCTACTCTCATGAGTTGATAAAGGTACAAACGATAAAAATGTTTATATATCTCATTTTCAAATATCTATTATTCTTAATTTTACTCGATCTCCTAAACGGTTACAGATAGGACATCGCGGTTTTCACAAGTGGATTTAGCACCCCATTTTACATAAAATATGTCCAATAAGTCTACTTTTAAGAGTCGATAAAGGTAAAAACGAATAAAATGTTTATATATCACATTTGCAAGTATCTATTTTTTCCATTCTATTCGATCTCCTAAACGGTTACAGATAGGACAACGCGGTTTTCACTATTGGACACCTCATTTTACATAAAATAGACCCTATAAGTCTAGTTTCAAGAGTTGATAAAGGTACAAACGAATAAAATGTTTATATATCACACTTTCAAATATCTGTTATTCTCCATTTTACTCGATCTCCTAAACGGTTAAAGATAGGATATCGCGGTTTTCACCTGTGGATTTAGCACCTCATTTTACATAAAATAAGTCCTATAAGTCTACTCTCAGGAGTTGATAAAGGTACAAACAAATAAAATGTTTATATATCACATTTTCAAATATTTATTATTCTCCATTTTACTCGATCTCCTAAACGGTTAAAGATAGGATGTCGCGGTTTTTACCAGTGGATTTAGCACCTCATTTTACATAAAATAAGTTCTATAAGTCTACTCTCAAAAGTTGATAAAGGTACAAACGAATAAATTGTTTATATATCACATTTTCAAATATCTTATATTCTCCATTTTACTCGATCTCTTAAACGGTTAAAGATTGGACATCGCGGTTTTTACCAGTGGATTTAGCACCTCATTTTACATATAAAAAGTCCTATAAGTCTACTCTCAAGAGTTGATAAAGGTACAAACGAATAAAATTGTTATGGCCGCGGTAGATTGCGACCAAGATTGCCTTGACGGCGACCTTGCCCCGCCACAACATACAGATGTTGGAAAAGAAATGGTGCGCGCGCTGGAGCGACTTGGGCCGCCATTGGTACTTTTTTGAATGTAATGAAGAACGGTGTAATACAGTAATTTATGTAATGTAATTAGTTAGTTGTAATAAATGAGTTATATGGAGTTCTGATTGATTTAATGGTAATCCACAACAAAAATGTTTATATATCACATTTTCAAATATCTATTATTCTCGATTTTACTCAATCTCCTAAACGGTTAAAGATAGGACATCGCAGTTTTCACCAGTGGATTTAGCACCTCATTTTACATAAAATAAGTCCTATAAGTCTACTGTCAGGAGTTGATAAAGGTACAAACGAATAAAATGTTTATATATCACATTTTCAAATATCTATTATTTTCCATTTTACTCGATCCCTCTAAACAATTAAAGATTGGACATGGCGGTTTTCACCAGTGGATTTAGCACCTCATTTTACATAAAATAAGTCCTATAAGTCTACTCTCAAGAGTTGATAAAGGTGCAAACGAATAAAATGTTTATATATCACATTTTGAAATATCTATTATTTTCCATTTTACTCGATCTCTCTAAACAATTAAAGATAGGACATGGCGGTTTTCACCAGTGGATTTAGCACCTCATTTTACATAAAATAAGTCCTATAAGTCTACTCTAAAGAGTTGATAAAGGTACAAACGAATAAAATGTTTATATATCACATTTTCAAATATTTATTATTCTCCATTTTACTCGATCTTCTAATCGGTTAAAGATAGGGCATGGCGGTTTTCACCAGTGGATTTAGCAGCTCATTTTACATAAAATAAGTCCTATAAGTCTACTCTCAAGAGTTGATAAAGGTACAAACGAATAAAATGTTTATATATCACATTTTCAAATATCTATTATTTTCCATTTTACTCGATCTCTCTAAACAATTAAAGATAGGACATGGCGGTTTTCACCAGTGGATTTAGCACCTCATTTTACATAAAATAAGTCCTATAAGTCTACTCTCTAGAGTTGATAAAGGTAGAAACGAATAAAATGTTTATATATATATATCAATTTCAAATATCTATTATTCTCCATTTTACTCGATCTTCTAATCGGTTAAAGATAGGACATCGCGGTTTTCACCAGTGGATTTAGCACCTTATTTTACATAAAATAAGTCCTATAAGTCTACTCTCATGAGTTGATAAAGGTACAAACGAATAAAATGTTTTTAAATCACATTTTCAAATATCTATTATTCTCCATTTTACTCGATCTTCTAATCGGTTAAAGATAGGGCATGGCGGTTTTCACCAGTGGATTTAGCAGCTCATTTTACATAAAATAAGTCCTATAAGTCTACTCTCATGAGTTGATAAAGGTACAAACGAATAAAATGTTTTTAAATCACATTTTCAAATATTTATTATTCTCCATTTTAGTCGATCTCCTAAACGGTTAAAGATAGGACATCGCCGTTATTACCAGTGGATTTAGCACCATATTTTACATAAAATAAGTCCTATAAGTCTACTCTCAGGAGTTGATAAAGGTACAAACGAATAAAATTTTTATATATCTCATTTTCAAAAGTCTATTCTCCATTTTACTCGATCTCCTATACGGTTACTGATAGGACATCGCGGTTTTCACCAGCGGATTTAGCACCTTATTTTACATAAAATAAGTGCTATAAGTCTACTCTCATAAGTTGATAAAGGTACAAACGAATAAAATGTTTATATATCACATTTTCAAATATTTATTATTTTCCATTTTACTCGATCTTCTAATCGGTTAAATATAGGACATCGCGGTTTTCACCAGTGGATTTAGCACCTTATTTTACATAAAATGAGTGCTATAAGTCTACTCTCATAAGTTGATAAAGGTACAAACGAATGAAATGTTTATATATCACATTTTCAAATATCTATTATTCTCCATTTTACTCGATCTTCTAATCGGTTAAATATAGGACATCGCGGTTTTCACCAGTGGATTTAGCACCTTATTTTACATAAAATGAGTGCTATAAGTCTACTCTCATAAGTTGATAAAGGTACAAACGAATAAAATGTTTATATATCACATTTTCAAATATTTATTATTCTCCATTTTACTCGATCTTCTAATCGGTTAAATATAGGACATCGCGGTTTTCACCAGTGGATTTAGCACCTTATTTTACATAAAATGAGTGCTATAAGTCTACTCTCATAAGTTGATAAAGGTACAAACGAATAAAATGTTTATATGTCACATTTTCAAATATTTATTATTCTCCATTTTACTCGATCTTCTAATCGGTTAAAGATAGGGCATGGCGGTTTTCACCAGTGGATTTAGCAGCTCATTTTACATAAAATAAGTCCTATAAGTCTACTCTCAAGAGTTGATAAAGGTACAAACGAATAAAATGTTTATATATCACATTTTCAAATATCTATTATTTTCCATTTTACTCGATCTCTCTAAACAATTAAAGATAGGACATGGCGGTTTTCACCAGTGGATTTAGCACCTCATTTTACATAAAATAAGTCCTATAAGTTTACTCTCAAGAGTTGATAAAGGTAGAAACGAATAAAATGTTTATATATATATATCAATTTCAAATATCTATTATTCTCCATTTTACTCGATCTTCTAATCGGTTAAAGATAGGACATCGCGGTTTTCACCAGTGGATTTAGCACCTTATTTTACATAAAATAAGTCCTATAAGTCTACTCTCATGAGTTGATAAAGGTACAAACCAATAAAATGTTTTTAAATCACATTTTCAAATATCTATTATTCTCCATTTTACTCGATCTCCTAAACGGTTAAAGATAGGACATCGCGGTTTTCACCATTGGACACCTCATTTTACATAAAATAAGTCCTATAAGTCTACTATCAAGAGTTGATAAAGGTACAAAGGAATAAAATGTTTATATATCACATTTTCAAATATCTATTATTCTCCATTTTACTCGATCTTCTAAACGGTTAAAGATAGGACATCGCGGTTTTCACCAGTGGGTTTAGCACCTTATTTTACATAAAATAAGTCCTATAAGTCTACTCTCATGAGTTGATAAAGGTACAAACGAATAAAATGTTTTTATATCACATTTTCAAATATCTATTATTCTCCATTTTACTCGATCTCCTAAACGGTTACAGATAGGACATCGCGGATTTCACCAGCGGATTTAGCACCTTATTTTACATAAAATAAGTAATATAAGTCTACTCTAAAGAGTTGATAAAGGTACAATCGAATAAAATGTTTATATATCACATTTTCAAATATTTATTATTCTCCATTTTACTCGATCTTCTAATCGGTTAAAGATAGGACATCGAGGTTTTCACCAGTGGATTTAACACTTTATTTTACATAAAATAAGTCCTATAAGTCTTCTCTCATAAGTTAATAAAGGTACAAACGAATAAAATGTTTATATATCACATTTTCAAATATCTTTTATTCTCCATTTTACTCGATCTCCTAAACGGTTACAGATAGGACATCGCGGATTTCACCAGCGGATTTAGCACCTTATTTTACATAAAATAAGTAATATAAGTCTACTCTAAAGAGTTGATAAAGGTACAATCGAATAAAATGTTTATATATCACATTTTCAAATATTTATTATTCTCCATTTTACTCGATCTTCTAATCGGTTAAAGATAGGACATCGAGGTTTTCACCAGTGGATTTAACACTTTATTTTAGATAAAATAAGTCCTATAAGTCTTCTGTCATAAGTTAATAAAGGTACAAACGAATAAAATGTTTATATATCACATTTTCAAATATCTTTTATTCTCCATTTTACTCGATCACCTAAACGGTTACAGATAGAACTTCGCGGTGTTTACCAGTGGATTTAGCACCTCATTTTACATATAAAAAGTCCTATAAGTCTACTCTAATGAGTTGATAAAGGTACAAACGAATAATATGTTTGTATATCACATTTTCAAATATCTATTATTCTCCATTTTACTCGATCTTCTAATCGGTTAAAGATAGGACATCGAGGTTTTCACCAGTGGATTTAGCACCTTATTTTACATAAAATAAGTCCTATAAGTCTACTCTCATGAGTTGATAAAGGTACAAACGAATAAAATGTTTATATATCACATTTTCCAATATCTATTATTCTCCATTTTACTCGATCTCCTAAACGGTTACAGATAGGACATCGCGGTTTTCACCAGCGGATTTAGCACCTCATTTTACATAAAATAAGTCCTATAAGTCTACTCTAAATAGTTGATAAAAGTACAAATGAATAAAATGTTTATATATCATATTTTCAAATATTTATTATTCTCCATTTTACTCGATCTCCTATACGGTTACTGATTGGACATCGCGGTTTTCACCACTGGATTTAGCACCTCAGTTTACATAAAATAAGTCCTATAAGTCTACTCTCAGGAGTTGATAAAGGTACAAACAAATAAATTGTTTATATATCACATTTTCAAATATCTATTATTCTCCATTTTACTCGATCTCCTAAACGGTTAAACACAGGACATCGCAATTTTCACCAGTGGATTTAGCACCTCAATTTACATAAGATAGTCCTATAAGTCTACTCTCAAGAGTTGATAAAGGTGCAAACGAATAAAATGCTTATACATCACATTTTCAAATATCTATTATTCTCCATATTACTTGATCACCAAAACGGTTACAGATAGAACTTCACGGTGTTTACCAGTGGATTTAGCACCTCATTTTACATATAAAAAGTATTATAAGTCTACTCTCAAGAGTTGATAAAAGTACAAACGAATAAAATGTTTATATATCACATTTTCAAATATCTATTATTCTCGATTTTACTCAATCTCCTAAACGGTTAAAGATAGGACATCCCAGTTTTCACCAGTGGATTTTGCACCTCATTTTACATAAAATAAGTCCTATAAGTCTCCTCCCAAGAGTTGATAAAGGTACAAACGAATAAAATGTTTATAAATCACATTTTCAAATATCTATTATTCTCCATTTTACTCGATCTCCTATACGGTTACTGATTGGACATCGCGGTTTTCACCAGTGGATTTAGCACCTCATTTTACATAAAATAAGTCCTATAAGTCTACTCTCAGAAGTTGATAAAGGTACAAACGAATAAAATGTTTATATAACACATCTTCAAATATCTAATATTCTCCATTTTACTCGATTTCCTAAAAGGTTAAAGATAGGACATCGCGGTTTTTACCAGTGGATTTAGCACCTCATTTTACATAAATTAAATCCTATAAGTCTCCTCCCAAGAGTTGATATAGGTACAAACGAATAAAATGTTAATATATTACATTTTCAAATATCTTTTATTCTACATTTTACTCAACCTCCTAAACGGTTAAAGATAGGACATCGCGGTTTTCACCAGTGGATTTAGCACCTTATTTTACATAAAATAAGTCCTATAAGTCTACCCTCATGAGTTGATAAAGATACAAACGAATAAAATGTTTTTCTATCACATTATCAAATATCTATTGTTCTCCATTTTACTCGATCTCCTAAACGGTTAAAGATAGGACATCGCGGTTTTCACCAGTGGATTTAGCACCTCATTTTACATAAAATAAGTTTTATAAGTCTACTCTCAGGAGTTGATAAAGGTACAAACTAATAAAATGTTTATATATCACATTTTCAAATATCTATTATTCTCCATTTTACTCGATCTCCTAAACGGTTACAGATAGGACATCGCGGTTTTCACCAGTGGATTTAGCACCTCATTTTACATAAAATAAGTTTTATAAGTCTACTCTCAGGAGTTGATAAAGGTACAAACGAATAAAATGTCTATATATCTCATTTTCAAATATCTATTATTTTTATTTTACTCGATCTCCTAAACGGTTACAGATAGGACATCGCGGTCCTCACCAGCGGATTTAGCACCTCATTTTACATAAAATAAGTCCTATAAGTCTACTCTAATGAGTTGATAAAGGAACAAACGAATAAAATGTTTATATATCACATTTTCATATATCAATTATTCTCCATTTTACTCGATCTCCTAAACGGTTACAGATAGGACATCGCGGTTCTCACCAGCGGATTAAGCACCTCATTTTACATAAAATAAGTCCTATAAGTCTACTCTAATGAGTTGATAAAGGAACAAACGAATAAAATGTTTATATATCACATTTTCATATATCAATTATTATCCATTTTACTCGATCTCCTAAACGGTTAAAGATAGGACATCGCGGTTTTCACCAGTGGATTTAGCACCTAATTTTACATAAAATAAGTTTTATAAGTCTACTCTCAGGAGTTGACAAAGGTACAAACGAATAAAATGTTTATATATCACATTTTCAAATATCTATTATTCTCCATTTTACTCGATCTCCTAAACGGTTAAAGATAGGACATCGCGGTTTTCACCAGTGGATTTAGCACCTAATTTTACATAAAATAAATCCTATAAGTCTACCCTCATGAGTTGATAAGGATACAAACGAATAAAATGTTTATATATCACATTTTTAAATATCTATTATTCTTCATTTTACTCGATCTCCTAAACGGTTAAAGATAGGACATCGCGGTTTTCACCAGTGGATTTAGCACCTAATTTTACATAAAATAAGTTTTATAAGTCTACTCTCAGGAGTTGATAAAGATACGAACGAATAAAATGTTTTTCTATCACATTTTCAAATATCTATTATTCTCCATTTTACTCGATCTCCTAAACGGTTAAAGATAGGACATCGCGGTTTTCACCAGTGGATTTAGCACCTAATTTTACATAAAATAAATCCTATAAGTCTACCCTCATGAGTTGATAAAGATACAAACGAATAAAATGTTTATATATCACATTTTTAAATATCTATTATTCTTCATTTTACTCGATCTTCTAAACGGTTAAAGATAGGACATCGCGGTTTTCACCAGTGGATTTAGCAACTCATTTTACATAAAATAAGTCCTATAAGTCTACTTTCAAGAGTTGATAAAGGTACAAACGAATAAAATGTTTATATATCACATTTACAAATATCTATTTTTTCCATTCTATTCGATCTCCTAAACGGTTAAAGATAGGACATCGCGGTTTTCACCAGCGGATTTAGCACCTCATTTTACATAAAATAAGTCGTATAAGTCTACTCTCATCAGTTGATAAAGGTACAAACGAATAAAATGTTTATATATCACATTTTCTAATATCTATTATTTTTAATTTTACTCGATATCCTAAACGGTTACAGATAGAACATCGCGGTTTTCACTAGTGAGTTGAGCACCTTATTTTTACATAAAATAAGTCCCATAAGTCTACTCTAAAGAGTTGATAAAGGTACAAACGAATAAAATGTTTGAATATCACATTTTCAAATATCTATTATTCTCCATTTTACTCGATCTCCTAAACGGTTAAAGATAGGACATCGCGGTTTTCACCAGCGGATTTAGCACCTCATTTTACATAAAATAAGTCCTATAACTCTACTTTAATGAGTTGATAAAGGTACAAACAAATAAAATGTTTATATATCACATTTTCAAATATCTATTATTATTAATTTTACTCGATATCCTAAACGGTTAAAGATAGGACATCGCAGTTTTCACCAGTGGATTTAGCACCTCATTTTACATAAAATAAGTAATATAAGTCTACCCTCATGAGTTGATAAAGGTACAAACAAATAAAATGTTTATATATCACATTTTCAAATATCTATTATTCTTAATTTTACTCGATCTCCTAAACGGTTAAAGATAGGACATCGCGGTTATTACCAGTGGATTTAGCACCATATTTTACATAAAATAAGTCCTATAAGTCTACTCTCAGGAGTTGATAAAGGTACAAACGAATAAAATTTTTATATATCACATTTTCAAATGTCTATTCTCCATTTTACTCGATCTCCTATACGGTTACTGATTGGACATCGCGGTTTTCACCAGTGGATTTAGCACCTCATTTTACATAAAATAAGTCCTATAAGTCTACTTTCATAAGTTAATAAAGGTACAAACGAATAAAATGTTTATATATCATATTTTCAAATATCTATTATTTTTATTTTACTCGATCTCCTAAATGGTTAAAGATAGGGCATCGCGGTTTTCACAAGTGGATTTAGCACCTCATTTTACATAAAATAAGTCCTATAAGTCTACTCTCATGAGTTGATAAAGGTACAAACGAATAAAATGTTTATGTATCGCATTTTCAAATATCTATTGTTCTCCATTTTAATCAATCTACTAAACGGTTACAGATAGAACATCGCTGTTTTCACCAGTGGATTGAGCACCTCATTTTACATAAAATAAGTCCTATAAGTCTACTCTCAAGAGTTGTTAAAGGTACAATCGAATAAAATGTTTATATATCACATTTTCAAATATCTATTATTCTCCATTTTACTCGATCTCCTAAACGGTTACAGATAGGACATCGCGGTTTTCACCAGTGGATTTAGCACCTCATTTTACATAAAATAAGTCCTATAAGTCTACTGTCAGGAGTTGATAAAGGTACAAACGAATAAAATGTTTATATATCACATTTTCAAATATCTATTATTTTCCATTTTACTCGATCTCTCTAAACAAATAAAGATTGGACATGGCGGTTTTCACCAGTGGATTTAGCACCTCATTTTACATAAAATAAGTCCTATAAGTCTACTGTCAGGAGTTGATAAAGGTACAAACGAATAAAATGTTTATATATCACATTTTCAAATATCTATTATTTTCCATTTTACTCGATCTCTCTAAACAATTAAAGATTGGACATGGCGGTTTTCACCAGTGGATTTAACACCTCATTTTACATAAAATAAGTCCTATAAGTCTACTCTCAAGAGTTGATAAAGGTACAAACGAATAAAATGTTTATATATCACATTTTCAAATATCTATTATTTTCCATTTTACTCGATCTCTCTAAACAATTAAAGATAGGACATGGCGGTTTTCACCAGTGGATTTAGCACCTCATTTTACATAAAATAAGTCCTATAAGTCTACTCTAAAGAGTTGATAAAGGTACAAACGAATAAAATGTTTATATATCACATTTTCAAATATCTATTATTCTCCATTTTACTCGATCTTCTTAACGGTTAAAGATAGGACATAGCAGTTTTCACCAGTGGATTTAGCACTTCATTTTACATAAAATAAGTAATATAAGTCTACCCTCATGAGTTGATAAAGGTACAAACAAATAAAATGTTTATATATCACATTTTCAAATATCTATTATTCTTAATTTTACTCGATCTCCTAAACGGTTAAAGATAGGACATCGCGGTTATTACCAGTGGATTTAGCACCATATTTTACATAAAATAAGTCCTATAAGTCTACTCTCAGGAGTTGATAAAGGTACAAACGAATAAAATGTTTATATATCACATTTTCAAATATCTATTATTCTTAATTTTACTCGATATCCTAAACGGTTAAAGATAGGACATCGCAGTTTTCACCAGTGGATTTAGCACCTCATTTTACATAAAATAAGTAATATAAGTCTACCCTCATGAGTTGATAAAGGTACAAACAAATAAAATGTTTATATATCACATTTTCAAATATCTATTATTCTTAATTTTACTCGATCTCCTAAACGGTTAAAGATAGGACATCGCGGTTATTACCAGTGGATTTAGCACCATATTTTACATAAAATAAGTCCTATAAGTCTACTCTCAGGAGTTGATAAAGGTACAAACGAATAAAATTTTTATATATCACATTTTCAAATGTCTATTCTCCATTTTACTCGATCTCCTATACGGTTACTGATTGGACATCGCGGTTTTCACCAGTGGATTTAGCACCTCATTTTACATAATATAAGTCCTATAAGTCTACTGTCAGGAGTTGATAAAGGTACAAACGAATAAAATGTTTATATATCACATTTTCAAATATCTATTATTTTCCATTTTACTCGATCTCTCTAAACAATTAAAGATTGGACATGGCGGTTTTCACCAGTGGATTTAGCACCTCATTTTACATAAAATAAGTCCTATAAGTCTACTCTCAAGAGTTGATAAAGGTACAAACGAATAAAATGTTTATATATCACATTTTCAAATATCTATTATTTTCCATTTTACTCGATCTCTCTAAACAATTAAAGATAGGACATGGCGGTTTTCACCAGTGGATTTAGCACCTCATTTTACATAAAATAAGTCCTATAAGTCTACTCTAAAGAGTTGATAAAGGTACAAACGAATAAAATGTTTATATATCACATTTTCAAATATCTATTATTCTCCATTTTACTCGATCTTCTTAACGGTTAAAGATAGGACATAGCAGTTTTCACCAGTGGATTTAGCACTTCATTTTACATAAAATAAGTAATATAAGTCTACCCTCATGAGTTGATAAAGGTACAAACGAATAAAATGTTTATAAATCACATTTTCAAATATCTATTATTTTCCATTTTACTCGATCTCCTAAACGGTTACAGATAGGACATCGCGGTTTTCACCAGCGGATTAAGCACCTCATTTTACATAAAGTAAGTCGTATAAGTCTACTCTCATGAGTTGATAAAGGTACAAACGATAAAAATGTTTATATATCTCATTTTCAAATATCTATTATTCTTAATTTTACTCGATCTCCTAAACGGTTACAGATAGGACATCGCGGTTTTCACAAGTGGATTTAGCACCCCATTTTACATAAAATATGTCCAATAAGTCTACTTTTAAGAGTCGATAAAGGTAAAAACGAATAAAATGTTTATATATCACATTTGCAAGAATCTATTTTTTCCATTCTATTCGATCTCCTAAACGGTTACAGATAGGACAACGCGGTTTTCACTATTGGACACCTCATTTTACATAAAATAGACCCTATAAGTCTAGTTTCAAGAGTTGATAAAGGTACAAACGAATAAAATGTTTATATATCACACTTTCAAATATCTATTATTCTCCATTTTACTCGATCTCCTAAACGGTTAAAGATAGGATATCGCGGTTTTCACCTGTGGATTTAGCACCTCATTTTACATAAAATAAGTCCTATAAGTCTACTCTCAGGAGTTGATAAAGGTACAAACAAATAAAATGTTTATATATCACATTTTCAAATATTTATTATTCTCCATTTTACTCGATCTCCTAAACGGTTAAAGATAGGATGTCGCGGTTTTTACCAGTGGATTTAGCACCTCATTTTACATAAAATAAGTTCTATAAGTCTACTCTCAAAAGTTGATAAAGGTACAAACGAATAAATTGTTTATATATCACATTTTCAAATATCTTATATTCTCCATTTTACTCGATCTCTTAAACGGTTAAAGATTGGACATCGCGGTTTTTACCAGTGGATTTAGCACCTCATTTTACATATAAAAAGTCCTATAAGTCTACTCTCAAGAGTTGATAAAGGTACAAACGAATAAAATTGTTATGGCCGCGGTAGATTGCGACCAAGATTGCCTTGACGGCGACCTTGCCCCGCCACAACATACAGATGTTGGAAAAGAAATGGTGCGCGCGCTGGAGCGACTTGGGCCGCCATTGGTACTTTTTTGAATGTAATGAAGAACGGTGTAATACAGTAATTTATGTAATGTAATTAGTTAGTTGTAATAAATGAGTTATATGGAGTTCTGATTGATTTAATGGTAATCCACAACAAAAATGTTTATATATCACATTTTCAAATATCTATTATTCTCGATTTTACTCAATCTCCTAAACGGTTAAAGATAGGACATCGCAGTTTTCACCAGTGGATTTAGCACCTCATTTTACATAAAATAAGTCCTATAAGTCTACTGTCAGGAGTTGATAAAGGTACAAACGAATAAAATGTTTATATATCACATTTTCAAATATCTATTATTTTCCATTTTACTCGATCTCTCTAAACAATTAAAGATTGGACATGGCGGTTTTCACCAGTGGATTTAGCACCTCATTTTACATAAAATAAGTCCTATAAGTCTACTCTCAAGAGTTGATAAAGGTGCAAACGAATAAAATGTTTATATATCACATTTTGAAATATCTATTATTTTCCATTTTACTCGATCTCTCTAAACAATTAAAGATAGGACATGGCGGTTTTCACCAGTGGATTTAGCACCTCATTTTACATAAAATAAGTCCTATAAGTCTACTCTAAAGAGTTGATAAAGGTACAAACGAATAAAATGTTTGTATATCACATTTTCAAATATTTATTATTCTCCATTTTACTCGATCTTCTAATCGGTTAAAGATAGGGCATGGCGGTTTTCACCAGTGGATTTAGCAGCTCATTTTACATAAAATAAGTCCTATAAGTCTACTCTCAAGAGTTGATAAAGGTACAAACGAATAAAATGTTTATATATCACATTTTCAAATATCTATTATTTTCCATTTTACTCGATCTCTCTAAACAATTAAAGATAGGACATCGCGGTTTTCACCAGTGGATTTAGCACCTCATTTTACATAATATAAGTCCTTTAAGTCTACTGTCAGGAGTTGATAAAGGTACAAACGAATAAAATGTTTATATATCACATTTTCAAATATCTATTATTTTCCATTTTACTCGATCTCTCTAAACAATTAAAGATTGGACATGGCGGTTTTCACCAGTGGATTTAGCACCTCATTTTACATAAAATAAGTCCTATAAGTCTACTCTCAAGAGTTGATAAAGGTACAAACGAATAAAATGTTTATATATCACATTTTCAAATATCTATTATTTTCCATTTTACTCGATCTCTCTAAACAATTAAAGATAGGACATGGCGGTTTTCACCAGTGGATTTAGCACCTCATTTTACATAAAATAAGTCCTATAAGTCTACTCTAAAGAGTTGATAAAGGTACAAACGAATAAAATGTTTATATATCACATTTTCAAATATCTATTATTCTCCATTTTACTCGATCTTCTTAACGGTTAAAGATAGGACATAGCAGTTTTCACCAGTGGATTTAGCACTTCATTTTACATAAAATAAGTAATATAAGTCTACCCTCATGAGTTGATAAAGGTACAAACGAATAAAATGTTTATAAATCACATTTTCAAATATCTATTATTTTCCATTTTACTCGATCTCCTAAACGGTTACAGATAGGACATCGCGGTTTTCACCAGCGGATTAAGCACCTCATTTTACATAAAGTAAGTCGTATAAGTCTACTCTCATGAGTTGATAAAGGTACAAACGATAAAAATGTTTATATATCTCATTTTCAAATATCTATTATTCTTAATTTTACTCGATCTCCTAAACGGTTACAGATAGGACATCGCGGTTTTCACAAGTGGATTTAGCACCCCATTTTACATAAAATATGTCCAATAAGTCTACTTTTAAGAGTCGATAAAGGTAAAAACGAATAAAATGTTTATATATCACATTTGCAAGTATCTATTTTTTCCATTCTATTCGATCTCCTAAACGGTTACAGATAGGACAACGCGGTTTTCACTATTGGACACCTCATTTTACATAAAATAGACCCTATAAGTCTAGTTTCAAGAGTTGATAAAGGTACAAACGAATAAAATGTTTATATATCACACTTTCAAATATCTGTTATTCTCCATTTTACTCGATCTCCTAAACGGTTAAAGATAGGATATCGCGGTTTTCACCTGTGGATTTAGCACCTCATTTTACATAAAATAAGTCCTATAAGTCTACTCTCAGGAGTTGATAAAGGTACAAACAAATAAAATGTTTATATATCACATTTTCAAATATTTATTATTCTCCATTTTACTCGATCTCCTAAACGGTTAAAGATAGGATGTCGCGGTTTTTACCAGTGGATTTAGCACCTCATTTTACATAAAATAAGTTCTATAAGTCTACTCTCAAAAGTTGATAAAGGTACAAACGAATAAATTGTTTATATATCACATTTTCAAATATCTTATATTCTCCATTTTACTCGATCTCTTAAACGGTTAAAGATTGGACATCGCGGTTTTTACCAGTGGATTTAGCACCTCATTTTACATATAAAAAGTCCTATAAGTCTACTCTCAAGAGTTGATAAAGGTACAAACGAATAAAATTGTTATGGCCGCGGTAGATTGCGACCAAGATTGCCTTGACGGCGACCTTGCCCCGCCACAACATACAGATGTTGGAAAAGAAATGGTGCGCGCGCTGGAGCGACTTGGGCCGCCATTGGTACTTTTTTGAATGTAATGAAGAACGGTGTAATACAGTAATTTATGTAATGTAATTAGTTAGTTGTAATAAATGAGTTATATGGAGTTCTGATTGATTTAATGGTAATCCACAACAAAAATGTTTATATATCACATTTTCAAATATCTATTATTCTCGATTTTACTCAATCTCCTAAACGGTTAAAGATAGGACATCGCAGTTTTCACCAGTGGATTTAGCACCTCATTTTACATAAAATAAGTCCTATAAGTCTACTGTCAGGAGTTGATAAAGGTACAAACGAATAAAATGTTTATATATCACATTTTCAAATATCTATTATTTTCCATTTTACTCGATCTCTCTAAACAATTAAAGATTGGACATGGCGGTTTTCACCAGTGGATTTAGCACCTCATTTTACATAAAATAAGTCCTATAAGTCTACTCTCAAGAGTTGATAAAGGTGCAAACGAATAAAATGTTTATATATCACATTTTGAAATATCTATTATTTTCCATTTTACTCGATCTCTCTAAACAATTAAAGATAGGACATGGCGGTTTTCACCAGTGGATTTAGCACCTCATTTTACATAAAATAAGTCCTATAAGTCTACTCTAAAGAGTTGATAAAGGTACAAACGAATAAAATGTTTATATATCACATTTTCAAATATTTATTATTCTCCATTTTACTCGATCTTCTAATCGGTTAAAGATAGGGCATGGCGGTTTTCACCAGTGGATTTAGCAGCTCATTTTACATAAAATAAGTCCTATAAGTCTACTCTCAAGAGTTGATAAAGGTACAAACGAATAAAATGTTTATATATCACATTTTCAAATATCTATTATTTTCCATTTTACTCGATCTCTCTAAACAATTAAAGATAGGACATGGCGGTTTTCACCAGTGGATTTAGCACCTCATTTTACATAAAATAAGTCCTATAAGTCTACTCTCTAGAGTTGATAAAGGTAGAAACGAATAAAATGTTTATATATATATATCAATTTCAAATATCTATTATTCTCCATTTTACTCGATCTTCTAATCGGTTAAAGATAGGACATCGCGGTTTTCACCAGTGGATTTAGCACCTTATTTTACATAAAATAAGTCCTATAAGTCTACTCTCATGAGTTGATAAAGGTACAAACGAATAAAATGTTTTTAAATCACATTTTCAAATATCTATTATTCTCCATTTTACTCGATCTTCTAATCGGTTAAAGATAGGGCATGGCGGTTTTCACCAGTGGATTTAGCAGCTCATTTTACATAAAATAAGTCCTATAAGTCTACTCTCATGAGTTGATAAAGGTACAAACGAATAAAATGTTTTTAAATCACATTTTCAAATATTTATTATTCTCCATTTTAGTCGATCTCCTAAACGGTTAAAGATAGGACATCGCCGTTATTACCAGTGGATTTAGCACCATATTTTACATAAAATAAGTCCTATAAGTCTACTCTCAGGAGTTGATAAAGGTACAAACGAATAAAATTTTTATATATCTCATTTTCAAAAGTCTATTCTCCATTTTACTCGATCTCCTATACGGTTACTGATAGGACATCGCGGTTTTCACCAGCGGATTTAGCACCTTATTTTACATAAAATAAGTGCTATAAGTCTACTCTCATAAGTTGATAAAGGTACAAACGAATAAAATGTTTATATATCACATTTTCAAATATTTATTATTTTCCATTTTACTCGATCTTCTAATCGGTTAAATATAGGACATCGCGGTTTTCACCAGTGGATTTAGCACCTTATTTTACATAAAATGAGTGCTATAAGTCTACTCTCATAAGTTGATAAAGGTACAAACGAATGAAATGTTTATATATCACATTTTCAAATATCTATTATTCTCCATTTTACTCGATCTTCTAATCGGTTAAATATAGGACATCGCGGTTTTCACCAGTGGATTTAGCACCTTATTTTACATAAAATGAGTGCTATAAGTCTACTCTCATAAGTTGATAAAGGTACAAACGAATAAAATGTTTATATATCACATTTTCAAATATTTATTATTCTCCATTTTACTCGATCTTCTAATCGGTTAAATATAGGACATCGCGGTTTTCACCAGTGGATTTAGCACCTTATTTTACATAAAATGAGTGCTATAAGTCTACTCTCATAAGTTGATAAAGGTACAAACGAATAAAATGTTTATATGTCACATTTTCAAATATTTATTATTCTCCATTTTACTCGATCTTCTAATCGGTTAAAGATAGGGCATGGCGGTTTTCACCAGTGGATTTAGCAGCTCATTTTACATAAAATAAGTCCTATAAGTCTACTCTCAAGAGTTGATAAAGGTACAAACGAATAAAATGTTTATATATCACATTTTCAAATATCTATTATTTTCCATTTTACTCGATCTCTCTAAACAATTAAAGATAGGACATGGCGGTTTTCACCAGTGGATTTAGCACCTCATTTTACATAAAATAAGTCCTATAAGTTTACTCTCAAGAGTTGATAAAGGTAGAAACGAATAAAATGTTTATATATATATATCAATTTCAAATATCTATTATTCTCCATTTTACTCGATCTTCTAATCGGTTAAAGATAGGACATCGCGGTTTTCACCAGTGGATTTAGCACCTTATTTTACATAAAATAAGTCCTATAAGTCTACTCTCATGAGTTGATAAAGGTACAAACCAATAAAATGTTTTTAAATCACATTTTCAAATATCTATTATTCTCCATTTTACTCGATCTCCTAAACGGTTAAAGATAGGACATCGCGGTTTTCACCATTGGACACCTCATTTTACATAAAATAAGTCCTATAAGTCTACTATCAAGAGTTGATAAAGGTACAAAGGAATAAAATGTTTATATATCACATTTTCAAATATCTATTATTCTCCATTTTACTCGATCTTCTAAACGGTTAAAGATAGGACATCGCGGTTTTCACCAGTGGGTTTAGCACCTTATTTTACATAAAATAAGTCCTATAAGTCTACTCTCATGAGTTGATAAAGGTACAAACGAATAAAATGTTTTTATATCACATTTTCAAATATCTATTATTCTCCATTTTACTCGATCTCCTAAACGGTTACAGATAGGACATCGCGGATTTCACCAGCGGATTTAGCACCTTATTTTACATAAAATAAGTAATATAAGTCTACTCTAAAGAGTTGATAAAGGTACAATCGAATAAAATGTTTATATATCACATTTTCAAATATTTATTATTCTCCATTTTACTCGATCTTCTAATCGGTTAAAGATAGGACATCGAGGTTTTCACCAGTGGATTTAACACTTTATTTTACATAAAATAAGTCCTATAAGTCTTCTCTCATAAGTTAATAAAGGTACAAACGAATAAAATGTTTATATATCACATTTTCAAATATCTTTTATTCTCCATTTTACTCGATCTCCTAAACGGTTACAGATAGGACATCGCGGATTTCACCAGCGGATTTAGCACCTTATTTTACATAAAATAAGTAATATAAGTCTACTCTAAAGAGTTGATAAAGGTACAATCGAATAAAATGTTTATATATCACATTTTCAAATATTTATTATTCTCCATTTTACTCGATCTTCTAATCGGTTAAAGATAGGACATCGAGGTTTTCACCAGTGGATTTAACACTTTATTTTAGATAAAATAAGTCCTATAAGTCTTCTGTCATAAGTTAATAAAGGTACAAACGAATAAAATGTTTATATATCACATTTTCAAATATCTTTTATTCTCCATTTTACTCGATCACCTAAACGGTTACAGATAGAACTTCGCGGTGTTTACCAGTGGATTTAGCACCTCATTTTACATATAAAAAGTCCTATAAGTCTACTCTAATGAGTTGATAAAGGTACAAACGAATAATATGTTTGTATATCACATTTTCAAATATCTATTATTCTCCATTTTACTCGATCTTCTAATCGGTTAAAGATAGGACATCGAGGTTTTCACCAGTGGATTTAGCACCTTATTTTACATAAAATAAGTCCTATAAGTCTACTCTCATGAGTTGATAAAGGTACAAACGAATAAAATGTTTATATATCACATTTTCCAATATCTATTATTCTCCATTTTACTCGATCTCCTAAACGGTTACAGATAGGACATCGCGGTTTTCACCAGCGGATTTAGCACCTCATTTTACATAAAATAAGTCCTATAAGTCTACTCTAAATAGTTGATAAAAGTACAAATGAATAAAATGTTTATATATCATATTTTCAAATATTTATTATTCTCCATTTTACTCGATCTCCTATACGGTTACTGATTGGACATCGCGGTTTTCACCACTGGATTTAGCACCTCAGTTTACATAAAATAAGTCCTATAAGTCTACTCTCAGGAGTTGATAAAGGTACAAACAAATAAATTGTTTATATATCACATTTTCAAATATCTATTATTCTCCATTTTACTCGATCTCCTAAACGGTTAAACACAGGACATCGCAATTTTCACCAGTGGATTTAGCACCTCAATTTACATAAGATAGTCCTATAAGTCTACTCTCAAGAGTTGATAAAGGTGCAAACGAATAAAATGCTTATACATCACATTTTCAAATATCTATTATTCTCCATATTACTTGATCACCAAAACGGTTACAGATAGAACTTCACGGTGTTTACCAGTGGATTTAGCACCTCATTTTACATATAAAAAGTATTATAAGTCTACTCTCAAGAGTTGATAAAAGTACAAACGAATAAAATGTTTATATATCACATTTTCAAATATCTATTATTCTCGATTTTACTCAATCTCCTAAACGGTTAAAGATAGGACATCCCAGTTTTCACCAGTGGATTTTGCACCTCATTTTACATAAAATAAGTCCTATAAGTCTCCTCCCAAGAGCTGATAAAGGTACAAACGAATAAATTGTTTATATATCACATTTTCAAATATTTATAATTCTCCATTTTACTCGATCTCCTAAACGGTTAAAGATAGGACATCGCGGTTATTACCAGTGGATTTAGCACCATATTTTACATAAAATAAGTCCTATAAGTCTACTCTCAGGAGTTGATAAAGGTACAAACGAATAAAATGTTTATAAATCACATTTTCAAATATCTATTATTCTCCATTTTACTCGATCTCCTAAACGGTTACAGATAGGACATCGCGGTTTTCACCAGCGGATTAAGCACCTCATTTTACATAAAGTAAGTCGTATAAGTCTACTCTTATGAGTTGATAAAGGTACCAACGATAAAAATGTTTATATATCACGGTTACAGATAGGACATCGCGGTTTTTACCAGTGGATTTAGCACCTTATTTTACATAAAATAAGTCCTATAAGTCTCCTCCTAAGAGTTGATAAAGGTACAAACGAATAAATTGTTTATATATCACATTTTCAAATATTTATAATTCTCCATTTTACTCGATCTCCTAAACGGTTAAAGATAGGACATCGCGGTTATTACCAGTGGATTTAGCACCATATTTTACATAAAATAAGTCCTATAAGTCTACTCTCAGGAGTTGATAAAGGTACAAACGAATAAAATTTTTATATATCACATTTTCAAAAGTCTATTCTCCATTTTACTCGATCTCCTATACGGTTACTGATAGGACATCGCGGTTTTCACCATTGGACACCTCATTTTACATAAAATAAATCCCATAAGTCTACTCTTAAATGTTGATAAAGGTACAAACGAATAAAATGTTTATATATCACATTTTCAAATATCTATTATTTTTAATTTTACTCGATATCCTAAACGGTTACAGATAGAACATCGCGGTTTTCACCAGTGGATTTAGCACCTTATTTTACATAAAATATGTCCTATAAGTCTACTATCAAGAGTTGATAAAGGAACAAACGAATAAAATGTTTATATATCACATTTTCAAATATCTATTATTCTCCATTTTACTCGATCTTCTAAACGGTTAAAGATAGGACATCGCGGTTTTCACCAGTGGGTTTAGCACCTCATCTTACATAAAATAAGTTCTATAAGTCTACTCTCAAGGGTTGATAAAGGTACAAACGAATAAAATGTTTATATATCACATTTTCAAATATCTTATATTCTCCATTTTACTCGATCTCTTAAACGGTTAAAGATTGGACATCGCGGTTTTTACCAGTGGATTTAGCACTTCCTTTTACATATAATAAGTCCTATAAGTCTACTCTCAAGAGTTGATAAAGGTGCAAACGAATAAAATGCTTATATATCACATTTTCAAATATCTATTATTCTCCATATTACTCGATCACCTAAACGGTTACAGATAGAACTTCGCGGTGTTTACCAGTGGATTTAGCACCTCATTTTACATATAAAAAGTCCTATAAGTCTACTCTCAAGAGTTGATAAAGGTAGAAACGAATAAAATGTTTATATATATATATCAATTTCAAATATCTATTATTCTCCATTTTACTCGATCTTCTAATCGGTTAAAGATAGGACATCGCGGTTTTCACCAGTGGATTTAGCACCTTATTTTACATAAAATAAGTCCTATAAGTCTACTCTCATGAGTTGATAAAGGTACAAACGAATAAAATGTTTTTAAATCACATTTTCAAATATCTATTATTCTCCATTTTACTCGATCTCCTAAACGGTTAAAGATAGGACATCGCGGTTTTCACCATTGGACACCTCATTTTACATAAAATAAGTCCTATAAGTCTACTATCAAGAGTTGATAAAGGTACAAACGAATAAAATGTTTATATATCACATTTTCAAATATCTATTATTCTCCATTTTACTCGATCTTCTAAACGGATAAAGATAGGACATCGCGGTTTTCACCAGTGGGTTTAGCACCTTATTTTACATAAAATAAGTCCTTTAAGTCTACTCTCATGAGTTGATAAAGGTACAAACGAATAAAATGTTTTTATATCACATTTTCAAATATCTATTATTCTCCATTTTACTCGATCTCCTAAACGGTTACAGATAGGACATCGCGGATTTCACCAGCGGAGTTAGCACCTTATTTTACATAAAATAAGTCCTATAAGTCTACTCTAAAGAGTTGATAAAGGTACAATCGAATAAAATGTTTATATATCACATTTTCAAATATTTATTATTCTCCATTTTACTCGATCTTCTAAACGGATAAAGATAGGACATCGAGGTTTTCACCAGTGGATTTAACACTTTATTTTACATAAAATAAGTCCTATAAGTCTTCTCTCATAAGTTAATAAAGGTACAAACGAATAAAATGTTTATATATCACATTTTCAAATATCTATTATTCTCCATTTTACTCGATCTCCTAAACGGTTAAAGATAGGACATCGCGGTTTTCACCATTGGACACCTCATTTTACATAAAATAAGTCCTATAAGTCTACTATCAAGAGTTGATAAAGGAACAAACGAATAAAATGTTTATATATCACATTTTCAAATATCTATTATTCTCCATTTTACTCGATCTTCTAAACGGTTAAAGATAGGACATCGCGGTTTTCACCAGTGGGTTTAGCACCTCATTTTACATAAAATAAGTTCTATAAGTCTACTCTCAAGAGTTGATAAAGGTACAAACGAATAAAATGTTTATATATCACATTTTCAAATATCTTATATTCTCCATTTTACTCGATCTCTTAAACGGTTAAAGATTGGACATCGCGGTTTTTACCAGTGGATTTAGCACTTCCTTTTACATATAATAAGTCCTATAAGTCTACTCTCAAGAGTTGATAAAGGTGCAAACGAATAAAATGCTTATATATCACATTTTCAAATATCTATTATTCTCCATATTACTCGATCACCTAAACGGCTACAGATAGAACTTCGCGGTGTTTACCAGTGGATTTAGCACCTCATTTTACATATAAAAAGTCCTATAAGTCTACTCTCAAGACTTGATAAAGGTACAAACGAATAAAATGTTTGTATATCACATTTTCAAATATCTATTATTCTCCATTTTACTCGATCTTCTAATCGGTTAAAGATAGGACATCGAGGTTTTCACCAGTGGATTTAGCACCTTATTTTACATAAAATAAGTCCTATAAGTCTACTCTCAAGAGTTGATATAAGTACAAACGAATAAAATGTTTATATATCACATTTTCAAATATCTATTATTCTCGATTTTACTCAATCTCCTAAACGGTTAAAGATAGGACATCCCAGTTTTCACCAGTGGATTTTGCACCTCATTTTACATAAAATAAGTCCTATAAGTCTCCTCCCAAGAGTTGATAAAGGTACAAACGAATAAAATGTTTATAAATCACATTTTCAAATATCTATTATTCTCCATTTTACTCGATCTCCTAAACGGTTACAGATAGGACATCGCGGTTTTCAGCAGCGGATTAAGCACCTCATTTTACATAAAGTAAGTCGTATAAGTCTACTCTTATGAGTTGATAAAGGTACAAACGATAAAAATGTTTATATATCACGGATACAGATAGGACATCGCGGTTTTTACCAGTGGATTTAGCACCTTATTTTACATAAAATAAGTCCTATAAGTCTCCTCCTAAGAGTTGATAAAGGTACAAACGAATAAATTGTTTATATATCACATTTTCAAATATTTATAATTCTCCATTTTACTCGATCTCCTAAACGGTTAAAGATAGGACATCGCGGTTATTACCAGTGGATTTAGCACCATATTTTACATAAAATAAGTCCTATAAGTCTACTCTCAGGAGTTGATAAAGGTACAAACGAATAAAATTTTTATATATCACATTTTCAAAAGTCTATTCTCCATTTTACTCGATCTCCTATACGGTTACTGATAAGACATCGCGGTTTTCACCATTGGACACCTCATTTTACATAAAATAAGTCCCATAAGTCTACTCTCAAATGTTGATAAAGGTACAAACGAATAAAATGTTTATATATCACATTTTCAAATATCTATTATTTTTAATTTTACTCGATATCCTAAACGGTTACAGATAGAACATCGCGGTTTTCACCAGTGGGTTTAGCACCTCATTTTACATAAAATAAGTTCTATATGTCTACTCTCAAGAGTTGATAAAGGTACAAACGAATAAAATGTTTATATATCACATTTTCAAATATCTTATATTCTCCATTTTACTCGATCTCTTAAACGGTAAAAGATTGGACATCGCGGTTTTTACCAGTGGATTTAGCACTTCCTTTTACATATAATAAGTCCTAAAAGTCTACTCTCAAGAGTTGATAAAGGTGCAAACGAATAAAATGCTTATATATCACATTTTCAAATATCTATTATTCTCCATATTACTCGATCACCTAAACGGTTACAGATAGAACTTCGCGGTGTTTACCAGTGGATTTAGCACCTCATTTTACATATAAAAAGTCCTATAAGTCTACTCTCAAGAGTTGATAAAGGTACAAACGAATAAATTGTTTGTATATCACATTTTCAAATATCTATTATTCTCCATTTTACTCGATCTTCTAATCGGTTAAAGATAGGACATCGAGGTTTTCACCAGTGGATTTAGCACCTTATTTTACATAAAATAAGTCCTATAATTCTACTCTCATGAGTTGATAAAGGTACAAACGAATAAAATGTTTATATATCACATTTTCCAATATCTATTATTCTCCATTTTACTCGATCTCTTAAACGGTTACAGATAGGACATCGCGGTTTTCACCAGTGGATTTAGCACCTCATTTTACATAAAATATGTCCTATAAGTCTACTTTCAGGAGTTGATAAAGGTACAAACGAATAAAATGTTAATATATTACATTTTCATATATCTTTTATTCTACATTTTACTCAATCTCCTAAACGGTTAAAGATAGGACATCGCGGTTTTCACCAGTGGATTTAGCACCTCATTTTACATAAAATAAGTCCTATAAGTCTACTCTCAGGAGTTGATAAAGGAACAAACGAATAAAATGTTTATATATCACATTTTCAAATATGTATTATTTTCTATTTTACTCGATCCCCTAAACGGTTACAGATAGAACTTTGCGGTTTTCACCAGTGGATTTAGCACCTAATTTTATATATAATAAGTCCTATAAGTCTACTCTCATGAGTTGATAAAGGTACAAACGAATAAAATATTTATATAACACATCTTCAAATATCAAATATTCTCCATTTTACTCGATTTCCTAAAAGGTTAAAGATAGGACATCGCGGTTTTTACCAGTGGATTTAGCACCTCATTTAACATAAATTAAGTCCTATAAGTCTCCTCCCAAGAGTTGATAAAGGTACAAACGAATAAAATGTTAATATATTACATTTTCAAATATCTTTTATTCTACATTTTACTCAATCTCCTAAACGGTTAAAGATAGGACATCGCGGTTTTCACCATTGGACACCTTATTTTACATAAAATAAGTCCTATAAGTCTACTCCCAAATGTTGATAAAATTACAAACGAATAAAATGTTTATATATCACATTTTCAAATATCTATTGTTCTCCATTTTAATCAATCTACTAAACGGTTACAGATAGGACATCACGGTTTTCACCAGTGGATTTAGCACTTTATTTTACATAAAATAAGTCCTATAAGTCTACCCTCATGAGTTGATAAAGATACAAACGAATAAAATGTTTATATATCACATTTTCAAATATCTATTATTTTCCATTTTACTCGATCTCCTAAACGGTTGAAGATAGGACATCGCGGTTTTCACCAGTGGATTTAGCACCTTATTTTACATAAAATAAGTTTTATAAGTCTACTCTCAGGAGTTGATAAAGGTACAAACGAATAAAATGATTATATATCACATTTTCAAATATTTATTATTCTCCATTTTACTCGATCTTCTAAACGGTTAAAGATAGGACATCGCGGTTTTTACCAGTGGATTTAGCACCTTTTTTTAAATAATATATGTCCTATAAGTCTACTCTCATGAGTTGATAAAGGTACAAACGAATAAAATGTTTGTATATCACATTTTCAAATATCTATTATTCTCCATTTTACTCGATCTTCTAAACGGTTAAAGATAGGACATCGCGGTTTTCACCAGTGGGTTTAGCACCTCATCTTACATAAAATAAGTTCTATAAGTCTACTCTCAAGGGTTGATAAAGGTACAAACGAATAAAATTTTTATATATCACATTTTCAAAAGTCTATTCTCCATTTTACTCGATCTCCTATACGGTTACTGATAGGACATCGCGGTTTTCACCATTGGACACCTCATTTTACATAAAATAAATCCCATAAGTCTACTCTTAAATGTTGATAAAGGTACAAACGAATAAAATGTTTATATATCACATTTTCAAATATCTATTATTTTTAATTTTACTCGATATCCTAAACGGTTACAGATAGAACATCGCGGTTTTCACCAGTGGATTTAGCACCTTATTTTACATAAAATATGTCCTATAAGTCTACTATCAAGAGTTGATAAAGGAACAAACGAATAAAATGTTTATATATCACATTTTCAAATATCTATTATTCTCCATTTTACTCGATCTTCTAAACGGTTAAAGATAGGACATCGCGGTTTTCACCAGTGGGTTTAGCACCTCATCTTACATAAAATAAGTTCTATAAGTCTACTCTCAAGGGTTGATAAAGGTACAAACGAATAAAATGTTTATATATCACATTTTCAAATATTTTATATTCTCCATTTTACTCGATCTCTTAAACGGTTAAAGATTGGACATCGCGGTTTTTACCAGTGGATTTAGCACTTCCTTTTACATATAATAAGTCCTATAAGTCTACTCTCAAGAGTTGATAAAGGTGCAAACGAATAAAATGCTTATATATCACATTTTCAAATATCTATTATTCTCCATATTACTCGATCACCTAAACGGTTACAGATAGAACTTCGCGGTGTTTACCAGTGGATTTAGCACCTCATTTTACATATAAAAAGTCCTATAAGTCTACTCTCAAGAGTTGATAAAGGTAGAAACGAATAAAATGTTTATATATATATATCAATTTCAAATATCTATTATTCTCCATTTTACTCGATCTTCTAATCGGTTAAAGATAGGACATCGCGGTTTTCACCAGTGGATTTAGCACCTTATTTTACATAAAATAAGTCCTATAAGTCTACTCTCATGAGTTGATAAAGGTACAAACGAATAAAATGTTTTTAAATCACATTTTCAAATATCTATTATTCTCCATTTTACTCGATCTCCTAAACGGTTAAAGATAGGACATCGCGGTTTTCACCATTGGACACCTCATTTTACATAAAATAAGTCCTATAAGTCTACTATCAAGAGTTGATAAAGGTACAAACGAATAAAATGTTTATATATCACATTTTCAAATATCTATTATTCTCCATTTTACTCGATCTTCTAAACGGATAAAGATAGGACATCGCGGTTTTCACCAGTGGGTTTAGCACCTTATTTTACATAAAATAAGTCCTATAAGTCTACTCTCATGAGTTGATAAAGGTACAAACGAATAAAATGTTTTTATATCACATTTTCAAATATCTATTATTCTCCATTTTACTCGATCTCCTAAACGGTTACAGATAGGACATCGCGGATTTCACCAGCGGAGTTAGCACCTTATTTTACATAAAATAAGTCCTATAAGTCTACTCTAAAGAGTTGATAAAGGTACAATCGAATAAAATGTTTATATATCACATTTTCAAATATTTATTATTCTCCATTTTACTCGATCTTCTAAACGGTTAAAGATAGGACATCGCGGTTTTCACCATTGGACACCTCATTTTACATAAAATAAGTCCTATAAGTCTACTATCAAGAGTTGATAAAGGAACAAACGAATAAAATGTTTATATATCACATTTTCAAATATCTATTATTCTCCATTTTACTCGATCTTCTAAACGGTTAAAGATAGGACATCGCGGTTTTCACCAGTGGGTTTAGCACCTCATTTTACATAAAATAAGTTCTATAAGTCTACTCTCAAGAGTTGATAAAGGTACAAACGAATAAAATGTTTATATATCACATTTTCAAATATCTTATATTCTCCATTTTACTCGATCTCTTAAACGGTTAAAGATTGGACATCGCGGTTTTTACCAGTGGATTTAGCACTTCCTTTTACATATAATAAGTCCTATAAGTCTACTCTCAAGAGTTGATAAAGGTGCAAACGAATAAAATGCTTATATATCACATTTTCAAATATCTATTATTCTCCATATTACTCGATCACCTAAACGGTTACAGATAGAACTTCGCGGTGTTTACCAGTGGATTTAGCACCTCATTTTACATATAAAAAGTCCTATAAGTCTACTCTCAAGACTTGATAAAGGTACAAACGAATAAAATGTTTGTATATCACATTTTCAAATATCTATTATTCTCCATTTTACTCGATCTTCTAATCGGTTAAAGATAGGACATCGAGGTTTTCACCAGTGGATTTAGCACCTTATTTTACATAAAATAAGTCCTATAAGTCTACTCTCAAGAGTTGATATAAGTACAAACGAATAAAATGTTTATATATCACATTTTCAAATATCTATTATTCTCGATTTTACTCAATCTCCTAAACGGTTAAAGATAGGACATCCCAGTTTTCACCAGTGGATTTTGCACCTCATTTTACATAAAATAAGTCCTATAAGTCTCCTCCCAAGAGTTGATAAAGGTACAAACGAATAAAATGTTTATAAATCACATTTTCAAATATCTATTATTCTCCATTTTACTCGATCTCCTAAACGGTTACAGATAGGACATCGCGGTTTTCAGCAGCGGATTAAGCACCTCATTTTACATAAAGTAAGTCGTATAAGTCTACTCTTATGAGTTGATAAAGGTACAAACGATAAAAATGTTTATATATCACGGATACAGATAGGACATCGCGGTTTTTACCAGTGGATTTAGCACCTTATTTTACATAAAATAAGTCCTATAAGTCTCCTCCTAAGAGTTGATAAAGGTACAAACGAATAAATTGTTTATATATCACATTTTCAAATATTTATAATTCTCCATTTTACTCGATCTCCTAAACGGTTAAAGATAGGACATCGCGGTTATTACCAGTGGATTTAGCACCATATTTTACATAAAATAAGTCCTATAAGTCTACTCTCAGGAGTTGATAAAGGTACAAACGAATAAAATTTTTATATATCACATTTTCAAAAGTCTATTCTCCATTTTACTCGATCTCCTATACGGTTACTGATAAGACATCGCGGTTTTCACCATTGGACACCTCATTTTACATAAAATAAGTCCCATAAGTCTACTCTCAAATGTTGATAAAGGTACAAACGAATAAAATGTTTATATATCACATTTTCAAATATCTATTATTTTTAATTTTACTCGATATCCTAAACGGTTACAGATAGAACATCGCGGTTTTCACCAGTGGATTTAGCACCTCATTTTACATAAAATAAGTCCTATAAGTCTACTCTCAGGAGTTGATAAAGGAACAAACGAATAAAATGTTTATATATCACATTTTCAAATATGTATTATTTTCTATTTTACTCGATCCCCTAAACGGTTACAGATAGAACTTTGCGGTTTTCACCAGTGGATTTAGCACCTCATTTTATATATAATAAGTCCTATAAGTCTACTCTCATGAGTTGATAAAGGTACAAACGAATAAAATATTTATATAACACATCTTCAAATATCAAATATTCTCCATTTTACTCGATTTCCTAAAAGGTTAAAGATAGGACATCGCGGTTTTTACCAGTGGATTTAGCACCTCATTTAACATAAATTAAGTCCTATAAGTCTCCTCCCAAGAGTTGATAAAGGTACAAACGAATAAAATGTTAATATATTACATTTTCAAATATCTTTTATTCTACATTTTACTCAATCTCCTAAACGGTTAAAGATAGGACATCGCGGTTTTCACCATTGGACACCTCATTTTACATAAAATAAGTCCTATAAGTCTACTCCCAAATGTTGATAAAATTACAAACGAATAAAATGTTTATATATCACATTTTCAAATATCTATTGTTCTCCATTTTAATCAATCTACTAAACGGTCACAGATAGGACATCACGGTTTTCACCAGTGGATTTAGCACTTTATTTTACATAAAATAAGTCCTATAAGTCTACCCTCATGAGTTGATAAAGATACAAACGAATAAAATGTTTATATATCACATTTTCAAATATCTATTATTTTCCATTTTACTCGATCTCCTAAACGGTTGAAGATAGGACATCGCGGTTTTCACCAGTGGATTTAGCACCTTATTTTACATAAAATAAGTTTTATAAGTCTACTCTCAGGAGTTGATAAAGGTACAAACGAATAAAATGATTATATATCACATTTTCAAATATTTATTATTCTCCATTTTACTCGATCTTCTAAACGGTTAAAGATAGGACATCGCGGTTTTTACCAGTGGATTTAGCACCTTTTTCTAAATAATATATGTCCTATAAGTCTACTCTCATGAGTTGATAAAGGTACAAACGAATAAAATGTTTGTATATCACATTTTCAAATATCTATTATTCTCCATTTTACTCGATCTTCTAATCGGTTAAAGATAGGACATCGAGGTTTTCACCAGTGGATTTAGCACCTTATTTTACATAAAATAAGTCCTATAAGTCTACTCTCATGAGTTGATAAAGGTACAAACGAATAAAATGTTTATATATCACATTTTCCAATATCTATTATTCTCCATTTTACTCGATCTCCTAAACGGTTACAGATAGGACATCGCGGTTTTCACCAGCGGATTTAGCACCTCATTTTACATAAAATAAGTCCTATAAGTCTACTCTAAATAGTTGATAAAAGTACAAATGAATAAAATGTTTATATATCATATTTTCAAATATTTATTATTCTCCATTTTACTCGATCTCCTATACGGTTACTGATTGGACATCGCGGTTTTCACCAGTGGATTTAGCACCTCAGTTTACATAAAATAAGTCCTATAAGTCTACTCTCAGGAGTTGATAAAGGTACAAACAAATAAATTGTTTATATATCACATTTTCAAATATCTATTATTCTCCATTTTACTCGATCTCCTAAACGGTTAAACACAGGACATCGCAATTTTCACCAGTGGATTTAGCACCTCAATTTACATAAGATAGTCCTATAAGTCTACTCTCAAGAGTTGATAAAGGTGCAAACGAATAAAATGCTTATATATCACATTTTCAAATATCTATTATTCTCCATATTACTTGATCACCAAAACGGTTACAGATAGAACTTCGCGGTGTTTACCAGTGGATTTAGCACCTCATTTTACATATAAAAAGAATTAAAAGTCTACTCTCAAGAGTTGATAAAAGTACAAACGAATAAAATGTTTATATATCACATTTTCAAATATCTATTATTCTCGATTTTACTCAATCTCCTAAACGGTTAAAGATAGGACATCCCAGTTTTCACCAGTGGATTTTGCACCTCATTTTACATAAAATAAGTCCTATAAGTCTCCTCCCAAGAGTTGATAAAGGTACAAACGAATAAAATGTTTATAAATCACATTTTCAAATATCTATTATTCTCCATTTTACTCGATCTCCTAAACGGTTACAGATAGGACATCGCGGTTTTCACCAGCGGATTAAGCACCTCATTTTACATAAAGTAAGTCGTATAAGTCTACTCTTATGAGTTGATAAAGGTACAAACGATAAAAATGTTTATATATCACGGTTACAGATAGGACATCGCGGTTTTTACCAGTGGATTTAGCACCTTATTTTACATAAAATAAGTCCTATAAGTCTCCTCCTAAGAGTTGATAAAGGTACAAACGAATAAATTGTTTATATATCACATTTTCAAATATTTATTATTCTCCATTTTAGTCGATCTCCTAAACGGTTAAAGATAGGACATCGCGGTTATTACCAGTGGATTTAACACCATATTATACATAAAATAAGTCCTATAAATCTACTCTCAGGAGTTGATAAAGGTACAAACGAATAAAATTTTTATATATCTCATTTTCAAAAGTCTATTCTCCATTTTACTCGATCTCCTATACGGTTACTGATAGGACATCGCGGTTTTCACCAGCGGATTTGGCACCTTATTTTACATAAAATAAGTGCTATAAGTCTACTCTCATAAGTTGATAAAGGTACAAACGAATAAAATGTTTATATATCACATTTTCAAATATTTATTATTCTCCAATTTACTCGATCTTCTAATCGGTTAAATATAGGACATCGCGGTTTTCACCAGTGGATTTAGCACCTTATTTTACATAAAATAAGTGCTATAAGTCTACTCTCATAAGTTGATAAAGGTACAAACGAATGAAATGTTTATATATCACATTTTCAAATATCTATTATTCTCCATTTTACTCGATCTTCTAAACGGTTAAAGATAGGACATCGCGGTTTTCACCAGCGGATTAAGCACCTTATTTTACATAAAATAAGTCCTATAAGTCTACTCTAAAGAGTTGATAAAGGTACAAACGAATAAAATGTTTATATATCACATTTTCAAATATCTATTATTTTCCATTTTACTCGATCTCTCTAAACAATTAAAGATAGGACATGGCGGTTTTCACCAGTGGATTTAGCACCTCATTTTACATAAAATAAGTCCTATAAGTCTACTCTCAAGAGTTGATAAAGGTACAAACGAATAAAATGTTTTTAAATCACATTTTCAAATATCTATTATTCTCCATTTTACTCGATCTCCTAAACGGTTAAAGATAGGACATCGCGGTTTTCACCATTGGACACCTCATTTTACATAAAATAAGTCCTATAAGTCTACTATCAAGAGTTGATAAAGGTACAAACGAATAAAATGTTTATATATCACATTTTCAAATATCTATTATTCTCCATTTTACTCGATCTTCTAAACGGTTAAAGATAGGACATCGCGGTTTTCACCAGTGGGTTTAGCACCTTATTTTACATAAAATAAGTCCTATAAGTCTACTCTCATGAGTTGATAAAGGTACAAACGAATAAAATGTTTTTATATCACATTTTCAAATATCTATTATTCTCCATTTTACTCGATCTCTTAAACGGTTACAGATAGGACATCGCGGATTTCACCAGCGGAGTTAGCACCTTATTTTACATAAAATAAGTCCTATAAGTCTACTCTAAAGAGTTGATAAAGGTACAATCGAATAAAATGTTTATATATCACATTTTCAAATATTTATTATTCTCCATTTTACTCGATCTTCTAATCGGTTAAAGATAGTACATCGAGGTTTTCACCAGTGGATTTAACACTTTATTTTACATAAAATAAGTCCTATAAGTCTTCTCTCATAAGTTAATAAAGGTACAAACGAATAAAATGTTTATATATCACATTTTCAAATATCTATTATTCTCCATTTTACTCGATCTCCTAAACGGTTAAAGATAGGACATCGCGGTTTTCACCATTGGACACCTCATTTTACATAAAATAAGTCCTATAAGTCTACTATCAAGAGTTGATAAAGGTGCAAACGAATAAAATGCTTATATATCACATTTTCAAATATCTATTATTCTCCATATTACTCGATCACCTAAACGGTTACAGATAGAACTTCGCGGTGTTTACCAGTGGATTTAGCACCTCATTTTACATATAAAAAGTCCTATAAGTCTACTCTCAAGACTTGATAAAGGTACAAACGAATAAAATGTTTGTATATCACATTTTCAAATATCTATTATTCTCCATTTTACTCGATCTTCTAATCGGTTAAAGATAGGACATCGAGGTTTTCACCAGTGGATTTAGCACCTTATTTTACATAAAATAAGTCCTATAAGTCTACTCTCATGAGTTGATAAAGGTACAAACGAATAAAATGTTTATATATCACATTTTCCAATATCTATTATTCTCCATTTTACTCGATCTCCTAAACGGTTACAGATAGGACATCGCGGTTTTCACCAGTGGATTTAGCACCTCATTTTACATAAAATATGTCCTATAAGTCTACTTTCAGGAGTTGATAAAGGTACAAACGAAAAAAATGTTAATATATTACATTTTCAAATATCTTTTATTCTACATTTTACTCAATCTCCTAAACGGTTAAAGATAGGACATCGCGGTTTTCACCAGTGGATTTAGCACCTCATTTTACATAAAATAAGTCCTATAAGTCTACTCTCAGGAGTTGATAAAGGAACAAACGAATAAAATGTTTATATATCACATTTTCAAATATGTATTATTTTCTATTTTACTCGATCCCCTAAACGGTTACAGATAGAACTTTGCGGTTTTCACCAGTGGATTTAGCACCTCATTTTATATATAATAAGTCCTATAAGTCTACTCTCATGAGTTGATAAAGGTACAAACGAATAAAATGTTTATATATCACATTTTCAAATATCTATTAATCTCCATTTTAATCAATCTACTAAACGGTTACAGATAGAACATCGCGGTTTTCACCAGTGGATTTAGCACCTCATTTTACATAAAATAAGTCCTATAAGTCTACTCTCATGAGTGGATAAAGGTACAATCGAATAAAATGTTTATGTATATATATCAATTTCAAATATCTATTATTCTGCATTTTACTCGATCTCCTAAACGGTAACAGATAGGACATCGCGGTTTTCACCAGTGGATTTAGCACCTCATTTTACATAAAATAAGTCCTATAAGTCTACTCTCAGAAGTTTATAAAGGTACAAACGAATAAAATGTTTATATAACACATCTTCAAATATCTAATATTCTCCATTTTACTCGATTTCCTAAAAGGTTAAAGATAGGACATCGCGGTTTTTACCAGTGGATTTAGCACCTCATTTAACATAAATTAAGTCCTATAAGTCTCCTCCCAAGAGTTGATAAAGGTACAAACGAATAAAATGTTAATATATTACATTTTCAAATATCTTTTATTCTACATTTTACTCAATCTCCTAAACGGTTAAAGATAGGACATCGCGGTTTTCACCATTGGACACCTCATTTTACATAAAATAAGTCCTATAAGTCTACTCCCAAATGTTGATAAAATTACAAACGAATAAAATGTTTATATATCACATTTTCAAATATCTATTATTTTCCATTTTACTCGATCTCCTAAACGGTTGAAGATAGGACATCGCGGTTTTCACCAGTGGATTTAGCACCTCATTTTACATAAAATAAGTTTCATAAGTCTACTCTCAGGAGTTGATAAAGGTACAAACGAATAAAATGATTATATATCACATTTTCAAATATTTATTATTCTCCATTTTACTCGATCTTCTAAACGGTTAAAGATAGGACATCGCGGTTTTTACCAGTGGATTTAGCACCTTTTTTTAAATAATATATGTCCTATAAGTCTACTCTCATGAGTTGATAAAGGTACAAACGAATAAAATGTTTGTATATCACATTTTCAAATATCTATTGTTCCCCATTTTACTCGATCTTCTAATCGGTTAAAGATAGGACATCGAGGTTTTCACCAGTGGATTTAGCACCTTATTTTACATAAAATAAGTCCTATAAGTCTACTCTCATGAGTTGATAAAGGTACAAACGAATAAAATGTTTATATATCACATTTTCCAATATCTATTATTCTCCATTTTACTCGATCTCCTAAACGGTTACAGATAGGACATCGCGGTTTTCACCAGCGGATTTAGCACCTCATTTTACATAAAATAAGTCCTATAAGTCTACTCTAAATAGTTGATAAAAGTACAAATGAATAAAATGTTTATATATCATATTTTCAAATATTTATTATTCTCCATTTTACTCGATCTCCTATACGGTTACTGATTGGACATCGCGGTTTTCACCAGTGGATTTAGCACCTCAGTTTACTTAAAATAAGTCCTATAAGTCTACTCTCAGGAGTTGATAAAGGTACAAACAAATAAATTGTTTATATATCACATTTTCAAATATCTATTATTCTCCATTTTACTCGATCTCCTAAACGGTTAAACACAGGACATCGCAATTTTTACCAGTGGATTTAGCACCTCAATTTACATAAGATAGTCCTATAAGTCTACTCTCAAGAGTTGATAAAGGTGCAAACGAATAAAATGCTTATATATCACATTTTCAAATATCTATTATTCTCCATTTTACTCGATCTCCTAAACGGTTAAACACAGGACATCGCAATTTTCACCAGTGGATTTAGCACCTCAATTTACATAAGATAGTCCTATAAGTCTACTCTCAAGAGTTGATAAAGGTGCAAACGAATAAAATGTTTATATATCACATTTTCAAATATCTATTATTCTCGATTTTACTCAATCTCCTAAACGGTTAAAGATAGGACATCCCAGTTTTCACCAGTGGATTTTGCACCTCATTTTACATAAAATAAGTCCTATAAGTCTCCTCCCAAGAGTTGATAAAGGTACAAACGAATAAAATGTTTATAAATCACATTTTCAAATATCTATTATTCTCCATTTTACTCGATCTCCTAAACGGTTACAGATAGGACATCGCGGTTTTCAGCAGCGGATTAAGCACCTCATTTTACATAAAGTAAGTCGTATAAGTCTACTCTTATGAGTTGATAAAGGTACAAACGATAAAAATGTTTATATATCACGGTTACAGATAGGACATCGCGGTTTTTACCAGTGGATTTAGCACCTTATTTTACATAAAATAAGTCCTATAAGTCTCCTCCTAAGAGTTGATAAAGGTACAAACGAATAAATTGTTTATATATCACATTTTCAAATATTTATAATTCTCCATTTTACTCGATCTCCTAAACGGTTAAAGATAGGACATCGCGGTTATTACCAGTGGATTTAGCACCATATTTTACATAAAATAAGTCCTATAAGTCTACTCTCAAGAGTTGATAAAGGAACAAACGAATAAAATGTTTATATATCAATTTCAAATATCTATTATTCTGCATTTTACTCGATCTCCTAAACGGTAACAGATAGGACATCGCGGTTTTCACCAGTGGATTTAGCACCTCATTTTACATAAAATAAGTCCTATAAGTCTACTCTCAGAAGTTTATAAAGGTACAAACGAATAAAATGTTTATATAACACATCTTCAAATATCTAATATTCTCCATTTTACTCGATTTCCTAAAAGGTTAAAGATAGGACATCGCGGTTTTTACCAGTGGATTTAGCACCTCATTTAACATAAATTAAGTCCTATAAGTCTCCTCCCAAGAGTTGATAAAGGTACAAACGAATAAAATGTTAATATATTACATTTTCAAATATCTTTTATTCTACATTTTACTCAATCTCCTAAACGGTTAAAGATAGGACATCGCGGTTTTCACCATTGGACACCTCATTTTACATAAAATAAGTCCTATAAGTCTACTCCCAAATGTTGATAAAATTACAAACGAATAAAATGTTTATATATCACATTTTCAAATATCTATTATTTTCCATTTTACTCGATCTCCTAAACGGTTGAAGATAGGACATCGCGGTTTTCACCAGTGGATTTAGCACCTCATTTTACATAAAATAAGTTTCATAAGTCTACTCTCAGGAGTTGATAAAGGTACAAACGAATAAAATGATTATATATCACATTTTCAAATATTTATTATTCTCCATTTTACTCGATCTTCTAAACGGTTAAAGATAGGACATCGCGGTTTTTACCAGTGGATTTAGCACCTTTTTTTAAATAATATATGTCCTATAAGTCTACTCTCATGAGTTGATAAAGGTACAAACGAATAAAATGTTTGTATATCACATTTTCAAATATCTATTGTTCCCCATTTTACTCGATCTTCTAATCGGTTAAAGATAGGACATCGAGGTTTTCACCAGTGGATTTAGCACCTTATTTTACATAAAATAAGTCCTATAAGTCTACTCTCATGAGTTGATAAAGGTACAAACGAATAAAATGTTTATATATCACATTTTCCAATATCTATTATTCTCCATTTTACTCGATCTCCTAAACGGTTACAGATAGGACATCGCGGTTTTCACCAGCGGATTTAGCACCTCATTTTACATAAAATAAGTCCTATAAGTCTACTCTAAATAGTTGATAAAAGTACAAATGAATAAAATGTTTATATATCATATTTTCAAATATTTATTATTCTCCATTTTACTCGATCTCCTATACGGTTACTGATTGGACATCGCGGTTTTCACCAGTGGATTTAGCACCTCAGTTTACATAAAATAAGTCCTATAAGTCTACTCTCAGGAGTTGATAAAGGTACAAACAAATAAATTGTTTATATATCACATTTTCAAATATCTATTATTCTCCATTTTACTCGATCTCCTAAACGGTTAAACACAGGACATCGCAATTTTTACCAGTGGATTTAGCACCTCAATTTACATAAGATAGTCCTATAAGTCTACTCTCAAGAGTTGATAAAGGTGCAAACGAATAAAATGCTTATATATCACATTTTCAAATATCTATTATTCTCCATTTTACTCGATCTCCTAAACGGTTAAACACAGGACATCGCAATTTTCACCAGTGGATTTAGCACCTCAATTTACATAAGATAGTCCTATAAGTCTACTCTCAAGAGTTGATAAAGGTGCAAACGAATAAAATGTTTATATATCACATTTTCAAATATCTATTATTCTCGATTTTACTCAATCTCCTAAACGGTTAAAGATAGGACATCCCAGTTTTCACCAGTGGATTTTGCACCTCATTTTACATAAAATAAGTCCTATAAGTCTCCTCCCAAGAGTTGATAAAGGTACAAACGAATAAAATGTTTATAAATCACATTTTCAAATATCTATTATTCTCCATTTTACTCGATCTCCTAAACGGTTACAGATAGGACATCGCGGTTTTCAGCAGCGGATTAAGCACCTCATTTTACATAAAGTAAGTCGTATAAGTCTACTCTTATGAGTTGATAAAGGTACAAACGATAAAAATGTTTATATATCACGGTTACAGATAGGACATCGCGGTTTTTACCAGTGGATTTAGCACCTTATTTTACATAAAATAAGTCCTATAAGTCTCCTCCTAAGAGTTGATAAAGGTACAAACGAATAAATTGTTTATATATCACATTTTCAAATATTTATAATTCTCCATTTTACTCGATCTCCTAAACGGTTAAAGATAGGACATCGCGGTTATTACCAGTGGATTTAGCACCATATTTTACATAAAATAAGTCCTATAAGTCTACTCTCAGGAGTTGATAAAGGTACAAACGAATAAAATTTTTATATATCACATTTTCAAATATCTATTCTCCATTTTACTCGATCTCCTATACGGTTACTGATAGGACATCGCGGTTTTCACCATTGGACACCTCATTTTACATAAAATAAGTCCCATAAGTCTACTCTCAAATGTTGATAAAGGTACAAACGAATAAAATGTTTATATATCACATTTTCAAATATCTATTATTTTTAATTTTACTCGATATCCTAAACGGTTACAGATAGAACATCGCGGTTTTCACCAGTGGATTTAGCACCTCATTTTACATAAAATATGTCCTATAAGTCTACTCTCATGAGTTGATAAAGGTACAAACGAATAAAATGTTTATATATCACATTTTCCAATATCTATTATTCTCCATTTTACTCGATCTCCTAAACGGTTACAGATAGGACAACGCGGTTTTCACCAGTGGATTTAGCACCTCATTTTATATATAATAAGTCCTATAAGTCTACTCTCAGGAGTTGATAAAGGTACAAACGAATAAAATGTTTATATATCACATTTTCAAATATTTATTATTCTCCATTTTACTCGATCTCCTAAACGGTTACAGATAGGACATCGCGGTTTTTACCAGTGGATTTAGCACCTCATTTTACATAAAATATGTCCTATAAGTCTACTTTCAGGAGTTGATAAAGGTACAAACGAATAAAATGTTAATATATTACATTTTTAAATATCTTTTATTCTACATTTTACTCAATCTCCTAAACGGTTAAAGATAGGACATCGCGGTTTTCACCAGTGGATTTAGCACCTCATTTTTCATAAAATAAGTCCTATAAGTCTACTCTCATGAGTTGATAAAGGTACAAACGAATAAAATGTTTATATATCACATTTTCAAATATCTATTATTCTCTATATTACTCGATCCCCTAAACGGTTAAAGATAGGACATCGCGGTTTTCACCAGCGGATTTAGCACCTCATTTTACATAAAATAAATCCTATAAGTCTACTCTCATGAGTTGATAAAGGTACAAACGAATAAAATGTTTATATATCACATTTTCAAATATCTATTATTCTTAATCTTACTCGATATCCTAAAAGGTTAAAGATAGAACATCGCAGTTTTCACCAGTGGATTTAGCACCTCATTTTACATAAAAAAAGTCCTATAAGTCTACTCTAATGAGTTGATATAGGTACAACCGAATAAAATGTTTATAAATCACATTTTCAAATATCTTTTATTCTCCATTTTACACAATCTCCCGAACGGTTACAGATAGGACATCGCGGTTTTCATCAGCGGATTTAGCACCTCATTTTACATAAAGTAAGTCCTATAAGTCTACTCTCAAGAGTTGATAAAGGTACAAACGAATAAAATGTTTATACATCACATTTTCAAATATTTATTATTATCCATTTTACTCGATCTTCTAAACGGTTAAAAATAGGACATCGCGGTTTTCACCATTGGACACCTCATTTTACATAAAATAAGTCCTATAAGTCTACTCTTATGAGTTGATAAAGGTACAAACGAATAAAATGTTTATATATCACATTTTCAAATATCTATTATTTTTAATTTTACTCGATATCCTAAACGGTTACAGATAGAACATCGCGGTTTTCACCAGTGGATTTAGCACCTCATTTTACATAAAATATGTCCTATAAGTCTACTCTCATGAGTTGATAAAGGTACAAACGAATAAAATGTTTATATATCACATTTTCCAATATCTATTATTCTCCATTTTACTCGATCTCCTAAACGGTTACAGATAGGACATCGCGGTTTTCACCAGTGGATTTAGCACCTCATTTTATATATAATAAGTCCTATAAGTCTACTCTCAGGAGTTGATAAAGGTACAAACGAATAAAATGTTTATATATCACATTTTCAAATATTTATTATTCTCCATTTTACTCGATCTCCTAAACGGTTACAGATAGGACATCGCGGTTTTTACCAGTGGATTTAGCACCTCATTTTACATAAAATATGTCCTATAAGTCTACTTTCAGGAGTTGATAAAGGTACAAACGAATAAAATGTTAATATATTACATTTTTAAATATCTTTTATTCTACATTTTACTCAATCTCCTAAACGGTTAAAGATAGGACATCGCGGTTTTCACCAGTGGATTTAGCACCTCATTTTTCATAAAATAAGTCCTATAAGTCTACTCTCATGAGTTGATAAAGGTACAAACGAATAAAATGTTTATATATCACATTTTCAAATATCTATTATTCTCTATATTACTCGATCCCCTAAACGGTTAAAGATAGGACATCGCGGTTTTCACCAGCGGATTTAGCACCTCATTTTACATAAAATAAATCCTATAAGTCTACTCTCATGAGTTGATAAAGGTACAAACGAATAAAATGTTTATATATCACATTTTCAAATATCTATTATTCTTAATCTTACTCGATATCCTAAAAGGTTAAAGATAGAACATCGCAGTTTTCACCAGTGGATTTAGCACCTCATTTTACATAAAAAAAGTCCTATAAGTCTACTCTAATGAGTTGATATAGGTACAACCGAATAAAATGTTTATAAATCACATTTTCAAATATCTTTTATTCTCCATTTTACACAATCTCCCAAACGGTTACAGATAGGACATCGCGGTTTTCATCAGCGGATTTAGCACCTCATTTTACATAAAGTAAGTCCTATAAGTCTACTCTCAAGAGTTGATAAAGGTACAAACGAATAAAATGTTTATACATCACATTTTCAAATATTTATTATTATCCATTTTACTCGATCTTCTAAACGGTTAAAAATAGGACATCGCGGTTTTTACCAGTGGATTTAGCACCATATTTTAAATAAAATAAGTCCTATAAGTCTACTCTTATGAGTTGATAAAGGTACAAACGAATAAAATGTTTGTATATCACATTTTCAAATATCTATTGTTCTCCATTTTACTCGATCTCCTAAACGGTTGAAGATAGGACATCGCGGTTATTACCAGTGGATTTAGCACCATATTTTACATAAAATAAGTCCTATAAGTCTACTCTCAGGAGTTTATAAAGGTACAAACGAATAAAATGTTTATATATCACATTTTCAAATATCTAATATTCTCCATTTTACACAATCTCCTAAACGGTTAAAGATAGGACATCGCGGTTTTCACCATTGGACACCTCATTTTACATAAAATAAGTCCTATAAGTCTACTCCCAAATGTTGATAAAATTACAAACGAATAAAATGTTAATATATCACATTTTCAAATATCTATTGTTCTCCATTTTAATCAATCTACTAAACGGTTACAGATAGGACATCGCGGTTTTTACCAGAGGATTTAGCACCTTATTTTAAATAATATATGTCCTATAAGTCTACTCTCATGAGTTGATAAAGGTACAAACGAATAAAATGTTTGTATATCACATTTTCAAATATCTATTATTCTCCATTTTACTCGATCTTCTAATCGGTTAAAGATAGGACATCGAGGTTTTCACCAGTGGATTTAGCACCTTATTTTACATAAAATAAGTCCTATAAGTCTACTCTCATGAGTTGATAAAGGTACAAACGAATAAAATGTTTATATATCACATTTTCCAATATCTATTATTCTCCATTTTACTCGATCTCCTAAACGGTTACAGATAGGACATCGCGGTTTTCACCAGTGGATTTAGCACCTCATTTTACATAAAATATGTCCTATAAGTCTACTTTCAGGAGTTGATAAAGGTACAAACGAATAAAATGTTAATATATTACATTTTCAAATATCTTTTATTCTACATTTTACTCAATCTCCTAAACGGTTAAAGATAGGACATCGCGGTTTTCACCAGTGGATTTAGCACCTTATTTTACATAAAATAAGTCCTATAAGTCTACCCTCATGAGTGGATAAAGATACAAACGAATAAAATGTTTATATATCACATTTTCAAATATCTATTATTTTCCATTTTACTCGATCTCCTAAACGGTTGAAGATAGGACATCGCGGTTTTCACCAGTGGATTTAGCACCTCATTTTACATAAAATAAGTTTTATAAGTCTACTCTCAGGAGTTGATAAAGGTACAAACGAATAAAATTATTATATATCACATTTTCAAATATTTATTATTCCCCATTTTACTCGATCTTCTAAACGGTTAAAGATAGGACATCGCGGTTTTTACCAGTGGATTTAGCACCTTATATTAAATAATATATGTCCTATAAGTCTACTTTCAGGAGTTGATAAAGGTACAAACGAATAAAATGTTAATATATTACATTTTCAAATATCTTTTTTCTACATTTTACTCAATCTCCTAAACGGTTAAAGATAGGACATCGCGGTCTTCACCAGTGGATTTAGCACCTTATTTTACATAAAATAAGTTTTATAAGTCTACTCTCAGGAGTTGATAAAGGTACAAACGAATAAAATGTTTGTATATCACATTTTCAAATATCTATTATTCTCCATTTTACTCGATCTCCTAAACGGTTGAAGATAGGACATCGCGGTTTTCACCAGTGGATTTAGCACCTCATTTTACATAAAATAAGTTTTATAAGTCTACTCTCAGGAGTTGATAAAGGTACAAACGAATAAAATGTTTGTATATCACATTTTCAAATATCTATTATTCTCCATTTTACTCGATCTTCTAATCGGTTAAAGATAGGACATCGAGGTTTTCACCAGTGGATTTAGCACCTTATTTTACATAAAATAAGTCCTATAAGTCTACTCTCATGAGTTGATAAAGGTACAAACGAATAAAATGTTTATATATCACATTTTCCAATATCTATTATTCTCCATTTTACTCGATCTCCTAAACGGTTACAGATAGGACATCGCGGTTTTCACCAGCGGATTTAGCACCTCATTTTACATAAAATAAGTCCTATAAGTCTACTCTAAATAGTTGATAAAAGTACAAATGAATAAAATGTTTATATATCATATTTTCAAATATTTATTATTCTCCATTTTACTCGATCTCCTATACGGTTACTGATTGGACATCGCGGTTTTCACCAGTGGATTTAGCACCTCAGTTTACATAAAATAAGTCCTATAAGTCTACTCTCAGGAGTTGATAAAGGTACAAACAAATAAATTGTTTATATATCACATTTTCAAATATCTATTATTCTCCATTTTACTCGATCTCCTAAACGGTTAAACACAGGACATCGCAATTTTCACCAGTGGATTTAGCACTTCAATTTACATAAGATAGTCCTATAAGTTTACTCTCAAGAGTTGATAAAGGTACAAACGAATAAATTGTTTATATATCACATTTTCAAATATTTATAATTCTCCATTTTACTCGATCTCCTAATCGGTTAAAGATAGGACATCGCGGTTATTACCAGTGGATTTAGCACCATATTTTACATAAAATAAGTCCTATAAGTCTACTCTCAGGAGTTGATAAAGGTACAAACGAATAAAATTTTTATATATCACATTTTCAAAAGTCTATTCTCCATTTTACTCGATCTCCTATACGGTTACTGATAGGACATCGCGGTTTTCACCATTGGACACCTCATTTTACATAAAATAAGTCCCATAAGTCTACTCTCAAATGTTGATAAAGGTACAAACGAATAAAATATTTATATATCACATTTTCAAATATCTTATATTCTCCATTTTACTCGATCTCTTAAACGGTTAAAGATTGGACATTGCGGTTTTTACCAGTGGATTTAGCACTTCATTTTACATAAAATAAGTCCTATAAGTCTACTCTAATGAGTTGATATAGGTACAACCGAATAAAATGTTTATAAATCACATTTTCAAATATCTTTTATTCTCCATTTTACACAATCTCCCAAACGGTTACAGATAGGACATCGCGGTTTTCATCAGCGGATTAAGCACCTCATTTTACATAAAGTAAGTCCTATAAGTCTACTCTCAAGAGTTGATAAAGGTACAAACGAATAAAATGTTTATACATCACATTTTCAAATATTTATTATTATCCATTTTACTCGATCTTCTAAACGGTTAAAAATAGGACATCGCGGTTTTTACCAGTGGATTTAGCACCATATTTTAAATAAAATAAGTCCTATAAGTCTACTCTCATGAGTTGATAAAGGTACAAACGAATAAAATGTTTGTATATCACATTTTTAAATATCTATTGTTCTCCATTTTACTCGATCTCCTAAACGGTTGAAGATAGGACATCGCGGTTTTTACCAGTGGATTTAGCACCTCATTTTACATAAAATCAGTTCTATAAGTCTACTCTCAAGAGTTTATAAAGGTACAAACGAATAAAATGTTTATATATCACATTTTCAAATATCTTATATTCTTAATTTTACTCGATCTCCTAAACGGTTAAAGATAGGACATCGCGGTTATTACCAGTGGATTTAGCACCATATTTTACATAAAATAAGTCCTATAAGTCTACTCTCAGGAGTTTATAAAGGTACAAACGAATAAAATGTTTATATATCACATTTTCAAATATCTTTTATTCTCCATTTTACACAATCTCCTAAACGGTTAAAGATAGGACATCGCGGTTTTCACCAGTGGATTTAGCACCTCATTTTATATATAATAAGTCCTATAAGTCTACTCTCAGGAGTTGATAAAGGTACAAACAAATAAAATGTTTATATATCACATTTTCAAATATCTATTATTCTCTATATTACTCGATCTCCTAAACGGTTACAGATAGAACATTGCGGTTTTCACCAGTGGATTTAGCACCTCATTTTTCATAAAATAAGTCCTATAAGTCCACTCTCAGGAGTTGATAAAGGTACAAACGAATAAAATGTTTGTATATCACATTTTCAAATATCTATTATTCTCCATTTTACTCGATCTCCTAAACGGTTAAAGATAGGACATCGCGGTTTTCACCAGTGGATTTAGCACCTTATTTTACATATAATAAGTCCTATAAGTCTACTTTCAAGAGTTGATAAAGGTACAAACGAATAAAATGTTTATATATCACATTTTCAAATATCTATTATTCTTAATTTTTCTCGATCACCTAAACGGTTAAAGATAGGACATCGCGGTTATTACCAGTGGATTTAGCACCATATTTTACCTAAAATAAGTCCTATAAGTCTACTCTCAGGAGTTTATAAAGGTACAAACGAATAAAATGTTTATATATCACATTTTCAAATATCTTATATTCTCCATTTTACTCGATCTCTTAAACGGTTAAAGATTGGACATTGCGGTTTTTACCAGTGGATTTAGCACTTCATTTTACATAAAATAAGTCCTATAAGTCTACTTTCAAGAGTTGATAAAGGTACAAACGAATAAAATTTTTATATATCACATTTACAAATATCTATTTTTTCCATTCTAATCGATCTCCTAAACGGTAAAAGATAGGACATCGCAGATTTCACCAGCGGATTTAGCACCTCATTTTACATAATATAAGTAATATAAGTCTTCCCTCATGAGTTGATAAAGGTACAAATGAATAAAATGTTTATATATCACATTTTCAAATATCTATTATTCTTAATTTTACTCGATATCCTAAACGGTTAAAGATACGACATCGCAGATTTCACCAGTGGATTAAGCACCTCATTTTACATAATATAAGCAATATAAGTCTACCCTCATGAGTTGATAAAGGTACAAACGAATAAAGTGTTTATATACCACATTTTCAAATATCTATTATTCTTAATTTTACTCGATCTCCTAAACGGTTACAGATAGGACATCGCGGTTTTTACCAGCGGATTTAGCACCTTATTTTACATAAAATAAGTCCTATAAGTCTACTCTAATGAGTTGATAAAGGTACAAACGAATAAAATGTTTATATATCACATTTTCAAATATTTATTATTCTCCATTTTACTCGGTCTCCTAAACGGTTAAAGATAGGACGTCGCGGTTTTTACCAGTGGATTTAGCACCTCATTTTACATAAAATAAGTTCTATTAGTCTACCCTTATGAGTTGATAGAGGTACAAACGAATAAAATGTTTATATATCACATTTTCAAATATCTTTTATTCTCCATTTTACACAATCTCCTAAACGGTTAAAGATAGGACATCGCGGTTTTCACCAGTGGATTTAGCACCTCATTTTATATACAATAAGTCCTATAAGTCTACTCCAGGAGTTGATAAAGGTACAAACAAATAAAATGTTTATATATCACATTTTCAAATATCTATTATTCTCTATATTACTCGATCCCCTAACCGGTTACAGATAGAACATTGCGGTTTTCACCAGTGGATTTAGCACCTCATTTTACATAAAATAAGTCCTATAAGTCTACTCTCAGGAGTTGATAAAGGTACAAACAAATAAAATGTTTATATATCACATTTTCAAATATTTATTATTCTCCATTTTACTCGATCTCCTAAACGGTTAAAGAGAGGACATCGCGGTTTTCACCATTGGACACCTCATTTTACATAAAATAAGTCCCATAAGTCTACTCTCAAGAGTTGATAAAGGTACAAACGAATAAAATGTTTATATATCACATTTTCATATATCAATTATTCTCCATTTTACTCGATCTCCTAAACGGTAACAGATAGGACATCGCGGTTCTCACCAGCGGATTTAGCACCTCATTTTACATAAAATAAGTCGTATATGTCTACTCTCATGAGTTGATAAAGGTACAAACGAATAAAATGTTTGTATATCACATTTTCAAATATGTATTATTCTCCATTTTACTCGATCTCCTAAACGGTGAAAGATAGGTCATCGCGGTTTTCACCAGTGGATTTAGCACCTCATTTTACATAAAATAAGTCCTATAAGTCTACTCTCAAGAGTTGATATAGGTACAAACGAATAAAATGTTTATAAATCACATTTTCAAATATCTTTTATTCTCCATTTTACACAATCTCCTAAACGGTTAAAGATAGGACATCGCGGTTTTCACCAGTGGATTTAGCACTTCATTTTATATATAATAAGTCCTATAAGTCTACTCTCAGGAGTTGATAAAGGTACAAACAAATAAAATGTTTAAATATCACATTTTCAAATATCTATTATTCTCTATATTACTCGATCCCCTAAACGGTTACAGATAGAACATTGCGGTTTTCACCAGTGGATTTAGCACCTCATTTTTCATAAAATAAGTCCTATAAGTCCACTCTCAGGAGTTGATAAAGGTACAAACGAATAAAATGTTTATATATCACATTTTCAAATATCTATTATTCTCCATTTTACTCGATCTCCTAAACGGTTAAGGATAGGAGATCGCGGTTTTCACCAGTAGATTAAGCACCTCATTTTTCATAAAATAAGTCCTATAAGTCTACTCTCTAGAGTTGATAAAGGTGCAAACGAATAAAATGTTTATATATCACATTTTCAAATATTTATTATTCTCCATTTTACTCGATCTCCTAAACGGTTAAAGATAGGACATCGCGGTTTTCACCATTGGACACCTCATTTTACATAAAATAAGTCCTATAAGTCTACTCTCAAGAGTTGATAAAGGTACAAACCAATAAAATGTTTATATATCACATTTTCAAATATCTATTATTCTCCATTTTACTCGATCTCTTAAACGGTTAAAGATAGGTCATCGCGGTTTTCACCAGTGGATTTAGCACCTCATTTTACATAAAATAAGTCCTATAAGTCTACTTTCAAGAGTTGATAAAGGTACAAACGAATAAAATGTTTATATATCACATTTTCAAATATCTATTATTCTCCATTTTACTCGATCTCCTAAACGGTTAAAGATAGGACATCGCGGTTTTCACCATTGGACACCTCATTTTACATAAAATAAGTCCTATAAGTCTACTCTCAAGAGTTGATAAAGGTACAAACGAATAAAATGTTTATATATCACATTTTCAAATATCTATTATTCTCCATTTTACTCGATCTTCTAATCGGTTAAAGATAGGACATCGCGGTTTTCGCCAGTGGATTTAGCACCTTATTTTACATAAAATAAGTCCTATAAGTCTACTCTCATAAGTTAATAAAGGTACAAACGAATAAAATGTTTATATATCACATTTTCAAATATCTATTATTCTCCATTTTACTCGATCTCCTAAACGGTTAAAGATAGGACATTGCGGTTTTCACCATTGGACACCTCATTTTACATAAAATAAGTCCTATAAGTCTACTCTCAAGAGTTGATAAAGGTACAAACGAATAAAATGTTTATATATATATATATCAATTTCAAATATCTATTATTCTCCATTTTTCTCGATCTTCTAATCGGATAAAGATAGGACATCGCGGTTTTCACCAGTGGATTTAGCACCTTATTTTACATAAAATAAGTCCTATAAGTCTACCCTTATGAGTTGATAAAGATACAAACGAATAAAATGTTTATATATCACATTTTCAAATATCTATTATTCTCCATTTTACTCGATCTCCTAAACGGTTAAAGATAGGACATTGCGGTTTTCACCAGTGGATTTAGCACCTCATTTTACATAAAATAAGTTTTATAAGTCTACTCTCAGGAGTTGATAAAGGTACAAACGAATAAAATGTTAATATATCACATTTTCAAATATCTATTATTCTCCATTTTACTCGATCTCCTAAACGGTTAAAGATAGGACATCGCGGTTTTCACCAGTGGATTTAGCACCTCATTTTACATAAAATAAGTCCTATAAGTTTACTCTCAAGAGTTGATAAAGGAACAAACGAATAAAATATTTATATATCACATTTTCAAATATTTATTATTTTCCATTTTACTCGATCTCCTAAACGGTTAAAGATAGGACATCGCGGTTTTCACCAGTGGATTTAGCACCTCATTTTACATAAAATAAGTCCTATAAGTCTACTCTCAAGAGTTGATAAAGGTACAAACGAATAAAATGTTTATATATCACATTTTCAAATATCTATTATTCTCCATTTTACTCGATCTCTTAAACGGTTAAAGATAGGTCATCGCGGTTTTCACCAGTGGATTTAGCACCTCATTTTACATAAAATAAGTCCTATAAGTCTACTCTCAAGAGTTGATAAAGGTACAAACGAATAAAATGTTTATATATCACATTTTCAAATATCTATTATTCTCCATTTTACTCGATCTTCTAATCGGTTAAAGATAGGACATCGCGGTTTTCGCCAGTGGATTTAGCACCTTATTTTACATAAAATAAGTCCTATAAGTCTACTCTCATAAGTTAATAAAGGTACAAACGAATAAAATGTTTATATATCACATTTTCAAATATCTATTATTCTCCATTTTACTCGATCTCCTAAACGGTTAAAGATAGGACATTGCGGTTTTCACCATTGGACACCTCATTTTACATAAAATAAGTCCTATAAGTCTACTCTCAAGAGTTGATAAAGGTACAAACGAATAAAATGTTTATATATATATATATCAATTTCAAATATCTATTATTCTCCATTTTTCTCGATCTTCTAATCGGATAAAGATAGGACATCGCGGTTTTCACCAGTGGATTTAGCACCTTATTTTACATAAAATAAGTCCTATAAGTCTACCCTTATGAGTTGATAAAGATACAAACGAATAAAATGTTTATATATCACATTTTCAAATATCTATTATTCTCCATTTTACTCGATCTCCTAAACGGTTAAAGATAGGACATTGCGGTTTTCACCAGTGGATTTAGCACCTCATTTTACATAAAATAAGTTTTATAAGTCTACTCTCAGGAGTTGATAAAGGTACAAACGAATAAAATGTTAATATATCACATTTTCAAATATCTATTATTCTCCATTTTACTCGATCTCCTAAACGGTTAAAGATAGGACATCGCGGTTTTCACCAGTGGATTTAGCACCTCATTTTACATAAAATAAGTCCTATAAGTTTACTCTCAAGAGTTGATAAAGGAACAAACGAATAAAATATTTATATATCACATTTTCAAATATTTATTATTTTCCATTTTACTCGATCTCCTAAACGGTTAAAGATAGGACATCGCGGTTTTCACCAGTGGATTTAGCACCTCATTTTACATAAAATAAGTCCTATAAGTCTACTCTCAAGAGTTGATAAAGGTACAAACCAATAAAATGTTTATATATCACATTTTCAAATATCTATTATTCTCCATTTTACTCGATCTCTTAAACGGTTAAAGATAGGTCATCGCGGTTTTCACCAGTGGATTTAGCACCTCATTTTACATAAAATAAGTCCTATAAGTCTACTTTCAAGAGTTGATAAAGGTACAAACGAATAAAATGTTTATATATCACATTTTCAAATATCTATTATTCTCCATTTTACTCGATCTCCTAAACGGTTAAAGATAGGACATCGCGGTTTTCACCATTGGACACCTCATTTTACATAAAATAAGTCCTATAAGTCTACTCTCAAGAGTTGATAAAGGTACAAACGAATAAAATGTTTATATATCACATTTTCAAATATCTATTATTCTCCATTTTACTCGATCTTCTAATCGGTTAAAGATAGGACATCGCGGTTTTCGCCAGTGGATTTAGCACCTTATTTTACATAAAATAAGTCCTATAAGTCTACTCTCATAAGTTAATAAAGGTACAAACGAATAAAATGTTTATATATCACATTTTCAAATATCTATTATTCTCCATTTTACTCGATCTCCTAAACGGTTAAAGATAGGACATCGCGGTTTTCACCATTGGACACCTCATTTTACATAAAATAAGTCCTATAAGTCTACTCTCAAGAGTTGATAAAGGTACAAACGAATAAAATGTTTATATATATATATATCAATTTCAAATATCTATTATTCTCCATTTTTCTCGATCTTCTAATCGGATAAAGATAGGACATCGCGGTTTTCACCAGTGGATTTAGCACCTTATTTTACATAAAATAAGTCCTATAAGTCTACCCTTATGAGTTGATAAAGATACAAACGAATAAAATGTTTATATATCACATTTTCAAATATCTATTATTCTCCATTTTACTCGATCTCCTAAACGGTTAAAGATAGGACATTGCGGTTTTCACCAGTGGATTTAGCACCTCATTTTACATAAAATAAGTTTTATAAGTCTACTCTCAGGAGTTGATAAAGGTACAAACGAATAAAATGTTAATATATCACATTTTCAAATATCTATTATTCTCCATTTTACTCGATCTCCTAAACGGTTAAAGATAGGACATCGCGGTTTTCACCAGTGGATTTAGCACCTCATTTTACATAAAATAAGTCCTATAAGTTTACTCTCAAGAGTTGATAAAGGAACAAACGAATAAAATATTTATATATCACATTTTCAAATATTTATTATTCTCCATTTTACTCGCTCTTCTAAACGGTTAAAGATAGGACATCGCGGTTTTTACCAGTGGATTAAGCACCTTATTTTAAATAAAATAAGTCCTATAAGTCTACTCTCATGAGTTGACAAAGGTACAAACGAATAAAATTTTTATATATCACATTTACAAATATCTATTTTTTCCATTCTAATCGATCTCCTAAACGGTAAAAGATAGGACATCGCGGTTTTCACCAGCGGATTTAGCACCTCATTTTACATAATATAAGTAATATAAGTCTATCCTCATGAGTTGATAAAGGTACAAACGAATAAAATGTTTATATATCACATTTTCAAATATCTATTATTCTTAATTTTACTCGATATCCTAAACGGTTAAAGATACGACATCGCAGATTTCACCAGTGGATTAAGCACCTCATTTTACATAATATAAGTAATATAAGTCTACCCTCATGAGTTGATAAAGGTACAAACGAATAAAATGTTTATATACCACATTTTCAAATATCTATTATTCTTAATTTTACTCGATCTCCTAAACGGTTACAGATAGGACATCGCGGTTTTCACCAGCGGATTAGGCACATCATTTTACATATAGTAAGTCGTATAAGTCTACTCTCATGAGTTGATAAATGTACAAACGAATAAAATGTTTTTATATCACATTTTCAAATATCTATTTTTCTTAATTTTACTCGATCTCCTAAACGATTACAGATAGGATATCGCGGTTATTACCAGTGGATTTAGCTCCATATTTTACATAAAATAAGTCCTATAAGTCTACTCTCAGGAGTTGATAAAGGTACAAACGAATAAAATTTTTATATATCACATTTTCAAAAGTCTATTCTCCATTTTACTCGATCTCCTATACGGTAACAGATAGGACATCGCGGTTCTCACCAGCGGATTTAGCACCTCATTTTACATAAAATAAGTCGTATATGTCTACTCTCATGAGTTGATAAAGGTACAAACAAATAAAATGTTTATATATCACATTTTCAAATATTTATTATTCTCCATTTTACTCGATCTCCTAAACGGTTAAAGAGAGGACATCGCGGTTTTCACCATTGGACACCTCATTTTACATAAAATAAGTCCCATAAGTCTACTCTCAAGAGTTGATAAAGGTACAAACGAATAAAATGTTTATATATCACATTTTCATATATCAATTATTCTCCATTTTACTCTATCTCCTAAACGGTAACAGATAGGACATCGCGGTTCTCACCAGCGGATTTAGCACCTCATTTTACATAAAATAAGTCGTATATGTCTACTCTCATGAGTTGATAAAGGTACAAACGAATAAAATGTTTATATATCACATTTTCATATATCAATTATTCTCCATTTTACTCGATCTCCTAAACGGTTACAGATAGGACATCGCGGTTCTCACCAGCGGATTTAGCACCTCATTTTACATAAAATAAGTCGTATATGTCTACTCTCATGAGTTGATAAAGGTACAAACCAATAAAATGTTTATATATCACATTTTCATATATCAATTATTCTCCATTTTACTCGATCTCCTAAACGGTTACAGATAGGACATCGCGGTTTTCACCAGCGGATTAAGCACATCATTTTACATATAGTAAGTCGTATAAGTCTACTCTCAAGAGTTGATATAGGTACAAACGAATAAAATGTTTATAAATCACATTTTCAAATATCTTTTATTCTCCATTTTACACAATCTCCTAAACGGTTAAAGATAGGACATCGCGGTTTTCACCAGCGGATTTAGCACCTCATTTTACATAAAATAAGTCGTATAACTCTACTTTAATGAGTTGATAAAGGTACAAACGAATAAAATGTATATATATCACATTTTCAAATATCTATTATTCTCCATTTTACTCGATCTCCTAAACGGTTACAGATAGGACATCGCGGTTTTCACCAGCGGATTAAGCACATCATTTTACATATAGTAAGTCGTATAAGTCTACTTTCAAGAGTTGATAAAGGTACAAACAAATAAAATGTGTATATATCACATTTTCAAATATCTATTATTCTCCATTTTACTCGATCTCCTAAACGGTTAAAGATAGGTCATCGCGGTTTTCACCAGTGGATTTAGCACCTCATTTTACATAAAATAAGTCCTATAAGTCTACTTTCAAGAGTTGATAAAGGTACAAACGAATAAAATGTTTATATATCACATTTACAAATATCTATTTTTTCCATTCTATTCGATCTCCTAAACGGTTAAAGATAGGTCATCGCGGTTTTCACCAGTGGATTTAGCACCTTATTTTACATAAAATAAGTCCTATAAGTCTACTCTCATAAGTTAATAAAGTTACAAACGAATAAAATGTTTATATATCACATTTTCAAATATCTATTATTCTCCATTTTACTCGATCTCCTAAACGGTTAAAGATAGGACATCGCGGTTTTCACCATTGGACACCTCATTTTACATAAAATAAGTCCTATAAGTCTACTCTCAAGAGTTGATAAAGGTACAAACGAATAAAATGTTTATATATCACATTTTCAAATATCTATTATTCTCCATTTTACTCGATCTTCTAAACGGTTAAAGATAGGACATCGCGGTTTTCACCAGTGGGTTTAGCACCTTATTTTACATAAAATAAGTCCTATAAGTCTATTCTCATGAGTTGATAAAGGTACAAACGAATAAAATGTTTTTACATCACATTTTCAAATATCTATTATTCTCCATTTTACTCGATCTCCTAAACGGTTACAGATAGGACATCGCAATTTTCACCAGCGGATTTAGCACCTCATTTTACATAAAATAAGTCCTATAAGTCTACTCTAAAGAGTTGATAAAGGTACAAACGAATAAAATGTTTATATATCACATTTTCAAATATTTATTATTCTCCATTTTACTCGATCTTCTAATCGGTTAAAGATAGGACATCGCGGTTTTCGCCAGTGGATTTAGCACCTTATTTTACATAAAATAAGTCCTATAAGTCTACTCTCATAAGTTAATAAAGGTACAAACGAATAAAATGTTTATATATCACATTTTCAAATATCTATTATTCTCCATTTTACTCGATCTCCTAAACGGTTAAAGATAGGACATCGCGGTTTTCACCAGCGGATTAGGCACATCATTTTACATATAGTAAGTCGTATAAGTCTACTCTCATGAGTTGATAAATGTACAAACGAATAAAATGTTTTTATATCACATTTTCAAATATCTATTATTCTCCATTTTACTCGATCTCCTAAACGGTTAAAGATAGGACATCGCGGTTTTCACCAGTGGATTTAGCACCTCATTTTACATAAAATAAGTCCTATAAGTCTACTCTCAAGAGTTGATAAAGGAACAAACGAATAAAATATTTATATATCACATTTTCAAATATTTATTATTCTCCATTTTACTCGCTCTTCTAAACGGTTAAAGATAGGACATCGCGGTTTTTACCAGTGGATTAAGCACCTTATTTTAAATTAAATAAGTCCTATAAGTCTACTCTCATGAGTTGATAAAGGTACAAACGAATAAAATGTTTGTATATCACATTTTCAAATATCTATTATTCTCCATTTTACTCGATCTCCTAAACGGTTAAAGATAGGACATCGCGGTTTTCACCAGTGGATTTAGCACCCTATTTTACATATAATAAGTCCCATAAGTCTACTTTCAAGAGTTGATAAAGGTACAAACGAATAAAATTTTTATATATCACATTTACAAATATCTATTTTTTCCATTCTAATCGATCTCCTAAACGGTAAAAGATAGGACATCGCGGTTTTCACCAGCAGAGTTAGCACCTCACTTTACATATTATAAGTAATATAAGTCTACCCTCATGAGTTGATAAAGGTACAAACGAATAAAATGTTTATATATCACATTTTCAAATATCTATTATTCTTAATTTTACTCGATATCCTAAACGGTTAAAGATACGACATCGCAGATTTCACCAGTGGATTAAGCACCTCATTTTACATAATATAAGTAATATAAGTCTACCCTCATGAGTTGATAAAGGTACAAACGAATAAAATGTTTATATACCACATTTTCAAATATCTATTATTCTTAATTTTACTCGATCTCCTAAACGGTTACAGATAGGACATCGCGGTTTTCACCAGCGGATTGGACACATCATTTTACATATAGTAAGTCGTATAAGTCTACTCTCATAAGTTGATAAATGTACAAACGAATAAAATGTTTTTATATCACATTTTCAAATATCTATTATTCTTAATTTTACTCGATCTCCTAAACGATTACAGATAGGATATCGCGGTTATTACCAGTGGATTTAGCTCCATATTTTACATAAAATAAGTCCTATAAGTCTACTCTCAGGAGTTGATAAAGGTACAAACAAATAAAATGTTTATATATCACATTTTCAAATATCTATTATTCTCTATATTACTCGATCCCCTAAACGGTTACAGATAGAACATTGCGGTTTTCACCAGTGGATTTAGCACCTCATTTTTCATAAAATAAGTCCTATAAGTCCACTCTCAGGAGTTGATAAAGGTACAAACGAATAAAATGTTTATATATCACATTTTCAAATATCTATTATTCTCCATTTTACTCGATCTCCTAAACGGTTAAGGATAGGACATCGCGGTTTTCACCAGCGGATTTAGCACCTCATTTTACATAAAATAAGTCGTATAACTCTACTTTAATGAGTTGATAAAGGTACAAACGAATAAAATGTATATATATCACATTTTCAAATATCTATTATTCTCCATTTTACTCGATCTCCTAAACGGTTACAGATAGGACATCGCAATTTTCACCAGCGGATTTAGCACCTCATTTTACATAAAATAAGTCCTATAAGTCTACTCTAAAGAGTTGATAAAGGTACAAACGAATAAAATGTTTATATATCACATTTTCAAATATTTATTATTCTCCATTTTACTCGATCTTCTAATCGGTTAAAGATAGGACATCGCGGTTTTCGCCAGTGGATTTAGCACCTTATTTTACATAAAATAAGTCCTATAAGTCTACTCTCATAAGTTAATAAAGGTACAAACGAATAAAATGTTTATATATCACATTTTCAAATATCTATTATTCTCCATTTTACTCGATCTCCTAAACGGTTAAAGATAGGACATCGCGGTTTTCACCAGCGGATTAGGCACATCATTTTACATATAGTAAGTCGTATAAGTCTACTCTCATGAGTTGATAAATGTACAAACGAATAAAATGTTTTTATATCACATTTTCAAATATCTATTATTCTCCATTTTACTCGATCTCCTAAACGGTTAAAGATAGGACATCGCGGTTTTCACCAGTGGATTTAGCACCTCATTTTACATAAAATAAGTCCTATAAGTCTACTCTCAAGAGTTGATAAAGGAACAAACGAATAAAATATTTATATATCACATTTTCAAATATTTATTATTCTCCATTTTACTCGCTCTTCTAAACGGTTAAAGATAGGACATCGCGGTTTTTACCAGTGGATTAAGCACCTTATTTTAAATTAAATAAGTCCTATAAGTCTACTCTCATGAGTTGATAAAGGTACAAACGAATAAAATGTTTGTATATCACATTTTCAAATATCTATTATTCTCCATTTTACTCGATCTCCTAAACGGTTAAAGATAGGACATCGCGGTTTTCACCAGTGGATTTAGCACCCTATTTTACATATAATAAGTCCCATAAGTCTACTTTCAAGAGTTGATAAAGGTACAAACGAATAAAATTTTTATATATCACATTTACAAATATCTATTTTTTCCATTCTAATCGATCTCCTAAACGGTAAAAGATAGGACATCGCGGTTTTCACCAGCAGAGTTAGCACCTCACTTTACATATTATAAGTAATATAAGTCTACCCTCATGAGTTGATAAAGGTACAAACGAATAAAATGTTTATATATCACATTTTCAAATATCTATTATTCTTAATTTTACTCGATATCCTAAACGGTTAAAGATACGACATCGCAGATTTCACCAGTGGATTAAGCACCTCATTTTACATAATATAAGTAATATAAGTCTACCCTCATGAGTTGATAAAGGTACAAACGAATAAAATGTTTATATACCACATTTTCAAATATCTATTATTCTTAATTTTACTCGATCTCCTAAACGGTTACAGATAGGACATCGCGGTTTTCACCAGCGGATTGGACACATCATTTTACATATAGTAAGTCGTATAAGTCTACTCTCATAAGTTGATAAATGTACAAACGAATAAAATGTTTTTATATCACATTTTCAAATATCTATTATTCTTAATTTTACTCGATCTCCTAAACGATTACAGATAGGATATCGCGGTTATTACCAGTGGATTTAGCTCCATATTTTACATAAAATAAGTCCTATAAGTCTACTCTCAGGAGTTGATAAAGGTACAAACAAATAAAATGTTTATATATCACATTTTCAAATATCTATTATTCTCTATATTACTCGATCCCCTAAACGGTTACAGATAGAACATTGCGGTTTTCACCAGTGGATTTAGCACCTCATTTTTCATAAAATAAGTCCTATAAGTCCACTCTCAGGAGTTGATAAAGGTACAAACGAATAAAATGTTTATATATCACATTTTCAAATATCTATTATTCTCCATTTTACTCGATCTCCTAAACGGTTAAGGATAGGACATCGCGGTTTTCACCAGCGGATTTAGCACCTCATTTTACATAAAATAAGTCGTATAACTCTACTTTAATGAGTTGATAAAGGTACAAACGAATAAAATGTATATATATCACATTTTCAAATATCTATTATTCTCCATTTTACTCGATCTCCTAAACGGTTACAGATAGGACATCGCGGTTTTCACCAGCGAATTAAGCACATCATTTTACATATAGTAAGTCGTGTAAGTCTACTTTCAAGAGTTGATAAAGGTACAAACAAATAAAATGTTTATATATCACATTTTTAAATATCTATTATTCTCCATTTTACTCGATCTCCTAAACGGTTAAAGATAGGTCATCGCGGTTTTCACCAGTGGATTTAGCACCTCATTTTACATAAAATAAGTCCTATAAGTCTACTCTCATAAGTTAATAAAGGTACAAACGAATAAAATGTTTATACATCACATTTTCAAATATCTATTATTCTCCATTTTACTCGATCTCCTAAACGGTTAAAGATAGGACATCGCGGTTTTCACCATTGGACACCTCATTTTACATAAAATAAGTCCTATAAGTCTACTGTCAAGAGTTGATAAAGGTACAAACGAATAAAATGTTTATATATCACATTTTCAAATATCTATTATTCTCCATTTTACTCGATCTCCTAAACGGTTAAAGATAGGACATTGCGGTTTTCACCAGTGGATTTAGCACCTCATTTTACATAAAATAAGTTTTATAAGTCTACTCTCAGGAGTTGATAAAGGTACAAACGAATAAAATGTTAATATATCACATTTTCAAATATCTATAATTCTCCATTTTACTCGATATCCTAAACGGTTAAAGATACGACATCGCAGATTTCACCAGTGGATTAAGCACCTCATTTTACATAATATAAGTAATATAAGTCTACCCTCATGAGTTGATAAAGGTACAAACGAATAAAATGTTTATATATCACATTTTCAAATATCTATTATTCTTAATTTTACTCGATATCCTAAACGGTTAAAGATACGACATCGCAGATTTCACCAGTGGATTAAGCACCTCATTTTACATAATATAAGTAATATAAGTCAGTAGTGGGGATTTGAGGGTTCTGGCACACTAGTACATCAAACGTCCGATAGATGGCGCAAGGTGTTGGTTCCCGGCGGCGGTGGGGTTGAAATGTGGGAGTTGTTGGGATGGGTTAGGGGGAGTGGACAGAGCATAGAAGTGTGTTGATAGGTGTTAATTAGCATTTTTGTGTTGGTGGGTACTGCTAATGAGGCGGAAGAGAGTACTGTGTATGGTGGGGTGGGTGGAGTATTGGATTGGGGGTTGAACTACCACCATCACCGAGCGGTGGCGGTACCGGGCGCTCTCTCTTTCTCTCACACACCTGTGTGAGTGGGAAAAAATTGAGGAAGTGCATCCGGTTAACAAAAAAACAAAATTGGCGCTTATATTGTATGCAAATTTTTTTAAAAGATTAAGTGACCTGTATTCACTTGTTTTTTGCACAAACTTCCTGACACATGCACATTTTGTAATTTACATATATCGTTTTATTGTTTTTGAATATGGGTTAATAATTAATGTAGGGTAAAATAGAGGTAGTTTTATTTAAGAGAAATAAAACAATAAATGCATTTTATTTTATCTTTATTATTTTTCTATTTCATGTATATATAAAAAAAAAAGTTCAGAAAAAAAATGGAAATTAAGTGTCCATATATATGATCCCTGAAATAGAAAAGAAAACATTATTAATAAAAAAACAAAAAAAATGTGTAAAAAAACGGAAAGGAATTTTCTTACGTTTTTTCTACAAAAATAGTTCTTCTTCTTCTTAGTTTATAAAAATTCCACTTGCCACCATTTGTTGGTTTGATTGGGCTTTCGTACAATGAAGGAGAGATTTTCTCCATTCTTTAGTCTCACATTATATTCGGGAACGTTTTCCAGTAGCCGGTTGTATCTTTTTGGCAATATGACATCATTTTCGAGGCCTTCAATTATCATAAGAACTGCTTGACCATATTTTGTCTGAATGACTCTTAGAGAGCGTATTTTATATGTCACATCCTCCTCTAATTCGGAAATTTTGATGAAGGGTCTTGATACAGTATTAAATTCAGTATTCATTTTTCGTCTTCTTGTTCTTCTTTCTGATAATTTCACTTCACAAAAAATATACTTTATCTTAATATAAAAAAAAAATAAAATATTGATACTGAGATTGGAAATGAATGTGCAGCGGCTTTTAAACAAGGAAAAATACGTCATCATCCCCCATCCAACCATATCCCACCACACACGCACACGCACAAACCAATTTCTTAGTGGGGTGGGGTGGGGGAGTGTTGTTGTTGTTTGTTGTTCTGTAATTTCTTCAATGATTCATCACAATTATAAGAAGAGTATTTTTTTAATTGTGTGTGTGTGTGTGTGTGTGTGTGTGTGTGTGTGTGTGTGTGTGTGTGTGTTTTTCTGGGCGCGCAAAAAAGGGGTGTATATGTATAAATGGATAATACAATAGGATTCATGACTTAGTTAGTTTCTAATTGGCAATATGTCAACTGATGAGAAGACCAACACTCATCATCATCATCATCATCATCATCCAGAAACTGTTACATCTATTAGTGATAATTTTTTGAAAAAACTCCGTAAAACATTTCCATTGCTAAGAAAAAAAGATGAAGTGATTGCTATTTTAAAACAAACGAATAAGTGTATTCAAACATTACGGAAAGTGATTGGCTTAAAGAAAAAAGATGATCAAGATAATGTAAGCAACATATTGTTCCTCAATGATAACATTCTAAAACTAACAAACAATTTAAGATTATTGAAAACATGTAGAAAAAGACTACATTTAATTCAAAAGGAAAAATTAAATATTATTGGTGGCGCAGGTTTGACGACTGCTAATTCCATCACATCAAAGACAAACCGTAATCGTGGTCGGACACAGCAACAACAGCGGCAAAAGAAATATCAAAATTGTGTAGAATGGGAAAATTTAGAGAATTGTTTTAGGAATAGTATCAGTAGTGGCATAATTACAAATTTAACGGTAAAAGATCCTGTTATGTTTCTAGATAAAGCACAGAAATGTTTTCTGTTGCAAGTGAAGAAGAAATTGCAGGAAAATCATAATTGCATAAAAGTCAATTGTACATTTACTGGTGAATTTGCGAAAAAGAGTGGCGAGATTCTAGAGACAGATTTAAAGTCATTCACCACGAGGAATGAAGTAATTGATGCAACTACAAATTTAAAGGAATGGTATGACACGTTGGTGAAAGATAAAATTTTGAATAGACTTAGTGAATTTCAAGAACGTGATTCAGGATGGAGTTTGTCGGAAATAATATCATTAAAAGTGATTTTTAACCGATGCAATCCATTAAATGCAGCGGGTACTTCTTCTTCTTCTACATATACGGAAGTACCGAAATTTATAGCCAATAAAAAGGCAGTGATTAATATAAAAAACAATGATCAATATTGTTTTTTGTGGTGTATTGTGGCTGCTTTACACCCCACAAATACGAATCCACAAAGAATGACACAATATCCACACTTTAGTGAAGTGTTAAAATATGATGGTATAAAGTTTCCATTCAATGTGCGTGATTTGAAAAAATTTGAGAAACTTAACAATTTAAGCATTAATATATTTTATGTGAGCAACAAACAAATATATCCATTGACAATAAAAAAAAGCAATTATGAAGATGAAGATGATGGGAATAATAATAATAAATGTATAAATTTATTAATGTTGGAAAATGTGGAAGGTGGATGTTCTCATTATGTGTTAATTAAAAATTTAAATCGCTTATTATTTAAACAGTTATCATCGAATAAAAATCAAAAATATGTTTGTGAACGGTGTTTAAATTATTTTTCTTCAAAGTGTGTTTTAATTAAACATTTAAATTATTGTAAAAATAAAAAAGTGTGTCACATAAAAGTGCCCTCATCGTCGTCGAATCATATTCTACAATTTAAGAATTTCTCCCACAAGATACCAGTTTGTTTTGTATTATATGCCGATTTAGAATGTATTTTGGAGCCCATTATTATATATGGTGATGAAAAAGAAAACAAAAAACGTGGTGGTGGTGGTGGTTCCATTGAAAGATATCAAAAACACATACCACACAGTATTGCCTATTACTTAAAATGCAATTATGATGATTCACTCTCTCAATTTAAATTAATTAGAGATAAGAACTGTATAAAGTTATTTATAATGGATTTGCATAAAATTGCAGTAACAGTCAACGAAATACTCAATCGTATAGTTCCAATGGCTGAATTGACTTTAGAACAGGAAATAGCACACTATACTGCCACAACATGTCATATTTGTGAAGAACCATTTAATGTCACATTAGACGAAGATGATGATGATGTACGTGTAAAAGACCATTGTCATGTGACTGGAACATATAGAGGAGCCGCACACCCTCAATGTAATTTACAATTTCAACAATCCAAAGTAATTCCAATTGTTTTTCACAATTTAAGCGGCTACGATTCTCATTTTATAATTGAAGAACTGGCAACAGGCATCAAAGGACCCATTTCTCTTCTACCCATAAACAAGGAGAAATATATATCGTTCACAAAGAAAATTGTAAATACAAACATCAGTTTGAGATTCATTGATTGCTTCAGATTTATAGCATCCAGTTTGGACAAATTATCCTCGTACTTGCGTGCTGAAGAAAAGACCATAATGAGATCGTTTTATCCGAATGACAATGAATTTAAATTGTTATTGCGAAAAGGTGTTTTTCCCTATGCATACATTGATAGTTGGGAAAAATTAAATGAAACTCATCTGCCGACAAGAGAGGCTTTCTTCAATGAACTGAAAAACGAGACAATATCTGCGGAAGATTATAGACATGCTGAGAATGTATGGCAAACATTTAATGTGCACACACTAGGTGAATACTCGGACATTTACCTTAAAACAGATGTGATTTTATTGAGTGATGTATTTGAAAATTTCCGTAAAACATGTTATAGGACCTATCAATTGGATCCATTGCACTATTTCACATCGCCCGGTCTAAGTTTTGATGCAATGCTAAAAAATACACGCATAAAATTGCATTTAATGCAAGATATTGATATGATTTTGTTTATTGAATTGGGAATACGTGGCGGCTATTCTGCTGTGATAAAATCGTGTGCAAAAGCCAACAATAAATATATGATGGATGACTATGACCCCACCCAATTGGACACTTATCTAATTTATATAGATAAAAATGCATTATATTCAACGACAATGTGTGAGTTTCTACCATACCAAGATTTTGAATGGTTAAAAGAGGATGAATACAATGGCAGCGACGGCGGTAGCGATGGTAATTCTTTCGATGTATTATCAATTGAAGACAATGCAGAATATGGTTATATTTTGGAGGTGGACCTTCATTATCCATCTCATCTACACAATTTACACAAAGATTTTCCATTGGCCCCCGAACATTTAACACCACCGGGCAGTAAACACAGTAAATTAATGACAACATTATACGATAAACACAACTATGTTATTCACTATAGAAATTTAAAGAATTATTTAAAGAGAGGATTGGTTTTGCGAAAAATCCACCGAATATTGAAATTTAAACAGTGTGCCTGGATGAAAAGTTATGTGGAATTGAATATAAATTTGCGAAAACAATCAAAAAATGATTTCGAAAAAAATTTCTTCAAGTTAATGGTGAATTCGGCATTTGGAAAGACCATTGAAAATGTAAGGAAATATAAAGATGTTAAATTAGTGACGAGTTGGGAGGGAAGATCTGGAGCACGGGCCCTAATATCGAAACCGAATTTTCACAGTTTGGAAATATATGATAATGATATGGTGATTATAGAAATGCAACGAAATGAGGTGGAAATGAACAAACCCATTTATATTGGTTTTACAATTTTAGATTTAAGTAAATTACACATGTATAATTTTCATTATGACTATATATTAAGACAATTTGATGAAAATAGCGTGGATTTATGTTACACGGACACAGACAGTTTTATATATCTATTTAAAAATATTGATTTCTATGAATATATAAGACGTGATTGTAGGGAATATTTCGATACAAGCGACTATGATGAAGCGAATATTTTTAATATACCGCGTGTGAATAGGAAGGAACTTGGTATGTTTAAAGATGAAAATGCCGGTCGCATTATGTTGGAATTTATTGGTCTACGATCGAAAATGTATTCATTTAAAATGTGGGGTGGTGGTGGAGAAATAAAAAGGTCCAAGGGAGTAGTTGGTAGTACATTGAAAACAATCACATTTGATGATTATAAGAATTGTTTATTGAATCAACGGGAAATGGTAAGACAACAAATTCTATTGCAAAGTAAGAAACATGTAATGTATTCGATAAAACAGCGAAAAATTGTTTTGAATGTTGGTGATGATAAAAGAATGTCACTGCACGATTCATTAGACAGTTTGCCGTGGGGTTTTGTGGAAGAAACAGTAGCAAGAGCAGCGGAAGCAACAGGAGCCGAACCACCACCCCATCAGTAGGTACCATTATACAAAGACACACACACACTAGACAAATAGTACTTAAACAAAACAAAAAATGTTATCAAAAAGTGAAATAAAACTTGTAAATGATTTACATGACAGTAATTCTGTGGTATATCAGAATCACTTGGTGGAAAGAATAAAAAGTTCAAATGTGAGTGAAATGAATATGATTTTAAAACGTATCGCAATTCCAAGCACACACATTTTAACATATGATATATTACGATTGTGCAATGTTGAAATGTTAAATGTGTTACTCTCATCCCAATTGGAACATGATAAATTTATTGTATTAATTGCTAATAAATTGTTAAATTTAAATGTAATTGATTTTACATATGAAAATTTAAGTGAAATCATCAGTACTGTACCATATAAGGATTTTACAGATGACTACAAATGTTATTTAATAATGCAATTAACAAAACTGGATATTAATAAACCCAATTTTGATGCAACATCCTCATCATATTTGTATTTACATATATTATCCAATTACAAGAATTGTAATTATTATATTAACAAAATTATGTGTACTGGAATTTTTAATGCAAATCCCATCTTTGTTGGGAATATGTTGAAAACTTTGGAAGAGAAAAATTTACACTTCAAATTGGAGATATTAACAAGAGACTCACATATGGATGTAGTAAAATGGCTTTTGAAAAATTTGCGAAAAATGGAGAAAAACGAAGATGTGGGATGGAGGTGTGGACCTGATTCGGGTTTATGGCCATCAGGAAATCCAGAAGATTATGTTGCCACAATGGAGCTAATTAAACCCATAATGGAGTTTTAAAAAAAAAATGCAAACAAAAACTGGCTCTCTGGTTATTTATTTTTATTAGAATTATTAATAATATATACTATTATATTATGTATTTGGATGTGTGTGGGGGGTGAATAAAAAAAAAACTTGTATATAATTTTTAACTGTGTTTTTATTATATTCTTTTTTTTTCCAAATATACATATACATATTAAAAAAAAAAGTAACGGAAAAAACACTATGTTAGCTGGGGGGTGGGGGAAAATGACGGTTAAGGGGTTTACGTCATGAAAACAACTAGTTTTAACAAGAAAAAATCGATTTTTATTTGTCATTTAAGAAAACAAAACAGCAAATAGAAAAAAGAAACAATAGAATAAATCTCTGAAAGAAAATAACACAATGTTAGCTGGGGGGTGGTGGGGGAAAATGACGGTTAAGGGGTTTACGTAATAAAAAAAAATTATAATTTTAAAATTGATTTATATTTTGTATCATCATCTCTTCAAAAAAACATATACACACACACAAACTGAAAGATTAAAAATCACTAGTTAGATGGGATTTTGGGGAAATGGCGGGTTTTTTTAATATAATTAAAAAACATATACTTTTAGTAGTAAAAAAATTGACTTTTTATTTCTTATTAAAATAGATATACAACATCAACAACAACAACAAATAGAAAAAACACTAAGAAAACTCTGAAAAAAAACAAAAAATCACTAGTTAGATGGGATTTTGGGGGAAATGGCGGGTTTTTTTTATATAATGAAAAAACATATACTTTTAGTAGTAAAAAAATTGACTTTTTATTTCTTATTAAAATAGATATACAACATCAACAACAACAACAAATAGAAAAAACACTAAGAAAACTCTGAAAAAAAACAAAAAATCACTAGTTAGATGGGATTTTGGGGGAAATGGCGGGTTTTTTTGGGGTATTTTTTTTATATAATGAAAAACATATTAACATTTTTGTTAAAGAAAAAACTGTATTTATTTTTTTTATATTCAATAGAACGAAAAATGGAAAAAAAACATTAACAATATATATATATATAATACAATGAAAAAAATCCATTTCCATTCCATTTCAGTCTTCTTCTCCCTCCTTCGGCGGCGGCGGCGGCGGCGGCGGCGGCGGCGGCTGGTGGACTGCTTTTTTCCCTTCTTCCGGCTGGACTTCTTCTTCTTCCTTTTCTAGTTCCTCTATAAAGTCCGATAGTCTCTGTAACAAAAAACAAAAAAACAATTAATAAAAGTATATAAAAAAATTCAAAAAAAAAAAATTATAACATACCTTACAGCAAGCACAGTAAACATCATGAAGGGGCTGTTTCTTTCTGTCCACCCATTGGTGGCAAGTTAGACAAAATTCCATGTGAAGATTCCAGGATTTCAACTCCCCCGTTTCCTGGTCGATTTCCCCATAATTATCCTCCATAATGTCCTGACCATATGGTTCATCATCAACAACAACATTGTTGTCGTGTTCATTGCCGCCACCGCCTCCATCGTCATCGTCGTCTTGTTCTTGCCGCCTTCGCTTGATGCCACGGCGATGCTGTTGTTGTTGTGGCTCATCTCCATGGATGACTTGGCTGCCAGCACTGCTTCTGCTTTTTTTTTGTTTTCCTAATAAAAGAAGAGAGTGCAACCATTCAAAATGTATTGTTTTAATAATTCCCTTACACCATTTCGAGAATTCACCAATCTACTTTTTTTGAGTGAGAGACAGAATCAACTGCTACTACAACTACTACAAAAAATAGAAGGTGCATTCTCGACAGTAGTATAAGGAAATTATTAAAACAATAAATCGTGAAAGGTTGAACACTCTTTTCCTTTATTACCTGATTGTTTTTGCAACCACCATTCCCGCCGCCCACTGCTCTTATCGTCGTCGTCATCGTCGATGCCGCTGCCTTGTCCTTAATAAAGAAAATTATAAATATCACACTTTTCCATACTTTTTGTATAAATAGGACACAGTCATGGGTTGTTTTTTTTTCCCCCAAACGACTGTGCACTATTTATACAAAAAGTGTGGAAAAGTTGATGATATTTTTAATTTCCTTTATTACCTTCTCCATTATGCAAAACATCTCGTCGTCGTCGTCCACCATCGCAGCAGCCGTTGTCGTTCTCGTTGTGGTGGTGGTGGTTTCCTAATAAAGAAAATTAACATTGTTTACAAATTCCCCGTTTTTCTCAATAATCGTGCCCAGAAATCGAACCAATACAAACACAAATTTGGTTCAATCTGGATTCGATTATTGAGAAAAACGAAGGATCGAAACCAATTTTAATTTTCTTTATTACCTATATTTTCTGCTGCTGCTGCTGCTTGTGTTGTCTCATCAGCCACCGCCGTAGCTACCTGCTGCTGCTGCTGCTTCTGCTGTGCCTCATGCACCACCGATGACATTTTCCCGCTGAAACCAAAAAAAAAACCGTTTTAAATTTTATGAAAAAAAATAAAGACAATGAACAAATTACTTACTACTTTATGTATGTGTGTGTGTGTGTGTGCTTCATAGCGTTGTTTCCCCCATTTTTATAGAACCCTCACCACTACTACCACCACCACCACCACCACCACCGCCCCCCTCCTCCACTTCCGTCCATGTTCTATTCCACGTTGTGGAGGTCATCAGGATATTCATCATCTGCACCAGGTTCCGGCGGGTCAATTAATTCCCTTACGAATTCCCAATAATCCGACTCCTGATCGGAGGGAACGTCTTGGTAGAATGTTGTTGGTGGTGGTGGTGGTGGTGGCTGTGATGAGGTGGAAGCTCTCATTGGGTTTGCAGCCCCCAACATTCGGAAGAAATGCGTAACCATTTCCTCCAAATCGAAAATCCCCAAGGGATTTATGGGGGACAATTCCTGCCCCCATATAGTCCTCACACCTATGTTAAGTGTGAAGGGGGGCAGGATGGTTGACCCCGGATACGGGGAGGTCAACCGTAGAACCCTTACCAAGCTGTTATACAGCTCACGCTCCCTCATATCCATATTTACACCCACAATAGCGTGTTGGATGCTGCTGCTAGGGTTTGTTTGGCGGTGGCGATTGTGGTAGTTGGAGGTGAAGGTGGTGCGAGCTGAGGTGGCAAACGGGGCGTTGGAGGTGGTCCGAGCTGAGGTGGCAAACGGACCATGAATGGTTCCCCGCTGACCAGTACCACCACCACGGCTGGGGCTTCTAATCGGGGCACAACCACCACCACCACCAATCCGGGAACCGCTAGCACCAGCTACCGCAGTGCCTGTTGTGGAGACCATCCGGGAACCGCTAGTACCAGCTACCGCAGTGCCTGTTGTGGAGACCATCCGGGAACCGCTAGCACCAGCTACCGCAGTGCCTGTTGTGGAGACCATGCTGGGGGTGGTGGCAGTGGTTGCGGTTGTGTTGATAGCGGCAGTGCTGGTGTCCCCCTGGTGGTGGTGGTGGTGCTTTTGTAGCTGCAGCCGACGTGCAACCCTGGAGGATGGGTCTGTAGTAGTAGTAACAGTAGTTGATGTTGTTGTGGAGACCATGCTGGGGGCGTCGGCGGCGGTTGCGGTGGTGGTGTTGGTGGCGGCGTTGGAAATGGTGGCAGCGTTGGAGGTGGTGGTGGCGGTGTTGGAATTGCGCCCTGATGCTCTTCTCGAAGATGTTGTTGTTGTTGCTGTTCGTCGATCGTTATTGCTCGAGTTCATAGTTGTTTTTTTTTTGAAAATATAAGCTTAGTTTTCAAAACTGACTTTTGTCCACAAGATTGTGCACTATTTATACACCTTAATTTTGTGGGGGGAGCTAGGTTTCGGCGGTGGTGGTGGTGACGGTGGTGGTGTAAAAAGGTCACATATTTTTCTTGACATTTTTTTATTGAATTGTTTTATTGAATATAAACTATCTATAATCAATTGCACATAATTTTGTGCATTGTCTATTTTGTATGTAAATTACACGAACTTTTGACTTTTATAGAAATCAATTTTTTATGCAAATCAATGTCTGAACGGAAAAAATAAAATCATTATGTGCATGCACTTAATTAACAATGTCTTTTTTACTTATCCAACTATTGTGTGTGTTATCGAATCCCAACCACTTAACGAGCAGTTTGTCTCCTTTTCGTCGAACAATTTTCTCGATCAATTGAATGTGCGGGTGTGCAGTTTTCTGAATTTCTTCAGTGTAAAATGCTCCCTTGATGTCCCGTTGTTCTTCATCTTGCAGTAAGTATGTTGTTGGATTTGTCAATTGAACCGTTTTAATTGTGAATACCTCATTTGACCAATTGGGTGTATATCCTTTTGCAAATAATTCCCTATATTTACTAACACGCACCTTATCACCAACTTTGAATTTATTTGATGACATTGGTGTTGAAATCTTTATTCTATTATACACCGTATTTAAGAGATGCTTTTCATTTTTTTTCTTAGAAATTGCATCTATAGGACTCATTTTAATTGTACTATGTATGGATTTTTCATTGTAATTTTTTATAATTTCCGGTAATATGGAGAGCCATTTATAGTTGCCCTGATAACTAAACTCTTTCCACATATTACTTTTGAGGGTGCGATTAAAACGTTCAATTACGCTAGCTTTCATTGCACTAAAAGTGGAATAGAGATTTATTCCGAATTTTTTCATCAAATCCATAAATTCCTTATTGTAAAACTCTTTACCATTATCGGTTTGTAGATTTTTCGGTATATGCTGCTGCTGTGTTTTACTTAATAAGATATTCCTCATTGCATTGGCAACTTCTTTGCCAGATTTATTTTTTACAGGCACAGCCCAAGCAAACTTACTAAATACATCGATTACAGTTAAAATATACTTATAGCCCTTATTTAATCGTGCATATGGGATCATTTCCACCAAATCAGCTTGATATAAATCATTTAAACCTTTTACACTGACATGTCTTCTTTCAAATTGTTTTCTAGCTGTTTTGTATAATTCATTGACAACTAATCTTTTCAAATCCATATCATTCGGTATTTTTTTCTTATATTTCCTCATCATAATGATGATTATGGAACAATAACATCATATACTGGATATCGAACCATAAATACTGCATGTACTTTATTTGTTTTTGAATTGATTTCTTTTATTGATATTCTATCTCCCATATGGAAAATTACAGATTCAATATTCGTTAATAGTTGTCCATTTAAATAAATTTCCATATTATTGAAATTACTAGATTGCTTCACAATTAATAGACGACATTCTTTCAGATGAATTTCATATTCATATTGATTAGAAAGATTTATTTTAAGATAGCCTGTTTTCGCTTGAACGGGTCCTGAGGCGCTAATATTTAACATAAAATAACCATATAAAGTTTTCAATTTCGTTTCCACAAATTGATTAATTTCATCATAGTTTTGGATGTGTGATTTACTTATAATGGCATTCACTTCGTTTGCAATAAGCGTTTGCACTTCCGTCACATTCTGCGGTCTCCAAGGCACCAGATTTTTCACATCTGTTTCTATAAGGTCCTCAACGGCACTCTCATTCGGAATATGATTACTTGCAATATACCATGGCAAGAATTTCTTAATGGTATCCAATGCCATGTCATTCACTTGTTTTTCATCGACTAATTTTCGCTTCAATATTATATTTGAAATGCGTTGATCACATTCCACACCCGTAATTATTTGTTTGGTTTTCAATGAATTTTCAATCAAATCAACAATATCTTGTGTTTTCCATGTTTTGTGTGCTGCTCCTGTTGTTGTTGATGTTGATGATGATGATGATGATGTTTGCCACTGTTGAAATACTTTTGCAGAAACAATTACATCCACATCTGTATCTGTGACAAATTTTATACTTTTTAATTTTACATCAATTAATTTATTCACATCAGCTGTTGAGAGAGCGCTGCTGCTGCTTGCTGTAGTCTGAATAACTTGATGATGTTTACGTATTGTTCGGTCAATTAAATTTTGTATTTCCGTTGAAGTTTGTATTTTACTGGAGATTAAATTATTAAGATATTGTTGAGATGGAATTTGTTGTTGTATATTGAGAAATTTTAAGTCAATTTTATGTTCAATATCCAGTACACTTGGAAGTGCAAGTGTGGCAAATACCTTTTTCACTTCAGTCTCCACCAATTGTTGCAATTGTCGTAATTGTTGTTGTTGTAGTTGTTGTTGGGTTTTGCCTGATAAAGGTGTACTCGCACCCACAATAACTGATGGTCCACCAATATTGGAACCGCCGCCGTCATCGTCATCGTCAGCATAATTTTGACGGTAATAGTAATTATCTAAAGGACGACCGAACTTATCAACAGTCATTTTGGTAATAAGAAAAAAAATTCTAATGTTATTTTTTTAAATACATTTTATTCATTCATTCATTCATATATATATGTTTTTTTTGCAATAAATTCATCATGACATTATTCAAATTGTTTTCTTCACTTAACCATAAACTTAAAATAATTACTTTTCTACACTGCACTGCAAGTGTTTTGGTTTCCAATAGCCATGAATTGGACATTTCTTTGTAGACATATTTTTCAAATAATCATGATAATAATCTTTAAGTGCATGTAATGAAGGCCAATCTCTTATACCTTCCACATTTACAATAGCAATTTTTTTATCATTATACAATTTATTATTATTATTACAGAAAATATCTTTTAATAATTTCTCCTTTTGATGTCCCCTAATTATTATAATGTTAATTTTTTTTTCAATAACTTCATTATGTAAAATTTCCGATAATTGGGTCACCTTGTAGTGGTGGTGGGAGAAAGTGTCTTGGTTTTTTTCTGTGTCGTTGTTGCGCTTGATCCAGCCATTGGTGGGGGTAGAAATACCATAAACATTACTTGTTATTGTTGCTTCCTCTTGTTTACTACTATTTAATGAATTCCACATTAGACCATGAACTTGACTTTGTATAAATTTAACGTGTTTTTTAAAATCAGCTGATAAATGATTAAATTTAATATGCGGTTCAAATAAAAACGTTTTTATGTTATCCGATGATGCTGATGACACATCAAATAACTGTTTTATAGCCATTTCTTTACATATAAAATCACTATCTTTGTATTGGAATCCTTGAAAGTCCATAATACACATATTGGATAAATTATTCATGATTACGTTTTTTGTTTTGTTTTTATATGTGTGTCTGTAGTTAATAAAAATTATATCAACACTTTTCAGTTCAGAGAGATTTCTCTAAATGAAGCGAATAGTTGATGTGAGTGGATTATATTTTATTATACGATCATGTATAATGAGACAATACGCTGTGGTTTTATCATCCACATCTTTATCACATTCAAATTCCAAACGTATGTCCACTGAACCGGCATTTAAAATTTCATTCTGTCGTGAGCAATCAATCACCGCAATCGGACAGATTTCTTTAAATCGCTCGGGTGTGAAGAGTGGCTCATTGTCTTTCTCATAGTATGCTTGATGGAAGTTTCCATACAAGTCATAAAGCACGGCATATTGGTCCTTGGAAAAATTAATATTCAAATTCTCATAGGGATATGATTCAGAGTTTAGATACAATTTTATGTTTGACAAATTTATATGGTCAAATTTACTTGCATTTTTATTAATTATATTTTTTCGATCTGTTTGAAATGCAACAATTACATAACGTGGTTTTTCCAATTGTTTTGTTGACATAACAGTCCAGGAGTGTTGTTGGGTTTTTTGCAATTGTGGATTTTCACACAGTTCCCATGATCTAAACGCTATTTCCAACTCTATTGAATTGTTCATATATTTGATTAGTTGCAATCGTTCAGCGTCGGCAACTTTAATATATGGTATTTTCCATACAATTTTATAAATGGTCAAAACCACTTTTTCCGTTGTGTTTGTATTATAGATTGCATTATCATCCGTGTTTGATCTCAATAGAATCAATTCATGTCTCAAATTAATTATGATCTTCTTAAAGTCCTCAGCAAAGCCGATCACTCTATTTAGGGGAATGCAAACATTAAAATTTCCATCCTTATTACTTGGTGTGAAGGCGCATTCATTGTTCGATGTATACCATCCAGCATTTTCCAATAGTTTACTCTCATTCTCATTTATGGAGACATAAGATTTGAGTGTTGATGTAATGCCCGGATTTCTTGTTCTATCCACAACTTTGCCTCCAATTTTATAGCGAATCTCCTCGAAAAGGTGCAGTGCAAAATTATTTACCAATTTGGCCGTTCTAGACACTGCTCCCTTGTCATCCAATAAAGTGCCCTCAATGTAAATGGAACTTTGAGATGGTAGTGTATAGACATCGGTTTGCTGTATTGGTATTCGTATTTCATCGTTATTTTTAAATGATGAATTTATGTATGGTTGATGAGAGTGTTTCTCGTAACTGGTCAATGAATTGTCAAATAAGACAGTTTCTTCAACATTTAAAATGTCACTCATTTTTTTTTTCTGACTGTCTTTGGCTAATAGTTCAATAGTTTTTTTTTTCTCACTTTTTTACTTTAAATCCTAAAGACTTTAAAAATTGTATATTTTCTCGTGTTAATCGTTTGACCTCTTGACTTGGAATAACTGTAGATTGTTTAATGATTTGATTATTATATGATGCTCTATTATTATTATTATTCGATTTTTTCTTCCTGTCACCACTAATACCACAAGCTTTGTATTTTATTACCATGTTTTTTTTTTGTTTAAAATTATTTGGTGTTTATTTTTTTTTTAAATGTAGTTTTATTGATATTTCTTCTCCACGAAAATCGATTAGTTTTCCGTTCTGATCAACTATACGAATAGTGACATTATAAATTTCCGATGTATTAATTGGTAAATATATAACATTTTGAGGGGTCTCATTGATTTTGAATCCGGGCGGTACTGTGGGGAAAAAATCATAGATAATGTGACTTGGTACACCATTATCATATGATCCCTCACTAATGCTACATAGCACTCGTATAGTGTTCACATTAAATATACTTATGGGTTTTGTGGAAATGTGTCTTTTGTTGGCGTACAACAGTACATTCTCAAATCCCAATAGTGATGATATCGAATTCGGTTTTCTAAAGTCTATATTGTGACTGCACTTGATTTCCGTTTGTAGTGTATTAACATTTCCATGAATTGATAGAAAACAATTAAATGTGGGATGTTTAATTTTTAATTCTTGTATGGACTTTTGTAAAAATTACACTATATCGCGGATTTCATATGAACCTGTTGGAATTTAAATATCATGTCCACCCACACTGAACACATTATTTGTGTCATCTATGTTTGGTATTGAATTGAATACCTTGAAACTAGTTAATCCCAACACATAGTCATCATAATTTTCCAATTGAATCGGTGGATAATGGTGAATCGTTATTTCCGATTGTTTACTATCAAATAGCAACAAACTCATAATTATTATTATTATTACCTATACTGTTACAATTTTTTTTGTACACTAAACACATTCATTACATATTATAACTTTTATATAGGAATTGAAGACATAAATGACCACAGTTTACAACAGCCGTCGGCTTTTTTGTTTTTTTGTTTGTTTGTCCACTTTGAAAATAATGAACCAACTCAAGTGGTGGTTTAAGATTTCCATAACTGTCAAAATAGTAAACCAAAGAGTCTTTTTTAACATAAGCAACCCAATGTTCTCCTGGTCCTTTATCTGAACCCGTATTTATTACACCCGATTCATTTACATTAATCTTATGTGGTAATTTATCGCGCATAAATACACCACGAAAGTGTGGAATATTTTTCGAGTATTTCATAATGTCATAATTGGTTAGGGGACGAGCCGGTAAGTTTTTAATTAGTTTTTTGAATAGGGTCTTATGTATAGGCCTAAACCACGTTTATATGGTCCCATATAGAGACCCTGCCCTTGGGCATTTTTTCCAATAGCAATAGCCTCCATTTTTTCATTATGTCGTTTCGATTCCTCTAGATTTTTCTGTGCTTGTTTCGCCTTTTGAATTGCCGAATAGACACCCGAACCGCCACCAATCAATGATCCCAATGCACCTAATCCAGCCAGAAGAAGTGGTAAAAATCCACCAGATTTCCTAGCAGTAGGTATTGGAATTACACGGGGAATAGTTGATTTTTTAACTCTTCCAAATATATTGCGAAGATTTCCTCTCTTGCCTCTCTTTCGTGCCATTCTCATGGCCGTTGAAAAGGATATTGCTTTTCCCATTTTCATTCTTGATCCACGACCTGTTTTTCTTCTACTTCCACCTATTTTTATCCTCCTCCTCCTCCTCCTTCTCCTCCTACTCGTACGGCTATGATGTCCCATGCCTGTTAATAATTTTCCCTTCATGGCACCAGTAACGGCTAAGGCAGCGGCTTTTTCACCAAATCCCGCGTCTCCCGCTTTTAACCGTTCAAATGCTTTCTGTGCCAACACTTGATCAGCCTTGTGTCGTTCAGATAAGTCGTTACTTTGAGAATATGCTATATCATGAACTCTACACGCTGCATCCAATGCATTCACACCCTTATCACCTCTCGCTAGGCGTTTTTGCAATTTAGTACCAGGGCCACAGAATTGATAGCCCGGAATATGTAATTCAATTGGTAATTTATTTATCAATTTATTTAAGATACCGCTTCCTTTCCGCTCTGCAACTTTTTGTCGACTAATTGCATTCGTATAAATTACCCTCATTTTATTATATTTATATGAAATAATATAAACGATGTAAATTGAATAGCACCCTTTAGTCTTCTAAATGGTTGCATACTAATGAAATGTGTTGATTAACTCCTCAATTTATATATAACGACCCACCCCCGCGTGCGTACATACTTACACACACACATAAAAGAGTGAAAACCATAAAATTTTTTAAAACAAAGTGTGTTTTTTATTTTTCGAAATAAAAATGCGTTTAATTGAACAAAAACAAAAGTTAAACATAAAGAATTATAATTGGCTTCAACAAACGAATAATGCGTGTGGATTAACGGCATCAGGTACTGGTGGTGGTGGTGGCGGCGGTTGTATGGGATCAAGACATGGACAATTACTTCCAAATACAATTCGTTGCATTATTGTGGGACCTTCAAATTGCGGTAAAACGAGTGTTATGCTAAATTTATTGGAGGATAAAAATGGTTTGCGATTTGAAAATGTGTACATTTATTCCAAATCTTTATATCAACCCATGTACAAGTACTTGAGGGCACTGTTAGAACCAATCAAGGGAATTGGTTACCATGAATTTAGAGATACAGATGAAATACTGTCACCAAATGATGCCAAATCCAATTCTATAATGATATTTGATGATGTGGCGTGTGGACCGCAGAGTGTGATAAGAGAGTACTTTAGTATGGGTAGACATAATCAAATCGATTCCTTTTATCTCTCGCAAAGTTATAGCAGAATTTCCAAACAATTAATACGTGACAATGTTAATCTTCTCGTTCTTTTCAAGCAAGACGAGACGAATTTACGACATGTTTACAATGATCACGTGAACACAGACTTTGAATATGATAAATTCATTAAATTGTGTAGATTTTGTTGGAACAATGACAAATATGGTTTTTTAGTTATATCAAAAGATGATGATATAGCAAAGGGACGCTACAGAAAGGGATTCGATCACTTTCTATTAACATGAAACAAAAAAAACGAAAAACCCCATATATGTATATATATAATTTTAATACATTCACTTTATTTCATCAGTTTTACAAATACCGTTCTCGGGGAGAAAACACACCCATCACATGATGATGGATTCAAAGGTGGTAAAAGAACTAATTAAGGCTAGAAAAATTGTAAAAGCCAAATTGGATGCCTTAAAATCGGAACAGTTCTCCACACAAGAAAACCTTGCACAAAGTTATTTGCCCTTGATGAATATATTACCCAAAGCATTACTAAAAAACGAACAGAAAAAAAATAAAGTGAAAAAAGAGGAGGAGGAGGAGGAGCCGGATGAGGAACAACCATTACCAGATGAAGAAGATATTCATCATGATGTAAAAAAGACCATAAAAAAGACTAGAAAACGTCAAAGTACTAATTTCGGTACTCAAACAGATGAATAAGAACAAGAACGCAGTATAATTCAACAACTTTTTCCTAATACATCACATGCTGAACAGAGTTGTGTATACTATCCGCCACAGCAGCAACCGCTACCGTCGGTAGAAGAAAGTTATTTTTTCGATGATTCAATACAGGATTTGAATGCAACACAACATAGAATTCCCGATGAGACATTGATGGAATATTTGGATCAGTTCCCCGATATCCTTCAACAATACATTGTGGACAGAATGCGAAGTACCAACAATGATTTTGATACACATTATTTCACTCATGATGTGTCCACGGATGTTATGCATTTTGGTAATGGCCGTTTAAATTTCAATGATGATGCAATAACAGTAACTAATCCCGATAGATATGAAATGAAGTTTCCCCTCACTGTTGGAATGATTGAATTACTAATGAAAACCATACCTGATGATAATAAGATCACATCGGACGATAAGAGAAATTTCAAAGAGCTTGTAGTGTTTACTAGTGCTCACAAAAAACATTTCATGAGCGATGAACAGATTGTGGGCAATCGTGGTGATAAGTATCGCTATACCATAAAACCGCTTGTTGTGGACGTTCTGAAGAAGGAGCAAGAGCAACAGGATAGGGAAACATTAACAAAGTTACGTTTACCTACTGCTTCCTCTTCAAAACATGGATCGGGTTATGGTAAATCAGCAGCGACAGCAGCAACAACAACAATAAATAATAATAATAATAAATCTGATAACAATTTATTCATGACTTATAATAAGAAGCCCATTGAATATGTTTATTGGGATTCTCCAAATGAACTTGTACAACGATTACGTTTATTAATGGCATCCCAGGCGGCTGGTAATAATTCTCATGTAAATGAAATAAATTCCATTATTGAGGAATTGCGAGAGAACAATATTATAGAATAGTTATTTTTTTTTTCTATTAATCTCTCAATATGCATGCGCAGCAGCACGTGTTTGTGTATTATCTGTATATAAGTTGGAATTTTTTCACAATACCTTCAGTCCACAAGAAAAACAAAAAATGGAAACAAGCAGCATTGCAATATTTCTATTTCTAACACTTGTGCAACGAAACGTATTATACGTTTCACAGTTGGAAAACACAAAAGATGCATTCATTTGTTTCTTAAATTTAACAACCACACAATCAACAATTCAAAATCACACAAATTGTGACAATTGGCCTCAAAATTGGAAGAGAATGGAATTAATTACAATAAATAATGGAAAATTGGATGTAATGAAGACGGATTTAACGGAATCACAACTCGCACTCCATGAATTACGCTATAAGGTGAAAATATTTACACATGAAAATAAGTACCTTCACACACCACACTGGAATGGATTTTTCTTACACAATTCCAAGAACTGCTCCATCAGCAACAAAGGTGATATAAGTAATAATCATAATAATACGTCAAACCATAATAAGAACGATGATAATGTAATATTAAAAGAAATGGAAACTCAACATGGTAAAATTAGAATGTTTATTGAAAAAGTGTTTTCTTCACAAAAAAATGTACATTCCCTTGTATTGTTATACTTAAATTTATTATTACAAATTACTGCAATATTTTTAATATATATATTTTCTACTACATGATATGAGTGGTATGGCGAAATAGCCATACTGGCATACAGTATGAATATCTAGGATAAGAAAAAAAAAGTTGTGGTGGCAATGCCAACAATGCAACTGTCAGCTGATACGTTGTTGGGAGACGATGTGAAATATTGCCATATTCATTTCTGTCCATTTAGGAGTACTTATATTGTACAATAATATTTATATATAACTATAATAGAAAAAAAATATTAATACAATCTTTTTTGGTTTTTTTTCTCTCTCTCTCTACTAACGGTCACACAGAAACAAAAACAATAAAACGATATATGTAAATTACAAAATGTGCATGTGTCAGGAAGTTTGTGCAAAAAACAAGTGAATACAGGTCACTTAATCTTTTAAAAAATTTGCATACAATATAAGCGCCAATTTTGTTTTTTTGTTAACCGGATGCACTTCCTCACTTTTTTCCCACTCACACAGGTGTGTGAGAGAAAGAGAGAGCGCCCGGTACCGCCACCGCTCGGTGATGGTGGTAGTTCAACCCCCAATCCAATACTCCACCCACCCCACCATACACAGTACTCTCTTCCACCTCATTAGCAGTACCCACCAACACAAAAATGCTAATTAACACCTATCAACACACTTCTATGCTCTGTCCACTCCCCCTAACCCATCCCAACTACTCCCACATTTCAACCCCACCGCCGCCGGGAACCAACACCTTGCGCCATCTATCGGACGTTTGATGTACTAGTGTGCCAGAACCCTCAAATCCCCACTACTTAAGTCTACCCTCATGAGTTGATAAAGGTACAAACGAATAAAATGTTTATATACCACATTTTCAAATATCTATTATTCTTAATTTTACTCGATCTCCTAAACGGTTACAGATAGGACATCGCGGTTTTCACCAGCGGATTAGACACATCATTTTACATATAGTAAGTCGTATAAGTCTACTCTCATGAGTTGATAAATGTACAAACGAATAAAATGTTTTTATATCACATTTTCAAATATCTATTATTCTTAATTTTACTCGATCTCCTAAACGATTACAGATAGGATATCGCGGTTATTACCAGTGGATTTAGCTCCATATTTTACATAAAATAAGTCTTATAAGTCTACTCTCAGGAGTTGATAAAGGTACAAACGAATAAAATTTTTATATATCACATTTTCAAAAGTCTATTCTCCATTTTACTCGATCTCCTATACGGTAACAGATAGGACATCGCGGTTCTCACCAGCGGATTTAGCACCTCATTTTACATAAAATAAGTCGTATATGTCTACTCTCATGAGTTGATATAGGTACAAACAAATAAAATGTTTATATATCACATTTTCAAATATTTATTATTCTCCATTTTACTCGATCTCCTAAACGGTTAAAGAGAGGACATCGCGGTTTTCACCATTGGACACCTCATTTTACATAAAATAAGTCCCATAAGTCTACTCTCAAGAGTTGATAAAGGTACAAACGAATAAAATGTTTATATATCACATTTTCATATATCAATTATTCTCCATTTTACTCGATCTCCTAAACGGTAACAGATAGGACATCGCGGTTCTCACCAGCGGATTTAGCACCTCATTTTACATAAAATAAGTCGTATATGTCTACTCTCATGAGTTGATAAAGGTACAAACGAATAAAATGTTTGTATATCACATTTTCAAATATGTATTATTCTCCATTTTACTCGATCTCCTAAACGGTTAAAGATAGGTCATCGCGGTTTTCACCAGTGGATTTAGCACCTCATTTTACATAAAATAAGTCCTATAAGTCTACTCTCAAGAGTTGATATAGGTACAAACGAATAAAATGTTTATAAATCACATTTTCAAATATCTTTTATTCTCCATTTTACACAATCTCCTAAACGGTTAAAGATAGGACATCGCGGTTTTCACCAGTGGATTTAGCACTTCATTTTATATATAATAAGTCCTATAAGTCTACTCTCAGGAGTTGATAAAGGTACAAACAAATAAAATGTTTATATATCACATTTTCAAATATCTATTATTCTCTATATTACTCGATCCCCTAAACGGTTACAGATAGAACATTGCGGTTTTCACCAGTGGATTTAGCACCTCATTTTTCATAAAATAAGTCCTATAAGTCTACTCTCAAGAGTTGATATAGGTACAAACAAATAAAATGTTTATATATCACATTTTCAAATATCTATTATTCTCTATATTACTCGATCCCCTAAACGGTTACAGATAGAACATTGCGGTTTTCACCAGTGGATTTAGCACCTCATTTTTCATAAAATAAGTCCTATAAGTCCACTCTCAGGAGTTGATAAAGGTACAAACGAATAAAATGTTTATATATCACATTTTCAAATATCTATTATTCTCCATTTTACTCGATCTCCTAAACGGTTAAGGATAGGAGATCGCGGTTTTCACCGGTGGATTAAGCACCTCATTTTTCATAAAATAAGTCCTATAAGTCTACTCTCTAGAGTTGATAAAGGTGCAAACGAATAAAATGTTTATATATCACATTTTCAAATATTTATTATTCTCCATTTTACTCGATCTTCTAAACGGTTACAGATAGGACATCGCGGTTTTCACCAGTGGATTTAGCACCTCATTTTACATAAAATAAGTCCTATAAGTCTACACTTAGAAGTTGATAAAGGTACAAACGAATAAAATGTTTATATAACACATCTTCAAATATCTAATATTCTCCATTTTACTCGATCTCCTAAACGGTTAAGGATAGGAGATCGCGGTTTTCACCAGTGGATTAAGCACCTCATTTTACATAAAATAAGTTTTATAAGTCTACTCTCAGGAGTTGATAAAGGTACAAACGAATAAAATGTTAATATATCACATTTTCAAATATCTATTATTCTCCATTTTACTCGATCTCCTAAACGGTTAAAGATAGGACATCGCGGTTTTCACCAGTGGATTTAGCACCTCATTTTACATAAAATAAGTCCTATAAGTCTACACTTAGAAGTTGATAAAGGTACAAACGAATAAAATGTTTATATAACACATCTTCAAATATCTAATATTCTCCATTTTACTCGATTTCCTAAAAGGTTAAAGATAGGACATCGCGGTTTTCACCATTGGACACCTCATTTTACATAAAATAAGTCCTATAGGTCTACTCTCAAGAGTTGATAAAGGTACAAACGAATAAAATGTTTATATATATATATATATCAATTTCAAATATCTATTATTCTCCATTTTTCTCGATCTTCTAATCGGATAAAGATAGGACATCGCGGTTTTCACCAGTGGGTTTAGCACCTTATTTTACATAAAATAAGTCCAATAAGTCTACTCTAAAGAGTTGATAAAGGTACAAACGAATAAAATGTTAATATATCACATTTTCAAATATCTATTATTCTCCATTTTACTCGATCTCCTAAACGGTTAAAGATAGGACATCGCGGTTTTCACCAGTGGATTTAGCACCTCATTTTACATAAAATGAGTCCTATAATTCTACTCTCAAGAGTTGATAAAGGTACAAACGAAAAAATGTCTATATACCACATTTTCAATTATCTATTATTCTCCATTTTACTCGATCTCCTAAACGGTTACAGATAGGACATCGCGGTTTTCACCAGTGGATTTAGCACCTCATTTTACATAAAATAAGTCCTATAAGTCTACTCTCAGAAGTTGATAAAGGTACAAACGAATAAAATGTTTATATAACACATCTTCAAATATCTAATATTCTCCATTTTACTCGATTTCCTAAAAGGTTAAAGATAGGACATCGCGGTTTTCACCATTGGACACCTCATTTTACATAAAATAAGTCCTATAGGTCTACTCTCAAGAGTTGATAAAGGTACAAACAAATAAAATGTTTATATATCACATTTTCAAATATTTATTATTCTCCATTTTACTCGATCTCCTAAACGGTTAAAGAGAGGACATCGCGGTTTTCACCATTGGACACCTCATTTTACATAAAATAAGTCCCATAAGTCTACTCTCAAGAGTTGATAAAGGTACAAACGAATAAAATGTTTATATATCACATTTTCATATATCAATTATTCTCCATTTTACTCGATCTCCTAAACGGTAACAGATAGGACATCGCGGTTTTCACCAGCGGATTAGACACATCATTTTACATATAGTAAGTCGTATAAGTCTACTCTCATGAGTTGATAAATGTACAAACGAATAAAATGTTTTTATATCACATTTTCAAATATCTATTATTCTTAATTTTACTCGATCTCCTAAACGATTACAGATAGGATATCGCGGTTATTACCAGTGGATTTAGCTCCATATTTTACATAAAATAAGTCTTATAAGTCTACTCTCAGGAGTTGATAAAGGTACAAACGAATAAAATTTTTATATATCACATTTTCAAAAGTCTATTCTCCATTTTACTCGATCTCCTATACGGTAACAGATAGGACATCGCGGTTCTCACCAGCGGATTTAGCACCTCATTTTACATAAAATAAGTCGTATATGTCTACTCTCATGAGTTGATAAAGGTACAAACAAATAAAATGTTTATATATCACATTTTCAAATATTTATTATTCTCCATTTTACTCGATCTCCTAAACGGTTAAAGAGAGGACATCGCGGTTTTCACCATTGGACACCTCATTTTACATAAAATAAGTCCCATAAGTCTACTCTCAAGAGTTGATAAAGGTACAAACGAATAAAATGTTTATATATCACATTTTCATATATCAATTATTCTCCATTTTACTCGATCTCCTAAACGGTAACAGATAGGACATCGCGGTTCTCACCAGCGGATTTAGCACCTCATTTTACATAAAATAAGTCGTATATGTCTACTCTCATGAGTTGATAAAGGTACAAACGAATAAAATGTTTGTATATCACATTTTCAAATATGTATTATTCTCCATTTTACTCGATCTCCTAAACGGTTAAAGATAGGTCATCGCGGTTTTCACCAGTGGATTTAGCACCTCATTTTACATAAAATAAGTCCTATAAGTCTACTCTCAAGAGTTGATATAGGTACAAACGAATAAAATGTTTATAAATCACATTTTCAAATATCTTTTATTCTCCATTTTACACAATCTCCTAAACGGTTAAAGATAGGACATCGCGGTTTTCACCAGTGGATTTAGCACTTCATTTTATATATAATAAGTCCTATAAGTCTACTCTCAGGAGTTGATAAAGGTACAAACAAATAAAATGTTTATATATCACATTTTCAAATATCTATTATTCTCTATATTACTCGATCCCCTAAACGGTTACAGATAGAACATTGCGGTTTTCACCAGTGGATTTAGCACCTCATTTTTCATAAAATAAGTCCTATAAGTCTACTCTCAAGAGTTGATATAGGTACAAACAAATAAAATGTTTATATATCACATTTTCAAATATCTATTATTCTCTATATTACTCGATCCCCTAAACGGTTACAGATAGAACATTGCGGTTTTCACCAGTGGATTTAGCACCTCATTTTTCATAAAATAAGTCCTATAAGTCCACTCTCAGGAGTTGATAAAGGTACAAACGAATAAAATGTTTATATATCACATTTTCAAATATCTATTATTCTCCATTTTACTCGATCTCCTAAACGGTTAAGGATAGGAGATCGCGGTTTTCACCGGTGGATTAAGCACCTCATTTTTCATAAAATAAGTCCTATAAGTCTACTCTCTAGAGTTGATAAAGGTGCAAACGAATAAAATGTTTATATATCACATTTTCAAATATTTATTATTCTCCATTTTACTCGATCTTCTAAACGGTTACAGATAGGACATCGCGGTTTTCACCAGTGGATTTAGCACCTCATTTTACATAAAATAAGTCCTATAAGTCTACACTTAGAAGTTGATAAAGGTACAAACGAATAAAATGTTTATATAACACATCTTCAAATATCTAATATTCTCCATTTTACTCGATCTCCTAAACGGTTAAGGATAGGAGATCGCGGTTTTCACCAGTGGATTAAGCACCTCATTTTACATAAAATAAGTTTTATAAGTCTACTCTCAGGAGTTGATAAAGGTACAAACGAATAAAATGTTAATATATCACATTTTCAAATATCTATTATTCTCCATTTTACTCGATCTCCTAAACGGTTAAAGATAGGACATCGCGGTTTTCACCAGTGGATTTAGCACCTCATTTTACATAAAATAAGTCCTATAAGTCTACACTTAGAAGTTGATAAAGGTACAAACGAATAAAATGTTTATATAACACATCTTCAAATATCTAATATTCTCCATTTTACTCGATTTCCTAAAAGGTTAAAGATAGGACATCGCGGTTTTCACCATTGGACACCTCATTTTACATAAAATAAGTCCTATAGGTCTACTCTCAAGAGTTGATAAAGGTACAAACGAATAAAATGTTTATATATATATATATATATCAATTTCAAATATCTATTATTCTCCATTTTTCTCGATCTTCTAATCGGATAAAGATAGGACATCGCGGTTTTCACCAGTGGGTTTAGCACCTTATTTTACATAAAATAAGTCCAATAAGTCTACTCTAAAGAGTTGATAAAGGTACAAACGAATAAAATGTTAATATATCACATTTTCAAATATCTATTATTCTCCATTTTACTCGATCTCCTAAACGGTTAAAGATAGGACATCGCGGTTTTCACCAGTGGATTTAGCACCTCATTTTACATAAAATGAGTCCTATAATTCTACTCTCAAGAGTTGATAAAGGTACAAACGAAAAAATGTCTATATATCACATTTTCAATTATCTATTATTCTCCATTTTACTCGATCTCCTAAACGGTTACAGATAGGACATCGCGGTTTTCACCAGTGGATTTAGCACCTCATTTTACATAAAATAAGTCCTATAAGTCTACTCTCAGAAGTTGATAAAGGTACAAACGAATAAAATGTTTATATAACACATCTTCAAATATCTAATATTCTCCATTTTACTCGATTTCCTAAAAGGTTAAAGATAGGACATCGCGGTTTTCACCATTGGACACCTCATTTTACATAAAATAAGTCCTATAGGTCTACTCTCAAGAGTTGATAAAGGTACAAACGAATAAAATGTTTATATATATATATATATATCAATTTCAAATATCTATTATTCTCCATTTTTCTCGATCTTCTAATCGGATAAAGATAGGACATCGCGGTTTTCACCAGTGGGTTTAGCACCTTATTTTACATAAAATAAGTCCAATAAGTCTACACTAAAGAGTTGATAAAGGTACAAACGAATAAAATGTTAATATATCACATTTTCAAATATCTATTATTCTCCATTTTACTCGATCTCCTAAACGGTTAAAGATAGGACATCGCGGTTTTCACCAGTGGATTTAGCACCTCATTTTACATAAAATGAGTCCTATAATTCTACTCTCAAGAGTTGATAAAGGTACAAACGAAAAAATGTTTATATATCACATTTTCAATTATCTATTATTCTCCATTTTACTCGATCTCCTAAACGGTTACAGATAGGACATCGCGGTTTTCACCAGTGGATTTAGCACCTCATTTTACATAAAATAAGTCCTATAAGTCTACTCTCAGAAGTTGATAAAGGTACAAACGAATAAAATGTTTATATAACACATCTTCAAATATCTAATATTCTCCATTTTACTCGATTTCCTAAAAGGTTAAAGATAGGACATCGCGGTTTTCACCAGCGGATTTAGCACCTCATTTTACATATAGTAAGTCGTATAAGTCTACACTCATGAGTTGATAAATGTACAAACGAATAAAATGTTTATATATCACATTTTCAAATATTTATTATTCTCCATTTTACTCGATCTCCTCAACGGTTACAGATAGGACATCGCGGTTTTCACCAGTGGATTTAGCACCTCATTTTACATAAAATATGTCCTATAAGTCTACTTTCAGGAGTTGATAAAGGTACAAACGAATAAAATGTTTATATATCACATTTTCAAATATCTATTATTCTCCATTTTACTCGATCTCCTAAACGGTTACAGATAGGACATCGCGGTTTTCACCAGCGGATTTAGCACCTAATTTTACATAAAATAAGTCCTATAAGTCTACTCTCAAGGGTTGATATAGGTACAAACGAATAAAATGTTTATATATCACATTTTCAAATATTTATTATTTTCCATTTTACTCGATCTTCTAATCGGTTAAAGATTGGACATCGCGGTTTTCACCAGTGGATTTAGCACCTTATTTTACATAAAATGAGTCCTATAACTCTACTTTAATGAGTTGATAAAGGTACAAACGAATAAAATGTTTATATATCACATTTTCAAATATCTATTATTTTCCATTTTACTCGATTTCCTAAACGGTTACAGATAGGACATCGCGGTTGTCACCAGCGGATTTAGCACCTCATTTTACATAAAATAAGTCCTATAAGTCTACTCTCAAGAGTTGATATAGGTACAAACGAATAAAATATTTATAAATCACATTTTCAAATATCTTTTATTCTCCATTTTACACAATCTCCTAAACGGTTAAAGATAGGACATCGCGGTTTTCACCAGTGGATTTAGCACCTCATTTTATATATAATAAGTCCTATAAGTCTACTCTCAGGAGTTGATAAAGGTACAAACAAATAAAATGTTTATATATCACATTTTCAAATATCTATTATTCTCTATATTACTCGATCCCCTAAACGGTTACAGATAGAACATTGCGGTTTTCACCAGTGGATTTAGCACCTCATTTTTCATAAAATAAGTCCTATAAGTCCACTCTCAGGAGTTGATAAAGGTACAAACGAATAAAATGTTTATATATCACATTTTCAAATATCTATTATTCTCCATTTTACTCGATCTCCTAAACGGTTAAAGATAGGTCATCGCGGTTTTCACCAGTGGATTTAGCACCTCATTTTACATAAAATAAGTCCTATAAGTCTACTTTCAAGAGTTGATAAAGGTACAAACGAATAAAATGTTTATATATCACATTTACAAATATCTATTTTTTCCATTCTATTCGATCTCCTAAACGGTTAAAGATAGGACATCGCGGTTTTCACCAGCGGATTTAGCACCTCATTTTACATAAAATAAGTCGTATATGTCTACTCTCATGAGTTGATAAAGGTACAAACGAATAAAATTTTTATATATCACATTTTCAAAAGTCTATTCTCCATTTTACTCGATCTCCTATACGGTTACAGATAGGACATCGCGGTTTTCACCAGTGGATTTAGCACCTCATTTTACATAAAATAAGTAATATAAGTCTACCCTCATGAGTTGATAAAGGTACAAACGAATAAAATGTTTATAAATCACATTTTCAAATATCTATCATTCTCCATTTTACTCGATCTCCTAAACGGTTACAGATAGGACATCGCGGTTTTCACCAGCGGATTAAGCACATCATTTTACATATAGTAAGTCGTATAAGTCTACTCTCATGAGTTGATAAATGTACAAACGAATAAAATGTTTTTATATCACATTTTCAAATATCTATTATTCTTAATTTTACTCGATCTCCAAAACGATTACAGATAGGATATCGCGGTTATTACCAGTGGATTTAGCACCATATTTTACATAAAATAAGTCCTATAAGTCTACTCTCAGGAGTTGATAAAGGTACAAACGAATAAAATTTTTATATATCACATTTTCAAAAGTCTATTCTCCATTTTACTCGATCTCCTATACGGTTACTGATAGGACATCGCGGTTTTCACCAGTGGATTTAGCACCTCATTTTACATAAAATAAGTCCTATAAGTCTACTCTCAGGAGTTGATAAAGGTACAAACGAATAAAATGTTTATATATCACATTTTCAAATATCTATTATTTTCCATTTTACTCGATCTCCTAAACGGTTACAGATAGGACATCGCGGTTTTCACCAGCGGATTTAGCACCTCATTTTACATAAAATGAGTCCTATAAGTCTACTCTAAAGAGTTGATAAAGGTACAAACGAATAAAATGTTTATATATCACATTTTCAAATATTTATTATTCTCCATTTTACTCGATCTTCTAATCGGTTAAAGATAGGTCATCGCGGTTGTCACCAGCGGATTTAGCACCTCATTTTACATAAAATAAGTCCTATAAGTCTACTCTCAAGAGTTGATATAGGTACAAACGAATAAAATATTTATAAATCACATTTTCAAATATCTTTTATTCTCCATTTTACACAATCTCCTAAACGGTTAAAGATAGGACATCGCGGTTTTCACCAGTGGATTTAGCACCTTATTTTACATAAAATAAGTCCTATAAGTCTACTCTCATAAGTTAATAAAGGTACAAACGAATAAAATGTTTATATATCACATTTTCATATATCAATTATTCTCCACTTTACTCGATCTCCTAAACGGTAACAGATAGGACATCGCGGTTCTCACCAGCGGATTTAGCACCTCATTTTACATAAAATAAGTCGTATATGTCTACTCTCATGAGTTGATAAAGGTACAAACGAATAAAGTGTTTGTATATCACATTTTCAAATATCTATTATTCTCCATTTTACTCGATCTCCTAAACGGTTAAAGATAGGTCATCGCGGTTGTCACCAGCGGATTTAGCACCTCATTTTACATAAAATAAGTCCTATAAGTCTTCTCTCAAGAGTTGATATAGGTACAAACGAATAAAATATTTATAAATCACATTTTCAAATATCTTTTATTCTCCATTTTACACAATCTCCTAAACGGTTAAAGATAGGACATCGCGGTTTTCACCAGTGGATTTAGCACCTCATTTTATATATAATAAGTCCTATAAGTCTACTCTCAGGAGTTGATAAAGGTACAAACAAATAAAATGTTTATATATCACATTTTCAAATATCTATTATTCTCTATATTACTCGATCCCCTAAACGGTTACAGATAGAACATTGCGGTTTTCACCAGTGGATTTAGCACCTCATTTTTCATAAAATAAGTCCTATAAGTCCACTCTCAGGAGTTGATAAATGTACACACGAATAAAATGTTTATATATCACATTTTCAAATATCTATTATTCTCCATTTTACTCGATCTCCTAAACGGTTAAGGATAGGACATCGCGGTTTTCACCAGCGGATTAAGCACATCATTTTACATATAGTAAGTCGTATAAGTCTACTTTCAAGAGTTGATAAAGGTACAAACGAATAAAATGTTTATATATCACATTTTCAAATATCTATTATTCTCCATTTTACTCGATCTTCTAAACGGTTAAAGATAGGACATCGCGGTTTTCACCAGTGGGTTTAGCACCTTATTTTACATAAAATAAGTCCTATAAGTCTACTCTCATGAGTTGATAATAGTGCAAACGAATAAAATGTTTTTATATCACATTTTCAAATATCTATTATTCTCCATTATACTCGATCTCCTAAACGGTTACAGATAGGACATCGCAATTTTCACCAGTGGATTTAGCACCTTATTTTACATAAAATAAGTCCTATAAGTCTACTCTCATAAGTTAATAAAGGTACAAACGAATAAAATGTTTATATATCACATTTTCAAATATCTATTATTCTCCATTTTACTCGATCTCCTAAACGGTTAAAGATAGGACATCGCGGTTTTCACCATTGGACACCTCATTTTACATAAAATAAGTCCTATAAGTCTACTCTCATGAGTTGATAAAGGTACAAACGAATAAAATGTTTTTATATCACATTTTCAAATATCTATTACTCTCCATTTTACTAGATCTCCTAAACGGTTACAGATAGGACATCGCGGTTTTCACCAGTGGATTTAGCACCTCATTTTACATAAAATGAGTCCTACAAGTCTACTCTCAAGAGTTGATAAACGTACAAACGAAAAAATGTTTATATATCACATTTTCAATTATCTATTATTCTCCATTTTACTCGATCTCCTAAACGGTTACAGATAGGACATCGCAATTTTCACCAGTGGATTTAGCACCTTATTTTACATAAAATAAGTCCTATAAGTCTACTCTCATGAGTTGATAATGGTGCAAACGAATAAAATGTTTTTATATCACATTTTCAAATATCTATTATTCTCCATTATACTCGATCTCCTAAACGGTTACAGATAGGACATCGCAATTTTCACCAGTGGATTTAGCACCTTATTTTACATAAAATAAGTCCTATAAGTCTACTCTCATAAGTTAATAAAGGTACAAACGAATAAAATGTTTATATATCACATTTTCAAATATCTATTATTCTCCATTTTACTCGATCTCCTAAACGGTTAAAGATAGGACATCGCGGTTTTCACCATTGGACACCTCATTTTACATAAAATAAGTCCTATAAGTCTACTCTCAAGAGTTGATAAAGGTACAAACGAATAAAATGTTTATATATATATATATATCAATTTCAAATATCTATTATTCTCCATTTTACTCGATCTTCTAATCGGATAAAGATAGGACATCGCGGTTTTCACCAGTGGATTTAGCGCCTCACTTTACATAAAATGAGTCTTATAATTCTACTCTCAAGAGTTGATAAAGGTACAAACGAAAAAATGTTTATATATCACATTTTCAATTATCTATTATTCTCCATTTTACTCGATCTCCTAAACGGTTACAGATAGGACATCGCGGTTTTCACCAGTGGATTTAGCACCTCATTTTACAAAAAATAAGTCCTATAAGTCTACTCTCAGGAGTTAATAAAGGAACAAACGAATAAAATGTTTATATATCACATTTTCAAAAGTCTATTCTCCATTTTACTCGATCTCCTATACGGTTACTGATAGGACATCGCGGTTTTCACCAGTGGATTTAGCACCTCATTTTACATAAAATAAGTCCTATGAGTCTACTCTCAGGAGTTGATAAAGATACAAACAAATAAAATGTTTATATATCACATTTTCAAATATCTATTATTTCCCATTTTACTCGATCTCTCTAAACAATTAAAGATAGGACATGGCGGTTTTCACCAGTGGATTTAGCACCTCATTTTACATAAAATAAGTACTATAAGTCTACTCTCAAGAGTTGATAAAGGTACAAACGAATAAAATGATTATATATCACATTTTCAAATATCTATTATTCTCCATTTTACTCGATCTCCTAAACGGTTACAGATAGGACATCGCGGTTTTCACCAGCGGATTTAGCACCTCATTTTACATGAAATAAGTCCAATAAGTCTACTCTCATGAGTTGATAAAGGTACAAACGAATAAAATGTTTATATATCACATTTTCAAATATCTATTATTCTCCATTTTACTCGATCTTCTAATCGGATAAATTTAGGACATCGCGGTTTTCACCAGTGGATTTAGCACCTTATTTTACAAAAAATAAGTTCTATAAGTCTACTCTCATGAGTTGATAAAGGTACAAACGAATAAAATGTTTATATATCACATTTTCAAATATCTATTATTCTCCATTTTACTCGATCTCCTAAACGGTTACAGATAGGACATCGCGGTTTTCACCAGCGGATTTAGCACCTCATTTTACATAAAATAAGTCCTATAAGTCTACTCTAAAGAGTTGATAAAGGTACAAACGAATAAAATGTTTATATATCACATTTTCAAGTATTTATTATTCTCCATTTTACTCGATCTTCTAATCGGTTAAAGATAGGACAACGCGGTTTTCACCAGTGGATTTAGCACCTTATTTTACATAAAATAAGTCCTATAAGTCTACTCTAAAGAGTTGATAAAGGTACAAACGAATAAAATGTTTATATATCACATTTTCAAATATCTATTATTCTCCATTTTACTCGATCTCCTAAACGGTTACAGATAGGACATCGCGGTTTTCACCAGCGGATTTAGCACCTCATTTTACATAAAATAAGTCCTATAAGTCTACTCTAAAGAGTTGATAAAGGTACAAACGAATAAAATGTTTATATATCACATTTTCAAGTATCTATTATTCTCCATTTTACTCGATCTTCTAAACGGTTAAAGATAGGACATCGCGGTTTTCACCAGTGGATTTAGCACCTCATTTTACAAATAATAAGTCCTATAAGTCTACTCTCAGGAGTTAATAAAGGAACAAACGAATAAAATGTTTATATATCACATTTTCAAATATCTATTATCCTCTATTTTACTCGATCTCCTAAACGGTTAAAGATAGGACATCGCGGTTTTCACCATTGGACACCTCATTTTACATAAAATAAGTCCTATAAGTCTACTCTCAGAAGTTGATAAAGGTACAAACAAATAAAATGTTTATATATCACATTTTCAAATATTTATTATTCTCTATATTACTCGATCCCCTAAACGGTTACAGATAGAACATTGCGGTTTTCACCAGTGGATTTAGCACCTCATTTTACATAAAATAAGTCGTATATGTCTACTCTCATGAGTTGATAAAGGTACAAACGAATAAAATGTTTGTATATCACATTTTCAAATATCTATTATTCTCCATTTTACTCGATCTCCTAAACGGTTAAAGATAGGTCATCGCGGTTTTCACCAGTGGATTTAGCACCTCATTTTTCATAAAATAAGTCCTATAAGTCTACTCTCTAGAGTTGATAAAGGTGCAAACGAATAAAATGTTTATATATCACATTTTCAAATATTTATTATTCTCCATTTTACTCGATCTTCTAAACGGTTACAGATAGGACATCGCGGTTTTCACCAGCGGATTTAGCACCTAATTTTACATAAAATAAGTCCTATAATTCTACTTTAATGAGTTGATAAAGGTACAAACGAATAAAATGTTTATATATATATATATATATATATATATCAATTTCAAATATCTATTATTCTCCATTTTACTCGATCTTCTAATCGGATAAAGATAGGACATCGCGGTTTTCACCAGTGGATTTAGCGCCTCATTTTACATAAAATGAGTCCTATAATTCTACTCTCAAGAGTTGATAAAGGTACAAACGAATAAAATGTTTATATATATATATATATATATCAATTTCAAATATCTATTATTCTCCATTTTACTCGATCTTCTAATCGGATAAAGATAGGACATCGCGGTTTTCACCAGTGGATTTAGCGCCTTATTTTACATAAAATAAGTCCTATAAGTCTACTCTCATGAGCTGATAATGGTGCAAACGCATAAAATGTTTTTATATCACATTTTCAAATATCTATTATTCTCCATTTTACTCGATCTCCTAAACGGTTACAGATAGGACATCGCAATTTTCACCAGCGGATTTAGCACCTCATTTTACATGAAATAAGTCCTATAAGTCTACTCTAAAGAGTTGATAAAGGTACAAACGAATAAAATGTTTATATATCACATTTTCAAATATTTATTATTCTCCATTTTACTCGAACTTCTAATCGGTTAAAGATTGGACATCGCGGTTTTCACCATTGGACACCTCATTTTACATAAAATAAGTCCTATAAGTCTACTCTCAAGTGTTGATAAAGGTACAAACGAATAAACTGTTTATATATATATATATATATATCAATTTCAAATATCTATTATTCTCCATTTTACTCGATCTTCTAATCGGATAAAGATAGGACATCGCGGTTTTCACCAGTGGATTTAGCGCCTCATTTTACATAAAATGAGTCCTATAATTCTACTCTCAAGAGTTGATAAAGGTAGAAACGAAAAAATGTTTATATATCACATTTTCAATTATCTATTATTCTCCATTTTACTCGATCTCCTAAACGGTTACAGATAGGACATCGCGGTTTTCACCAGTGGATTTAGCACCTCATTTTACAAAAAATAAGTCCTATAAGTCTACTCTCAGGAGTTAATAAAGGAACAAACGAATCAATTGTTTATATATCACATTTTCAAATATCTATTATTCTCTATTTTACTCGATCCCCTAAACGGTTACAGATAGAACTTTGCGGTTTTCACCAGTGGATTTAGCACCTCATTTTACATAAAATGAGTCCTATAAGTATACTCTCAAGAGTTGATAAAGGTACAAACGAATAAAATGTTTATATATCACATTTTCAAATATCTATTATTCTCCATTTTACTCGATCTCCTAAACGGTTAAAGATAGGACATCGCGGTTTTCACCAGTGGATTTAGCGCCTCATTTTACATTAAATAAGTTTTATAAGTCTACTCTCAGGAGTTGATAAAGGTACAAACGAATAAAATGTTAATATATCACATTTTCAAATATCTATTATTCTCCATTTTACTCGATCTCCTAAACGGTTTAAACGGTTAAAGATAGGACATCGCGGTTTTCACCAATGGACACCTCATTTTACATAAAATAAGTCCTATAAGTCTACTCTCAAGAGTTGATAAAGGTACAAACGAATAAAATGTTTATATATCACATTTTCAAATATTTATTATTCTCCATTTTACTCGATCTTCTAATCGGTTAAAGATAGGACATCGCGGTTTTCACCAGTGGATTTAGCACCTCATTTTACATAAAATAAGTTTTATAAGTCTACTCTCAGGAGTTGATAAAGGTACAAACGAATAAAATGTTAGTATATCACATTTTCAAATATCTATTATTCTCCATTTTACTCGATCTCCTAAACGGTTAAAGATAGGACATCGCGGTTTTCACCAGTGGATTTAGCACCTCATTTTACATAAAATTAGTCCTATAATTCTACTCTCAAGAGTTGATAAAGGTATAAACGAAAAAATGTTTATATATCACATTTTCAATTATCTATTATTCTCCATTTTACTCGATCTCCTAAACGGTTAAAGATAGGACATCGCGGTTTTCACCAGCGGATTTAGCACCACATTTTACATATAGTAAGTCGTAAGTAGTTATCTTGGGGTGATACTGTGACACGATGGCGCTTCTGATGGCACATACCATCAGCAGAGACCATCCAATAGGGGGGTCTCCAGAAGGTCCTACAAGAATTTCTACAAGAAGTGCAAAAGAAGTCTTGTACACGGTAAGACATTCCTAGTCACATGTGATGGCATGTATCCATCCTCAGGGCCCATTCAATAAGGGTGTGGTAGGGGGATGATCTCCAGAAGGAGACGGTCCACCAAGAAAAAGTAGAAGAACTTCTTCAAGAGGTGCGCTGCAGAAGAAGTCTTGTATATGAGCACGCGCGCGTACACACGCATTCATCACGGTATGGGTATGAGGGATGTTTTCCTTGTTGGTGATGGACACATAGGCGCGCACGCACACACACACGCACGTACGCATACAAGACTTATCCAGCCAAGGCCAGGGTAGGCTGGTCATCTCCAGAGTATTGTAGAAGAGATTTAAGAAAAGGTGTTGGTGATGGATAGAAATTTAAAAAGGAAAACTAGAAACTAGTGTAACATTTTACCAATAGATGTCACTAGTGAAAAATTGATTTTTCTTGTACATATACAATAATCGAATTTATTTCGGTATGGATCAGGCTGGGCTGGGCCGGGCCAGGCTAGGCTGGGCTGGGCTATTGGAGAATTGATTGATTGATTGATTAGTTAATTAGTAATTTTGGGTATTTATTGAAATATTTATTTAGTAAAAAGTGACCAACATTATCTAGTGACTGCAGCGCGATTCGAACCTGTGCTATATCAATGCTACTTACCTACAAATACATTACATTTACCACTAGGCTAATGAGATCATTTAAATAATTCTGTAGAAATAACATAGAACATCTTTCCATTTTTGTTTTAGAACACCATGATATTTAAATTTAAATTTAAATTATGCGCATAAGAAATCTGTGACATTTAATTTAAGAGGAGGGGCTGTACTAGGCTAATTATAGAGTAAACAATGGATTATTTGAAGAATATTTATTAATATAAAACATTATATGTATTATTACATGACATAAGTTTAATCAAATACTTAATTATACTATATTGGTGTTACTAATCCAAGAATTATGTGTATTATCGAAGCCTAACCATTTAACAAATACTTTATTTTTATGTCTTTTTAAAATTTTTTCAACCAAATACACATCTGGGTATTTTACTTTTTGTAATTGTTCTTTATAGAAACAGCCAGCTATATCATGATTCTTACTATCTTTTAAAAAATAAGTAATTGGGTTAGTAAGATTCACTTTTTGAATTTTAAATATCTCTGTAGACCAATTAGGTAAATATTTTTTTGCAAAGACCCCTCTTACTTTAGATATTCTAACGTGATCCCCCACATTAAATTTAATATTTTCAAAGTCAACCATTTTTATGTTATTGTAGGCTGTATTTAATAAGTGTTTTTCATGTTTTTTTTTAACATCTATTGGTTTCATTCCAATTGTTCTATGTTTTTTAGTGTTATATTGTAAGATAATCTCAGGTAAAATTTTAATCCATTTATAATGTCCATATAGATTGAATTTTTTCCACATCATTGTTTTCAGAGTTCTAATGACTCTCTCAACAATTGACGCTTTTTTCTCACTAAATGTATTGTAATGATTTACATTATACTTGTATAACATTTTTTTAAAATCTTTAGATATAAATTCTTTCCCTTGATCAGTTTGTAAATTTTTTGGGCATTGATTTTTTAGTATATTTTCCATATTATTGGAAACTTCTATAGTCGATTTTGATTTTAATGGATATGCCCATACATATTTAGAAAAACAGTTTATTACAATTAGGATATATTTATATCCATTATTTTCTTTAGCGTATGGAATCATTTCTACAAGGTCAGCTTGAAATAAATCATTTAAGCCTTTTAATATCACTTTGCGTCTTTTAAAATTAATTCTTGCTGGTTTATGTAATTCATTAACAACATATTCTTTTGTACTAGTAATAAATTTTCTTTTCATGGTATATCACTTTATTCAATAATTTTAGCTTCTTGTAACTCTTCTATAATGGATTGAATTTCATTTGTGTGACCTGTATTTCCAGCTGTCTGAGATGCTATTAATAAACGTAAACGGTCAACTAGCTCATTTATATCATTCCAAAATACATAATCTATTTTGTTATTATTTGCTTCCATTAGTAATAACCCTTTACCACTTGTTATTGGAGCAATTATATTTTTATACTTTTGAGATTTGGAACCAACAACTTGTTTATTTGATTGATAAAACCTTCGTGATGCATTCGTTTTATATACAATAGTTTGATAGTTCTTTATATCATTTTCTGAATAATGTTCAGGCCTTTTTTTAAATAATAATTCATATAGACCGGGTGTACCTTTGTATTTTTTATTCTTTACATATATATCTGCACCATCTATGATTAATTCAGAATTTCCAATAAAAAATTTATCTTGTGCGGGGTTAAATCGAACTCCATACCTATGATCAAAATTGTCCCCCTCATCTTCCAACATTGCTTTAACATATCTTTTTGGTAATTCATGATATTGATCTAGATATTCATTTAAGGATGTTGCTTTTATTTCCTCAAATCGATCTTTAAATGGTTTTTTATCATTTTGATTTTCTCTACTTGTACTTGGAGTGTTATTATCCTCAGTATCACTTTTTGATGAACCTTTTGAATTAATTCGTTTTAGTATTGAAAGTTTTGATTCACTAATATTGTGTTTATTTGTAATTCTATCGATTGTTTCATTATTAGGGTTTTCGTCTTCATCATTTTCATCTTTTATTTTAAGTAATTTTTGGGGGATTTTCAATTCATCTTCAATGTTTTTTAAATGTTTAGTTACAGGAGAAAATAAATTTGCTTGCATGGTTTCATTCTGTTTTAAAAGTTTCAGTTTTTGTTTAATGTTTTTCCTTTTTGTAACTAAATGTTTTTTTAGATCTGTTTCTTTTGATTTCATTATTTTTAATTTACCTTAATTACAGATAGCCTCCTTTAAAAGAATTAGTGTATAACAGAATAGGTATGAAACTGGTTTCAAACAGGTATTTAACAGCTTTTTAACAGTTTTTGAATAGGTTTTTATTGACCAGTTCTAACTTTACTGAAGAAATCTATACTAGATATGAAGGAATTATACTTTTTCCAAGCTTATATATTGATCAAACCCCTTTCTATATCGACCGTTTTGTATTTTATAATCCTTAAATATTGAAAGAAACCCATATGGATCTTTCCAACAATTGGTACATAACCATTTAAATGTATCAAATTTCATGTCACTACCAACATGATCTAAATAAATATGTTTCAAATTTAAATCATCCTGTTTAAATAAAATAATTACATTTGAATTATCTCTAATTAAGTGTTTACTTATTTTAGCATAAGATTGACAAAGGAAAAAACAGTCTATATTATAGTGTCGTCCCATACTAAAGTATTGTCTTATAATATCTTGACCTTCAGAAATGACGTCATCGAATATTACTATTGAGTGTGGTTTTGTTTTACATGGTTGAATGATCTGCTCACTAGAATTATATGCATAATAATTTACATCTTTTATTGGTTTTAATAGTTGTTCAATATATTTATATTTAGGTTGAAGTAAAGATTTTGAATATATGTAAACATTTTTAAATTTTAAACCATTTATATCATCAATTAATGATATCATTACATTTGTTTTTCCACATCCTGATGGACCTACGACAATAGCACGCATAGTGGTGGGGAACAATGGACCATGTTTACTTTGAATTTCTTTAATAAAATCATGGTTTTCAATATTTAAAGTTACTTTTTGTTTTATGAATTTCATTTTTAACTAGTTGTCTATTAATATAGGATGATCATTTGAAACTAATATAAAAGTATAAAATCCATTCATTTTATTATTATTATTATTTTAGACATTGAGTTAAAGTATCATGAAATATTATCATTATAGTGGAGGTGGTTTAGTTAATTCATTGATTAACAAATTACCCATAGAATTACATATTCCTGGTTATAAATTTTGTGGTCCAGGTACTAAATTAAATGAACGTTTGGCTAGAGGTGATCGTGGTATAAATATTTTAGATGAAAGTTGTCGTGAACATGATATAGCATATGCAAACCAAAAAGATATAAGGGAACGACACAAAGCTGATAAAGTACTTGCATCTACAGCCCTAAAACGGTTCAAATCATCCTCAACACCCCTAGGTGAACGATTAGCTGCATTAGGGGTTGCTGGAATTATGAAAGCTAAAGTACACCTCGGAATGGGTATTGGAATTCAATCAAGACGAAAAATACAAAAATCTCTCAGCTTGTTAAATAAAATAAAAAGAGTGTTGAATTCAATTGAACATGATTTAATAGTTTTAAATAATATAAAAGTTAGGAGGACACCGAAAAAATATTCTTTAAAGAATTATAATATTCAAAACTTACATAAATCATTGAATAAAACTAAACAATTTTTAGATTCAATTGATAATTGTTTAAGAAATGGAATTTAACCAACATTATTTTAGAATATAATTACATACAAAAATAAAAATTGTTTTATATTTAATAAATAACTATAAATTAGATATTTATAACAAAATTTAATAAAAACATAAATAGTATTGAATTGATTATGGTAATGATAGGTTGGTCTCTATAAATTTAATAATTTTAATTATGAGAACCATAAAGAAGAAATTAAATAAAAGAAAACATATTAAAACTTCAAGTTTAAAAAGAAAAAGGATAAGTAAGAAATTAAAAAGTTTTCAAAATGCCCTTTCTAATATTAAAAAAAGCATATTACTAGTGAAACCAAAAACAGTAAATGATACAATACAAGTTGCTTTGAAGAAAGCGAAATCTACAATTAATGGAAAAACAATAAGAAAACCTCGTATAATAAAAGTACCTAAAGTTGGTGGAGTTTTACCACTTATACCTATATTTGCTGCCCTATCATCACTTGGGGCACTAACAGGAGGAGTTTCAGGAATAGTGAAAGCAATTAATAGTGCTAAAGAAGCAAAACAACAATTAGATGAGGCTAAACGTCACAATCAAACTATGGAATCTATAGCTATTGGAAAGGGGTTACACTTAAGACCGTATAAAAGTGGTCATGGTCTTTTTTTAGGATTCAATACAAACCAAAAAAACAAAAAAGGGTAATATCAAAAGAAAATTATATTATGAATAAATTACCCAACAAACCTTTAACAAATTTTGAATTATTACAATATGCTAAGGATATGGAAATTAAACATTTTCGTGGGGTCTTTATGCGTGATCAATTACCTAAAAAAATTTATAAAAATGAATGTGGAATTATTAATTTAGATAGTTCAAAGAATAATGGTACACACTGGACTGCTTACAAGCGAAGTAAATCAAAAATAATCTATTTCGATAGTTATGGTAATTTACGACCACCATTAGAAATATTAGAATATTTTAAATCAAATGGTCCAGTTTATATTACATATAACTATACAAGATATCAACACTTCAACACCTTTAATTGTGGACATCTATGTTTAAAATTTCTAATTAACAATAGTAATTAAACATTTATTTAGTTATATATTTTGTTTTTTTATTAATTTGTTTATTATTCAATACAATGCCAGTTCCTATAAAAAGCGTACCCTGTGTGAGATGTGGTGGTGAAAATGACCTTGAACAAGAAAATGACAGAGTTTGTTGGGTATGTAGATATAAAGAATTTATGAGTTCTGCTGGAGAAAAACATCCACGTTTTTAGGTATATTTATAACAGATATTCATTTTATATGTATGTATAAATTGTTTTATAGAATATAATATGAATTTAAAATAAAAAGAAATATTTAAATTATACAAAATAATTTATTTTATTTGAATTACATTTTTTAATATAGGAGATATAATTTGTTCCAAATATTTCACATATTTTTTAAATATTATAGGGTTAATTATGAGGGAAAGTTCTTGAATTCGTCGTTTAAAATGTTCTCTATCAATAACTGAATTGGTCCATTGTGATCCATTTCGAGAATATTGATAAGCGAGTAGCCATGTGTACATGATATGTATTTCTATCGATTCTTTAAAAGTGACTTTTTTCTCAATTTTCTTCATATTCATATTAACAGATGATTATAAAATGAGTTTTATATTTATTATTCCATTAAACTTGAACTTGACCTTGTTTTATGAGAACAAAAATAAACATATATAGGTCGAGACATATGTGTATGTAACTTGATATAATAATAAATGAACTTATTTTTTTTTTTTTAAACACTTTTTACTTTTATTTATGAAACTCTAGCCAATGATAAATGAAATATACATTTTCCATGGCACAATTTAGATTATTAATTAGATGTTTATTACAATGAAATGATTTTAAGAATGATTTCAATTTGCCTAATGATGGACATTGCTCTTCATCATCTTCTACATTTGTAATGTCATTTTTTAAAAATCTTCTTAACCATTTCTCTTTTTGTAATCCTTTAACCATAATAACCTCATCAGATGAAATTACTTCTTTTAAATAGGACTTTATTTCTTCAATATTTAATATGTCTTCACTTTGAATATCTGGTGATAAATAATCCCATCCAAGCCCATGTATAGTATTGGTAGAGTATTGTATGTGTTTTTTCATTGTTACACTTAATGAGTGGAAATTATTTGGATATTTAATAAATTTAACCCATGAGAGTTTTGTTTTTGTGTTTAGAAATGCAATTTCTCGAACAATAAAATTTAAGTTTGTGTGTTGAAAACCTTGCACATCAATTATAAACATTTTTTTTTGGAATGATGAATTTAAAATTACTTCTGGTTAGTACTATTTCTCATTTAAAACTAAAATTAGATAAATTTCAATTGATTAAATAATTTATTGGTTTTCCCCACTCCTTATTTATTAAAAATTAAATATAAATTAATAGATGAAATAATTCATATTACTATATCATTTATTTATTTATTACAAACCCATATTTATAATAATTTTATTAATAATTGTATTTTAGGTAATATAAATTCCAATAAGCGTTTAATCCGTTTTAAATTAAAAGATGTAGAGAAACATTCACATGTATCTGGCCCACTCGTTGCACAATTGTTGGACCATGCACATCTTTTAAAATGATTCCCATGTCGGTTACAAATAATTTCTTCCATCTCATATATTTGTAATAATTTTCGTATGACATCTATTTGTTGTATAATTGTTTTCAGTTCTTCTATTGTAATACACACATTTTTAATATTCTTATATTCACCCATTCTCTCTCTCTTATATGTATAAGTTCCCATTCAATTTATTTAAACAAACTAATAATATTTCTTAAATATCTTTGAATATATAGGTATAATCCTATACATTTTTTACTTTATTACAACTAGTCTAACATTCCATATGGGTATGTTTCAGTATAAATATAGTTTACAATTCTTTTATCATCATGAGGACTGAGAGCAATTTTATTCTGTTTAATTGAATATACTTCATGTTTATTAGATCTTATTAAATTTTGACTAACATTCATTGACTTGTTATAAAATAAACAATTATAATAATCTTCAAATGTAATTTTTCGTAATGCTGATGCTTTAATTCCTTTAGCTTTTTTTACACAATTTATATTATTATATACTTTAAATGAATACATTTTTGACTTAAGTCCAACAAATTCTTCCATTATTTGCCCACACAATTCATCTTTCATATACCCAAGTTTCTTTTTATTTTTTAGTGGTATATTGTAAACATTTTCTGGTGGATAGTCTGATGTATCAAATCTATCAATGTCTTCTTTCATATGTTCATATATGTCATTAACCTTGAATTGATAAATCAATGAATCGGTATCTGTGTATAGTAATTTGGCATTATTATGTCCAAATTTCTTTAATACATATTGGTAGTGAAAGTCATATAAAAATGTTTTTGAAATATCTAAGACACAAAATCCAATGTATATAGGTTTGTTAAATTTAACATTTAATCGTTGCATTTCAATTATAACCATATTATTATCAAAAATTGTGCAACTATGAAAATTGGGTTTTGCAATTAGAGTTTGAGCTCCATATCTTCCACCCCATTTTGTTACTATCTTCACATCCTTATATTTTCGTACTGATTCAATTGTCTTTCCAAAAAATGAGTTATTCATTAATTTAAAAAAATTTTTTTCAAATTCATTTTTACTATTTTGTCTAAGCATTGTATTAAGATCTATATATGGTTTTATCCAACGAGATTGTGTAAATTTAAGAATTCTATGGATTTTTTTCAATTTCAACCCCAAATTTAAAACTTGCTTTAAATTTATATAATGTATTACATAATTTTTTTTATCATAAAAAGTAGTGAGTAATTTTTTAATTTTATTGTTTGCCATGGGTGGTACCATATGTTCAGGACATAATGGTAAATCTTTATGCGACTCAAATAGAGTTTTTGGATATTCAAGATCTACTTCAAATATATATCCATATTCAGATTCATCAGATATACATAGAATTGTATCTATATTAAAATATTCAACATTTTTAATCCACTCAAAATTTCCTGTAGGTAAGGGAGCACACATTGCATGACCATATTGGTTATTTAAATCGAAATACATTAAATAAGATGGTGGATCATTAAAATTGTAGTTGTCCATATATTTATTACATGCCTTAGCATACCTATTAGCACAATGATTTATTCCACCCCTTATACCCTTTTCAATGAAAAGAATTTGATCTACATCATCCATTAATTCTAATGTTACATTAGTCATTTTTAAACAACAATCAAAGGAAAATCCAGGTGCGGTATAATAGTGTAAGCTATCCAACTTATAAGCATCAAAACAAACATTTCTAAATTTTTCAAACACATCAGCTAATAACAATACATCTGTCCTTAAATAGAGTTCAGCATATTGTTGTAAATTTGATATTTGAAAAGTATTCCAAACATTTAATGCATGTTCATAATCTTCATTGGTTATGTGTTGATCATTTAATTCATCATAAAAATAATCAATTTTAGGTAACTTAGTTTCCCTTAATATATTCCAATTACTAAAATATTCATATGGAAAAATACCTTTACGTTTTAATAAATTAAATTCATGGTCATTCTTACAATAAGCCTTTGTTATTGTTTTATCATCATCAGACAAATATGAACTTAATTTATCTAGACTACAAGCCATGAACCTATATGAGTCGAGAAATCTGTATTCTATCTTGGTACCATTAATTTTTTTCGAATATGAAATATATTTCTCTTTATTTATAGGTAATAATTGTATAGACCCCGGAATTTCAGTGCATAAACTTTTAATTATAAAATGACTATCATAACCACTTAAGTTGTGGAAAATAATAGGTACAATATGGGAATCTTTATAATTTAGATTGCAGGCTGCATGAGCTGCTCCTCTATAAACACCAGATAAATGACAATGATCTTTTACCTTTACCTTTACGTAATTATTTTCTTCAAATGGATTTTCACATATATGACAATATTTGGATGATTCATATTCCTTTCTTTGGTTTTCTGTTAATGGAATCATACGTAATGGATTTTTAAATATACCATCTAAATTAAATGCCAATTGTTGTAATTGTAATACAAACCAGGAAATACAATTTTTACCAGTATAAGAATTGTAAAATGAAAGAGAATTATCATATGAACACTTAAAATAATATGCTACACTAAATGCCTCATGTTTTTTATATTTCTTTGTATTACTATCAATATTCAAATCATTGTATTTTATTAGTAAACTTTCAATATCACAATATAAAACGAAAGGTACTTTTTCTTTGTATTTATAATGAGAAAACTTAAGAATTTTTTCATCACCCACAGGTAATGTCATTTTTACATTGTTCATTTTTTTACAATCAAACTGGTGACTATTTAAAGAACTGATTGTTTTAAAGCGATTTAAACATCTATCACAGAAATACATTTTGTGATGGCAATATCGTGTTTGTTGACTAAGTAAACGAGACAAATCTTTTATTAAAACAAAATGAAATATGTTTTTATAATTTTGTATTTTACTTGAATCTATTTCATTATCAGACTCTTGATTTTTTTCACTGCATGAAACCATTAACAAATTTATTTTATTAATAAAATCTTTTTTTCCTAAATAGAGTGGAACGACTATTTCTTTATTATTGTTATTTTCTCTTTCTGGTTTTTCTAATGTAAAAACATTTATAGATATATTATTCATTTTCTCAAATTTTGGAATTTGTCTTAAAGTCATTGGAAATTCAATTCCATCATAATTTAATTTAGTTGAAAAATGAGGATATGAAGATGTTCGACAAGGATTTTTAGATTTTTTAGCTGGATAAAGAGCTGCAATTACACTCCATAAAAAACAATGATTATCTTTGTTTTTAACATTTAATGTTGCTTTTGTTAGTTGAACCCAACTTGGTAATTTAATACTTATACAAGTTGGTGCACTTACATTAATCGGGTCATAAGTGTTTATATGTACCTTTAATTGTATGATTTCATATAGTGCAAGGCCAGATTCCCGTTCTTGATAAGTTTCTAATTTCGATATTATTGTGTCTTTTATATTTTCATTATAAAACTTCTTTAAATTCGTATTTAAATCAATTGTTTGATTTTTTGTTGTAAAATGTTTTATATCCGTTTCACCAGTTTGTGGTTTAATGAAATTTGCAAAGAAAGTAACATTTACTTTAATAAGAGACTCTTTTAGGGCTTCTTTAATTTTTTTTGCAAAACTTCTAAACGCTTTATTAAAAAAAATATTTGGATCCTTTATATTATAATTTAAAATAGCCCCGGTTTTTAATCGATTATTGAAACAAGATTCAACATCCACCCACATTAACTGTTGTCTTAAAGTCTTTCTTTTATTCTTATTAACAAACTCTTTTTTATATCTATGTTTAAATTGCTCTTTATAATATTTAAACAAAGCTAGATGAGCTTCTAATTTTGCATAGGAAACAAATCTATTCTTTTTCTCTATGTTTTGAAAATATTTCTTAAATAATATAACACTTTTTTTTAAAAATTTGTTGAATTTTATGAATTCCTCTTCAGTCTTAATCAATTTTCCAACTTGTTTTATTTTATTAACCATCTCTTTCGTTAGTAAATCTAATGTTAAAGGATTTACTGTTGACAAATCCATTTTTGTTAATTCTACAAAGTTTAATTATATATAAATCAATTATCAATCAATTATTACAAATAAATTGTTTTACCTTATATATTGTTTATTTAAAAGTGATATTCACACAAAAAACTGTTGTACTATACTAACTAACTGTAAGTAATATTATATAAACTTGAATCTCTCTAAAAGTTAATATAATAACAATTTCTTGAATTAATTACCACTATAAATAGCTTTAACCTCCAACCCTATTTTAAATGAAAAAAAGACATGCGCATATGACTTAGTCACTATAACTATATATAACCCCCTTATATAAAAATTTTATTTCAGTTTTAGTAATTTCTTTAATTGTTAACAATATAAACAAAACGTGATGGCAACTATACCATGTACTGTTGTTGTTAGAATAACTGAACCTCAAGAATTACCAATAGAACATGCTTTAATTGTGTTAAAACACATATTCAAGTAAGTTCAACATTAAATATTTAAAACTTGTTTAATTAAATTTTTTTCTCTATTATTATTTTTTAGATATGGTGTTCGAGATATTTATGCTCGTAATGATGACACAATTTTTATTAAATTATCTTATACACCAAAAGAAGTTACTCTTATAAATAAGTTTGGTGATCTTCCAATGAAATATATGAAGAGCTGCATTGACAATGAAAATGATTTAAAGATATTTGAGAATTTAGTACGCAAATATAACTTTGGTTTAGAACCAAATGAAGATTTGGATCAAAACATTCCATCAGTTACAAATGGCTTAAATGTTATTCCAGCCATACCCCATTCTTCATCGTCTTCTTTTTCATCAAATAAATCAATCACCTCTACTAATGAAGATTTGAAAATTCAAAAAGAGAGGAGTGAAAGAAGCAAAAAAGAGGTGGCTCGTATTCTAGATGAGGAATTCTTACATCAAGGATATGATTTAATAGGTGACGATGAAGATGAATGAGAAAATAAAACATTAAATTCAGATTTTATAATTTTATTATTTATATGTAGGTTTATAAAAAATATATAAACTATAATAAAACTTATAATCGAATAAATACAGCATCTAAAATAATAAAAAAACATAAAATAAAATAAAATTTGTTTTATACCTATGTTTATTATGAAAAATACCTCTAACTAAACAGCTATCGCTGCAGCAGGTGGTGGTTGATGTCCACTATCATCAGATTCTTCATCACTATCACTGTCAAGGAATATCTCACCATAATACCCCTCATCTTCCTCGTTATTGTCTTCTTCTGGAGCGATTACATTTCCAAGCCAATCCATTATCATTAACAATCTCTCTCTTTCATCCACTTCTCTATTTCCCTGCTCTGGTGGTGGTGATGGTGGTGGTGGTGGTGGAGGTGGTTCTTCTACTTCTCGTGGTTGTTGTTGCTGATGTGGTTCTTGTATAAGAGGTTGTACTTGACTATTATTTTTAATATAATCTTGGTAATCACGACACTGAATATGATGGCGTTTCAATGTGTGAATTTGAATAAATGTATCACATACACATTTAAAAAACTTTTTTTTCTTTAAATAGGGGCGCTTTCTTCTTCTACATTGTTCAATATGTCTTAAAAAATATTTAATATTGACAATATGCCCTTTATTATAGGGGCACCTTTGAAATGTAGATTTCTTATTATTCATGGTAATTATAATATGACATACTAAGTTGAAAATTAATTATGTTCCCCTTTTATATTCAACTATTTCATATACTTTGTCATTTGTATGACAATTTTTTAATTTTGTAATAATCAAATCAGTCATTTTATTCAGTACAAAGCATGCATTTAATTTTTTATAATAATATTTCTACAAGTGTGGTTCTTTGAATTAATCTTGGTGAGACAATAAGTATTCACTTGTTCTTAAATATAATATGAATTGTTATTCAAGAGTATAACATAAATACCTTTATTCATTAAGTGTAGATAATAATATATAAACTTGTATTAATTAATTAAATGTGGATTATTTACAAAATTTTCCTGGGATTTTAGCATAGTATCCACATTGTAAGAGCCCAATGAAACTTATTTAGATACAGAGTGTTTAGTAATCAAAACTGATTTATATAAAAGGAAGGGAATTAAATTAATTTAAATTAGTTTCTAACATTATCATTCAATTGTTTACACAATGTCTGAAAATAACAGAAATAATGATAGTAAATTTAGAAAATGCCCCTATAATAGGAGGCATTATGTGCGGGAGCAATATTTGCTCTCGCACATAAATCGGTGTTGGAGGCGGAATCCTAGAAATAAGAAACAGTTTTTTATGTGTAAATGTAAGAAGTTGGTTCAAGTGAATGGGATGGAACAGCACCATCTGCACTGTTATGATTATCAACATTTCTTAAGAGAAAACACGCGGGTGCGAGATTTCATGCCCTGGCCCTTTGAGCAAGTAGAAGTAAATTGGGATGAGGCAGCTCAAAGGGCAGAAGATGAGGCACAAGAGGATCGAGAAAGGGCGGAATTGAGGGCTGATATCGATCGCTGGATGGAAGAAGTGCGGATGGCCGAGGAAGGGGATGAGGCATATACAAGTGATTGGGATGGGAATGATGATGATAATGAAGATGGTCCGCCTCCACCACCACCACCACCACCACCACCTCCAGCAGCAGGGGCAATTGCTGTTTAATATATTTAAAATGTTTCAATTATTAATTTACATAAATAAAATAATATTTTAATAATCCATTGGTTTATTTTTTCTTAATTAAATGGTAAAAAAATCAAATACACTTATTAGAATAAATCTAATTCACCTTTCATTCTTACATTACATTGACAATGTTTGTTAATGGGTTATATTTAGTTACTTTGTCATGTATAATAAGACAATAGACGCTTGTGTTCGCTGGTATATCTTTATTTGTTTGAAATTCCAAACGAATGTCACACGTGCCCCCTTTTAAATTTTTGTCATTCTGTTGACTACAATCAATGACGATTAATGGAGCAATTGTTAAAAATTTATCATATGGAATACATGGTTCCCCAGAATTCTTATAGTAAAAAGATTCTTGAAACATGCTATACATGTGATACAAAATTGAATATTTTTTTGTATCAAAATCCAAATTTAAATCGTCATAAGGGTATACATCTGAATTAATAAATAATTTTACATTTGTTAAATTACAATGATCGAAATGACTCATATTCATAGTTGCTTTATTTTTTTTGTCTGTTTGAAAACCTATGATAACATGGCGTGGTTTTTCAAGTTGACTTGAAGAAACAATATTCCATATATGATTTTTACTATTGGAAAATAGATTTGGTTGTTCAAATAACTGCCAGGAGCGATAATTCATAGTTATATCTTTACCACTTTCAACATTCTTTAATAATTTAAGTTGTTGTTCTGTAGATACTTCTATATGTGGTATTTTAAAAACTATTCGATTTATTTCAATTTTAGGTATTTCATTAGGGTCTGTTGTTATTGTTGCATTTAAATCTGTTGATGCCCGCAATAATACAAGTTCTTGTTTAATATTGATTAATATTTTTTTATAATCCTCACAGAAACCAAATAAATTTTTTAAAGGTAAACAAATGTTAAAATGTCCAGTTGTATCAATTATATTAGGGTAGTTGAAATGATTCCAACTAGTATGTTCATATCGGTCAGTATCATTTTTTGTAAAAGAAATGTAACCTTTTAAAGTGGTAGTAATACCAACATTTCTACACCTATCAACAACTTTTCCTCCAATTTCATATCTTGCTTCATCAAACATAAAGGCAACACCATTATTTATAAATTTAATTGTATTACTTACTGTATTATCTTGATTACCTTACACAATTTTACATACAATTTTACCTTCAATTAATATAAAACTTTCAGATGGTAATGTATATATATTTTGTGTTTGAATTGGAAACCTTATTTCATCCGATAAAGATATTTTTGAGCTGGAATATGGATAGTAAGAATGAAATTGCTTCGATGTAATAGTATCATCATTATAGAGCTCTTGTCCAATATGTAAAATAGAACTCATTTTTTAAATTTTAATTTAGAACTTTAAACCCTAAAGATTGAAGAAATTGTTTATTTTCAGATGTTAATCTCATTACATTCACTTTCTTACTAAAGTTTTTAATGTTCATTTTCTTATTTATAGTATTTTTATTGATATTTTCATAAGAAGAAACAATAAATGAATTAGACCTATTATATCTAAAAACCATCACGAATTTACTATTTATTTAGAATAGATTTTAAATGTAACCTTATTGTGATCAATTCACCATTAAAATTAATTAAATTGCCACTTTGGTCAACTATTTTAACTATAATCTCATCTATATAGTTTGTATTGATTGGTAAATAAATTAAGGTAGTGGGGGAATTTACTATTTTTTCACCTGGAACAACAAGTGGGTAAAATGTATGTAATATGTGAGTCTCTTTATTATCAGCATGTGAATTTTTTACTAAAGAACAATCAATACAAATTGCATTCACATTTGAAATATTAATTGGATTTTCTGATATATGCTTAATACCAGCATAATAAATTTTTTTTTTAAATCCTAATAAAGAACCAATTGAATGTTCTTCATCAAAATGAATATTGTAAACCGATTTAATTTCACAATGTAATGTATTTAGATTTGCTTTAATAGATAACAAATAATCTTTCTCATTCTTTTCTACTATCTTTTTCCTCTCTTTTTCTATAAAATGTGCAATATCTTTTATTTCATACAATCCAGGATCAATTGCTATTTCATAGATTTTATTGGTATGTGTAAATTTCTTTTCTAATGTAGGTATAGAGAAATGAAATTTGTTATTCTCTTTAGTAACATTATTAATTGTATGATAACTAATAAAATCAACTAAAGCCACAACATTTATATCTGATTCATTTAATATTAAAGGTGGTGAGAATTTACAACTTAAAATTGATGAACGATCTGAGAGTAAAATTATATGATCATTCATTATGATTAAAAACGAACAATGTTCACATACCAACAACACCAACATTAATGATTTGATTTTATTAAAAATTCTTTTTTATATATGGTTTTAAACCTAAAATTGATTATAAAAATATTTAAAATTAAAAGATATTGAATATTTATTAAAATTTTATTGGTAAACAAGTTAAACTACAAAATATGTAAACTTTCAATTTTGCTTTTCAACTTTTGCTTTATCAGATGAACCAAATCCATTATCACCTCGTTTTTGAAAGGGGCCTTGTCCAACACGCTCCATAACATATGGGATGATATTTTTCTCCAAAATTAATTGAGCAATTTTATCACCTCTATTAAAATATGCTCTTGTTTTTCCATGATTGTACAATAAAACCTTAATATTTCCTGTATAATCTCTATCAATAACACCAGCACCAACTTCTATACCCATATTTAATGAATGGCCGGAACGGGATGCAATTCTACCATAACAACCATAAGGAAGTTGAACTTTTATTAATATATCGATTAATTCACGAGCACCTGGGTCAATAGTAAAATCCATGGGTGTTATTAAATCAAATCCAGCACTTAATATACTAGCTCTCGTTGGTGAGAAAGCCATTTCTGATACTCTCACAATATGTAATAATGGGTCTTCAGTTGTTCTACTAGTTGTCATGTTTTTTTTTTTAATTTATATTTAAAATACCTTAAATAAAAACTATAATAAAAAAATAAATTTAAAATCGAATTATAACTTACGAGAAATATTTCTTGGTATATAATTTCAGATAATTCTTATATGTATATATTGAATTCTTAATTAAACTGAAAAAAATTTCAAACTGTAATGAATAGAACCATTAAAAAATTATATATCATTTAAATAACACCCCCCCCTCCTCTTAAATTAAATGTCACAGATTTCTTATGCGCATAATTTAAATTTAAATTTAAATATCATGGTGTTCTAAAACAAAAATGGAAAGATGTTCTATGTTATTTCTACAGAATTATTTAAATGATCTCATTAGCCTAGTGGTAAATGTAATGTATTTGTAGGTAAGTAGCATTGATATAGCACAGGTTCGAATCGCGCTGCAGTCACTAGATAATGTTGGTCACTTTTTACTAAATAAATATTTCAATAAATACCCAAAATTACTAATTAACTAATCAATCAATCAATCAATTCTCCAATAGCCCAGCCCAGCCTAGCCTGGCCCGGCCCAGCCCAGCCTGATCCATACCGAAATAAATTCGATTATTGTATATGTACAAGAAAAATCAATTTTTCACTAGTGACATCTATTGGTAAAATGTTACACTAGTTTCTAGTTTTCCTTTTTAAATTTCTATCCATCACCAACACCTTTTCTTAAATCTCTTCTACAATACTCTGGAGATGACCAGCCTACCCTGGCCTTGGCTGGATAAGTCTTGTATGCGTACGTGCGTGTGTGTGTGCGTGCGCGCCTATGTGTCCATCACCAACAAGGAAAACATCCCTCATACCCATACCGTGATGAATGCGTGTGTACGCGCGCGTGCTCATATACAAGACTTCTTCTGCAGCGCACCTCTTGAAGAAGTTCTTCTACTTTTTCTTGGTGGACCGTCTCCTTCTGGAGATCATCCCCCTACCACACCCTTATTGAATGGGCCCTGAGGATGGATACATGCCATCACATGTGACTAGGAATGTCTTACCGTGTACAAGACTTCTTTTGCACTTCTTGTAGAAATTCTTGTAGGACCTTCTGGAGACCCCCCTATTGGATGGTCTCTGCTGATGGTATGTGCCATCAGAAGCGCCATCGTGTCACAGTATCACCCCAAGATAACTACTGTCGTATAAGTCTACTCTCATGAGTTGATAAATGTACAAACGAATAAAATGTTTATATATCACATTTTCAAATATCTATTATTCCTAATTTTACTCGATCTCCTAAACGGTTACAGATAGTACATCGCGGTTTTCACCAGCGGATTAAGCACCTCATTTTACATATAGTAAGTCGTATAAGTCTACTCTCATGAGTTGATAAATGTACAAACGAATAAAATGTTTATATATCACATTTTCAAATATCTATTATTCTTAATTTTACTCGATCTCCTAAACGATTGCAGATAGGACATCGCTGTTATTACCAGTGGATTTAGCACCATATTTTACATAAAATAAGTCCTATAAGTCTACTCTCAAGAGTTGATAAAGGTACAAACGAATAAAAAGTTTATATATCACATTTTCATATATCAATTATTCTCCATTTTAAACTCGATCTCCTAAACGGTAACAGATAGGACATCGCGGTTCTCACCAGCGGATTTAGCACCTCATTTTACATAAAATAAGTCGTATATGTCTACTCTCATGAGTTGATAAAGGAACAAACGAATAAAATGTTTGTATATCACATTTTCAAATATCTATTATTCTCCATTTTACTCGATCTATTAAACGGTTAAAGATAGGTCATCGCAATTTTCACCAGTGGATTTAGCACCTCATTTTACATAAAATAAGTCCTATAAGTCTACTCTCAAGAGTTGATATAGGTACAAACGAATAAAATATTTATAAATCACATTTTCAAATATCTTTTATTCTCCATTTTACACAATCTCCTAAACGGTTAAAGATAGGACATCGCGGTTTTCACCAGTGGATTTAGCACCTCATTTTATATATAATAAGTCCTATAAGTCTACTCTCAGGAGTTGATAAAGGTACAAACAAATAAAATGTTTATATATCACATTTTCAAATATCTATTATTCTCTATATTACTCGATCCCCTAAACGGTTACAGATAGAACATTGCGGTTTTCACCAGTGGATTTAGCACCTCATTTTTCATAAAATAAGTCCTATAAGTCCACTCTCAGGAGTTGATAAAGGTACAAACGAATAAAATGTTTATATATCACATTTTCAAATATCTATTATTCTCCATTTTACTCGATCTCCTAAACGGTTAAGGATAGGAGATCGCGGTTTTCACCAGTGGATTAAGCACCTAATTTTTCATAAAATAAGTCCTATAAGTCTACTCTCTAGAGTTGATAAAGGTGCAAACGAATAAAATGTTTATATATCACATTTTCAAATATTTATTATTCTCCATTTTACTCGATCTTCTAAACGGTTACAGATAGGACATCGCGGTTTTCACCAGCGGATTTAGCACCTAATTTTACATAAAATAAGTCCTATAATTCTACTTTAATGAGTTGATAAAGGTACAAACGAATAAAATGTTTATATATCACATATTCAAATATCTATTATTCTCCATTTTACTCGATCTCCTAAACGGTTACAGATAGGACATCGCGGTTTTCACCAGCGGATTAAGCACATCATTTTACTTATAGTAAGTCGTATAAGTCTACTTTCAAGAGTTGATAAAGGTACAAACGAATAAAGTGTTTATATATCACATTTTCAAATATCTATTATTCTCCATTTTACTCGATCTCCTAAACGGTTAAAGATAGGTCATCGCGGTTTTCACCAGTGGATTAAGCACATCATTTTACATATAGTAAGTCGTATGAGTCTACTTTCAAGAGTTGATAAAGGTACAAACGAATAAAATGTTTATATATCACATTTTCAAATATCTATTATTCTCCATTTTACTCGATCTTCTAAACGGTTAAAGATAGGACATCGCGGTTTTCACCAGTGGGTTTAGCACCTTATTTTACATAAAATAAGTCCTATAAGTCTACTCTCATGAGCTGATAATGGTGCAAACGAATAAAATGTTTTTATATCACATTTTCAAATATCTATTATTCTCCATTTTACTCGATCTCCTAAACGGTTTCAGATAGGACATCGCAATTTTCACCAGCGGATTTAGCACCTCATTTTACATGAAATAAGTCCTATAGGTCTACTCTAAAGAGTTGATAAAGGTACAAACGAATAAAATGTTTATATATCACATTTTCAAATATTTATTATTCTCCATTTTACTCGAACTTCTAATCGGTTAAAGATAGGACATCGCGGTTTTCACCAGTGGATTTAGCACCTTATTTTACATAAAATAAGTCCTATAAGTCTACTCTCATAAGTTAATAAAGGTACAAACGAATAAAATGTTTATATATCACATTTTCAAATATCTATTATTCTCCATTTTACTCGATCTCCTAAACGGTTAAAGATAGGACATCGCGGTTTTCACCATTGGACACCTCATTTTACATAAAATAAGTCCTATAAGTCTACTCTCAAGAGTTGATAAAGGTACAAACGAATAAAATGTTTATATATATATATATATATATCAATTTCAAATATCTATTATTCTCCATTTTACTCGATCTTCTAATCGGATAAAGATAGGACATCGCGGTTTTCACCAGTGGATTTAGCGCCTCATTTTACATAAAATGAGTCCTATAATTCTACTCTCATGAGTTGACATAGGTACAAACGAATAAAATGTTTATATATCACATTTTCAAATATCTATTATTCTTAATTTTACTCGATCTCCTAAACGATTGCAGATAGGACATCGCTGTTATTACCAGTGGATTTAGCACCATATTTTACATAAAATAAGTCCTATAAATCTACTCTCAAGAGTTGATAAAGGTACAAACGAATAAAATGTTTATATATCACATTTTCATATATCAATTATTCTCCATTTTACTCGATCTCCTAAACGGTAACAGATAGGACATCGCGGTTCTCACCAGCGGATTTAGCACCTCATTTTACATAAAATAAGTCGTATATGTCTACTCTCATGAGTTGATAAAGGTACAAACGAATAAAATGTTTGTATATCACATTTTCAAATATCTATTATTCTCCATTTTACTCGATCTCCTAAACGGTTAAAGATAGGTCATCGCGGTTTTCACCAGTGGATTTAGCACCTCATTTTACATAAAATAAGTCCTATAAGTCTACTCTCAAGAGTTGATATAGGTACAAACGAATAAAATGTTTATAAATCACATTTTCAAATATCTTTTATTCTCCATTTTACACAATCTCCTAAACGGTTAAAGATAGGACATCGCGGTTTTCATTAGTGGATTTAGCACCTCATTTTATATATAATAAGTCCTATAAGTCTACTCTCAGGAGTTGATAAAGGTACAAACAAATAAAATGTTTATATATCACATTTTCAAATATCTATTATTCTCTATATTACTCGATCCCCTAAACGGTTACAGATAGAACATTGCGGTTTTCACCAGTGGATTTAGCACCTCATTTTTCATAAAATAAGTCCTATAAGTCCACTCTCAGGAGTTGATAAAGGTACAAACGAATAAAATGTTTATATATCACATTTTCAAATATCTATTATTCTCCATTTTACTCGATCTCCTAAACGGTTAAGGATAGGAGATCGCGGTTTTCACCAGTGGATTAAGCACCTCATTTTTCATAAAATAAGTCCTATAAGTCCACTCTCAGGAGTTGATAAAGGTACAAACGAAAAAATGTTTATATATCACATTTTCAATTATCTATTATTCTCCATTTTACTCGATCTCCTAAACGGTTAAAGATAGGACATCGCGGTTTTCACCAGCGGATTTAGCACCACATTTTACATATAGTAAGTCGTATAAGTCTACTCTCATGAGTTGATAAATGTACAAACGAATAAAATGTTTATATATCACATTTTCAAATATCTATTATTCTCCATTTTACTCGATCTCCTAAACGGTTACAGATAGGACATCGCGGTTTTCACCAGCGGATTAAGCACATCATTTTACTTATAGTAAGTCGTATAAGTCTACTTTCAAGAGTTGATAAAGGTACAAACGAATAAAGTGTTTATATATCACATTTTCAAATATCTATTATTCTCCATTTTACTCGATCTCCTAAACGGTTAAAGATAGGTCATCGCGGTTTTCACCAGTGGATTAAGCACATCATTTTACATATAGTAAGTCGTATAAGTCTACTTTCAAGAGTTGATAAAGGTACAAACGAATAAAATGTTTTTATATCACATTTTCAAATATCTATTATTCTCCATTTTACTCGATCTCCTAAACGGTTACAGATAGGACATCGCAATTTTCCCCAGCGGATTTAGCACCTCATTTTACATGAAATAAGTCCTATAAGTCTACTCTAAAGAGTTGATAAAGGTACAAACGAATAAAATGTTTATATATCACATTTTCAAATATTTATTATTCTCCATTTTACTCGAACTTCTAATCGGTTAAAGATAGGACATCGCGGTTTTCACCAGTGGATTTAGCACCTTATTTTACATAAAATAAGTCCTATAAGTCTACTCTCATAAGTTAATAAAGGTACAAACGAATAAAATGTTTATATATCACATTTTCAAATATCTATTATTCTCCATTTTACTCGATCTCCTAAACGGTTAAAGATAGGACATCGCGGTTTTCACCATTGGACACCTCATTTTACATAAAATAAGTCCTATAAGTCTACTCTCAAGAGTTGATAAAGGTACAAACGAATAAAATGTTTATATATATATATATATATATATCAATTTCAAATATCTATTATTCTCCATTTTACTCGATCTTCTAATCGGATAAAGATAGGACATCGCGGTTTTCACCAGTGGATTTAGCGCCTCATTTTACATAAAATGAGTCCTATAATTCTACTCTCATGAGTTGACATAGGTACAAACGAATAAAATGTTTATATATCACATTTTCAAATATCTATTATTCTTAATTTTACTCGATCTCCTAAACGATTGCAGATAGGACATCGCTGTTATTACCAGTGGATTTAGCACCATATTTTACTTAAAATAAGTCCTATAAGTCTACTCTCAAGAGTTGATAAAGGTACAAACGAATAAAATGTTTATATATCACATTTTCATATATCAATTATTCTCCATTTTACTCGATCTCCTAAACGGTTAAAGATAGGTCATCGCGGTTTTCACCAGTGGATTAAGCACATCATTTTACATATAGTAAGTCGTATAAGTCTACTTTCAAGAGTTGATAAAGGTACAAACGAATAAAATGTTTATATATCACATTTTCAAATATCTATTATTCTCCATTTTACTCGATCTTCTAAACGGTTAAAGATAGGACATCGCGGTTTTCACCAGTGGGTTTAGCACCTTATTTTACATAAAATAAGTCCTATAAGTCTACTCTCATGAGTTGATAATGGTGCAAACGAATAAAATGTTTTTATATCACATTTTCAAATATCTATTATTCTCCATTTTACTCGATCTCCTAAACGGTTAAAGATAGGTCATCGCGGTTTTCACCAGTGGATTAAGCACATCATTTTACATATAGTAAGTCGTATAAGTCTACTTTCAAGAGTTGATAAAGGTACAAACGAATAAAATGTTTATATATCACATTTTCAAATATCTATTATTCTCCATTTTACTCGATCTTCTAAACGGTTAAAGATAGGACATCGCGGTTTTCACCAGTGGGTTTAGCACCTTATTTTACATAAAATAAGTCCTATAAGTCTACTCTCATGAGTTGATAATGGTGCAAACGAATAAAATGTTTTTATATCACATTTTCAAATATCTATTATTCTCCATTTTACTCGATCTCCTAAACGGTTACAGATAGGACATCGCAATTTTCACCAGCGGATTTAGCACCTCATTTTACATGAAATAAGTCCTATAAGTCTACTCTAAAGAGTTGATAAAGGTACAAACGAATAAAATGTTTATATATCACATTTTCAAATATTTATTATTCTCCATTTTACTCGATCTTCTAATCGGTTAAAGATAGGACATCGCGGTTTTCACCAGTGGATTTAGCACCTTATTTTACATAAAATAAGTCCTATAAGTCTACTCTCATAAGTTAATAAAGGTACAAACGAATAAAATGTTTATATATCACATTTTCAAATATCTATTATTCTCCATTTTACTCGATCTCCTAAACGGTTAAAGATAGGACATCGCGGTTTTCACCATTGGACACCTCATTTTACATAAAATAAGTCCTATAAGTCTACTCTCAAGAGTTGATAAAGGTACAAACGAAAAAATGTTTATATATCACATTTTCAATTATCTATTATTCTCCATTTTACTCGATCTCCTAAACGGTTACAGATAGGACATCGCGGTTTTCACCAGTGGATTTAGCGCCTCATTTTACATAAAATGAGTCCTATAATTCTACTCTCAAGAGTTGATAAAGGTACAAACGAAAAAATGTTTATATATCACATTTTCAATTATCTATTATTCTCCATTTTACTCGATCTCCTAAACGGTTACAGATAGGACATCGCGGTTTTCACCAGTGGATTTAGCACCTCATTTTACAAAAAATAAGTCCTATAAGTCTACTCTCAGGAGTTAATAAAGGAACAAACGAATAAAATGTTTATATATCACATTTTCAAATATCTATTATTCTCTATTTTACTCGATCCCCTAAACGGTTACAGATAGAACATTGCGGTTTTCACCAGTGGATTTAGCACCTCATTTTACATAAAATGAGTCCTATAAGTATACTCTCAAGAGTTGATAAAGGTACAAACGAATAAAATGTTTATATATCACATTTTCAAATATCTATTATTCTCCATTTTACTCGATCTCCTAAACGGTTAAAGATAGGACATCGCGGTTTTCACCAATGGACACCTCATTTTACATAAAATAAGTCCTATAAGTCTACTCTCAAGAGTTGATAAAGGTACAAACGAATAAAATGTTTATATATATATATATCAATTTCAAATATCTATTATTCTCCATTTTACTCGATCTTCTAATCGGATAAAGATAGGACATCGCGGTTTTCACCAGTGGATTTAGCGCCTCATTTTACATAAAATGAGTCCTATAATTCTACTCTCAAGAGTTGATAAAGGTACAAACGAAAAAATGTTTATATATCACATTTTCAATTATCTATTATTCTCCATTTTACTCGATCTCCTAAACGGTTACAGATAGGACATCGCGGTTTTCACCAGTGGATTTAGCACCTCATTTTACAAAAAATAAGTCCTATAAGTCTACTCTCAGGAGTTAATAAAGGAACAAACGAATAAAATGTTTATATATCACATTTTCAAATATCTATTTTTCTCTATTTTACTCGATCCCCTAAACGGTTACAGATAGAACTTTGCGGTTTTCACCAGTGGATTTAGCACCTCATTTTACATAAAATGAGTCCTATAAATATACTCTCAAGAGTTGATAAAGGTACAAACGAATAAAATGTTTATATATCACATTTTCAAATATCTATTATTCTCCATTTTACTCGATCTTCTAAACGGTTAAAGATAGGACATCGCGGTTATCACCAGTGGGTTTAGCACCTTATATTACATAAAATAAGTCCTATAAGTCTACTCTCATGAGTTGATAAAGGTACAAACGAATAAAATGTTTTTATATCACATTTTCAAATATCTATTACTCTCCATTTTACTAGATCTCCTAAACGGTTACAGATAGGACATCGCGGTTTTCACCAGTGGATTTAGCACCTCATTTTACATAAAATAAGTCCTATAAGTCTACTCTCAGAAGTTGATAAAGGTACAAACGAATAAAATGTTTATATAACACATCTTCAAATATCTAATATTCTCCATTTTACTCGATTTCCTAAAAGGTTAAAGATAGGACATCGCGGTTTTTACCAGTGGATTTAGCACCTCATTTAACATAAATTAAGTCATATAAGTCTACTCTAATGAGTTGATAAAGGTACAAACGAATAAAACGTTTATATATCACATTTTCAAATATCTATTGTTCTCCATTTTAATCAATCTACTAAACGGTTACAGATAGGACAACGCGGTTCTCACCAGCGGATTTAGCACCTCATTTTACATAAAATAAGTCCTATAAGTCTACTCTCAAGAGTTGATAAAGGTACAAACGAATAAAATGTTTATATAACACATTTTCAAATATTTATTATTCTCCATTTTACTCGATCTTCTAAACGGTTAAAGATATTACATCGCGGTTTTTACCAGTGGATTTAGCACCTTATTTTAAATAATATAAGTCCTATAAGTCTACTCTCATGAGTTGATAAAGGTACAAACGAATAAAATGTTTGTATATCACATTTTCAAATATCTATTATTCTCCATTTTACTCGATCTTCTAATCGGTTAAAGATAGGACATCGAGGTTTTCACCAGTGGATTTAGCACCTTATTTTACATAAAATAAGTCCTATAAGTCTACTCTAAATAGTTGATAAAGGTACAAATGAACAAAATGTTTATATATCACATTTTCAAATATTTATTATTCTCCATTTTACTCGATCTCCTAAACGGTTAAAGATAGGACATCGCGGTTATTACCAGTGGATTTAGCACCATATTTTACATAAAATAAGTCCTATAAGTCTACTCTAAATAGTTGATAAAGGTACAAATGAATAAAATGTTTATATATCACATTTTCAAATATTTATTATTCCCCATTTTACTCGATTTCCTAAACGGTTAAAGATAGGACATCGAGGTTTTCACCAGTGGATTTAGCACCTCATTTTACATAAAATAAGTCCTATAGGTCTACTCTAAATAGTTGATAAAGGTACAAATGAATAAAATGTTAATATATCACATTATCAAATATCTATTATTCTCCATTTTACTCGATCTCCTAAACGGTTAAACATAGGACATCGCAATTTTCACCAGTGGATTTAGCACCTCAATTTACATAAGATAGTCCTATAAGTCAACTCTCAAGAGTTGATAAAGGTGCAAACGAATAAAATGCTTATATATCACATTTTCAAATATCTATTATTCTCCATATTACTCGATCACCTAAACGGTTACAGATAGAACTTCGCGGTGTTTACCAGTGGATTTAGCACCTCATTTTACATATAAAAAGTCCTATAAGTCTACTCTCATGAGTTGATAAAGGTACAATCGAATAAAATGTTTATATATATATATCAATTTCAAATATCTATTATTCTGCATTTTACTCGATCTCCTAAACGGTAACAGATAGGACATCGCGGTTTTCAATAGTGGATTTAGCACCTCATTTTACATAAAATAAGTCCTATAAGTCTACTCTCAGAAGTTGATAAAGGTACAAACGAATAAAATGTTTATATAACACATCTTCAAATATCTAATATTCTCCATTTTACTCGATTTCCTAAAAGGTTAAAGATAGGACATCGCGGTTTTTACCAGTGGATTTAGCACCTCATTTAACATAAATTAAGTCCTATAAGTCTACTCTAATGAGTTGATAAAGGTACAAACGAATAAAATGTTTATATATCACATTTTCAAATATCTATTGTTCTCCATTTTAATCAATCTACTAAACGGTTACAGATAGGACAACGCGGTTCTCACCAGCGGATTTAGCACCTCATTTTACATAAAGTAAGTCCTATAAGTCTACTCTCAAGAGTTGATAAAGGTACAAACGAATAAAATGTTTATATATCACATTTTCAAATATTTATTATTCTCCATTTTACTTGATCTTCTAAACGGTTAAAGATAGGACATCGCGGTTTTTACCAGTGGATTTAGCACCTTATTTTAAATAATATAAGTCCTATAAGTCTACTCTCATGAGTTGATAAAGGTACAAACGAATAAAATGTTTGTATATCACATTTTCAAATATCTATTATTCTCCATTTTACTTGATCTTCTAATCGGTTAAAGATAGGACATCGAGGTTTTCACCAGTGGATTTAGCACCTTATTTTACATAAAATAAGTCCTATAAGTCTACTCTAAATAGTTGATAAAGGTACAAATGAATAAAATTTTTATATATCACATTTTCAAATATTTATTATTCTCCATTTTACTCGATCTCCTAAACGGTTAAAGATAGGACATCGCGGTTATTACCAGTGGATTTAGCACCATACTTTACATAAAATAAGTCCTATAAGTCTACTCTAAATAGTTGATAAAGGTACAAATGAATAAAATGTTTATATATCACATTTTCAAATATTTATTATTCTCCATTTTACTTGATCTTCTAAACGGTTAAAGATAGGACATCGCGGTTTTTACCAGTGGATTTAGCACCTTATTTTAAATAATATAAGTCCTATAAGTCTACTCTCATGAGTTGATAAAGGTACAAACGAATAAAATGTTTGTATATCACATTTTCAAATATCTATTATTCTCCATTTTACTCGATCTTCTAATCGGTTAAAGATAGGACATCGAGGTTTTCACCAGTGGATTTAGCACCTTATTTTACATAAAATAAGTCCTATAAGTCTACTCTAAATAGTTGATAAAGGTACAAATGAATAAAATGTTTATATATCACATTTTCAAATATTTATTATTCTCCATTTTACTCGATCTCCTAAACGGTTAAAGATAGGACATCGCGGTTATTACCAGTGGATTTAGCACCATATTTTACATAAAATAAGTCCTATAAGTCTACTCTAAATAGTTGATAAAGGTACAAATGAATAAAATGTTTATATATCACATTTTCAAATATTTATTATTCTCCATTTTACTCGATCTCCTAAACGGTTAAAGATAGGACATCGAGGTTTTCACCAGTGGATTTAGCACCTTATTTTACATAAAATATGTCCTATAAGTCTACTCTAAATAGTTGATAAAGGTACAAATGAATAAAATGTTTATATATCACATTATCAAATATCTATTATTCTCCATTTTACTCGATCTCCTAAACGGTTAAACATAGGACATCGCAATTTTCACCAGTGGATTTAGCACCTCAATTTACATAAGATAGTCCTATAAGTCTACTCTCAAGAGTTGATAAAGGTGCAAACGAATAAAATGCTTATATATCACATTTTCAAATATCTATTATTCTCCATATTACTCGATCACCTAAACGGTTACAGATAGAACTTCGCGGTGTTTACCAGTGGATTTAGCACCTCAATTTACATATAAAAAGTCCTATAAGTCTACTCTCAAGAGTTGATAAAGGTACAAACGAATAAAATGTTTATATATCACATTTTCAAATATCTATTATTTTCCATTTTACTCGATCTCTCTAAACAATTAAAGATAGGACATGAAGGTTTTCACCAGTGGATTTAGCACCTCATTTTACATAAAATAAGTCCTATAAGTCTACTCTCAAGAGTTGATAAAGGTACAAACGAATAAAATGTTTATATATTTATATCAATTTCAAATATCTATTATTCTCCATTTTACTCGATCTTCTAATCGGCTAAAGATAGGACATCGCGGTTTTCACCAGTGGATTTAACACCTTATTTTACATAAAATAAGTCCTATAAGTCTACTCCCATGAGTTGATAAAGGTACAAACAAATAAAATGATTATATATCACATTTTCAAACATCTATTATTCTCCATTTTACTCGATCTCCTAAACGGTTACAGATAGGACATCGCGGTTTTTACCAGTGGATTTAGCACCTTATTTTAAATAATATAAGTCCTATAAGTCTACTCTCATGAGTTGATAAAGGTACAAACGAATAAAATGTTTGTATATCACATTTTCAAATATCTATTATTCTCCATTTTACTCGATCTTCTAATCGGTTAAAGATAGGACATCGAGGTTTTCACCAGTGGATTTAGCACCTTATTTTACATAAAATAAGTCCTATAAGTCTACTCTAAATAGTTGATAAAGGTACAAATGAATAAAATGTTTATATATCACATTTTCAAATATTTATTATTCTCCATTTTACTCGATCTCCTAAACGGTTAAAGATAGGACATCGCGGTTATTACCAGTGGATTTAGCACCATATTTTACATAAAATAAGTCCTATAAATCTACTCTAAATAGTTGATAAAGGTACAAATGAATAAAATGTTTATATATCACATTTTCAAATATTTATTATTCTCCATTTTACTCGATCTCCTAAACGGTTAAAGATAGGACATCGAGGTTTTCACCAGTGGATTTAGCACCTTATTTTACATAAAATAAGTCCTATAAGTCTACTCTAAATAGTTGATAAAGGTACAAATGAATAAAATGTATATATATCACATTGTCAAATATCTATTATTCTCCATTTTACTCGATCTCCTAAACGGTTAAACATAGGACATCGCAATTTTCACCAGTGGATTTAGCACCTCAATTTACATAAGATAGTCCTATAAGTCTACTCTCAAGAGTTGATAAAGGTGCAAACGAATAAAATGCTTATATATCACATTTTCAAATATCTATTATTCTCCATATTACTCGATCACCTAAACGGTTACAGATAGAACTTCGCGGTGTTTACCAGTGTATTTAGCACCTCATTTTACATATAAAAAGTCCTATAAGTCTACTCTCATGAGTTGATAAAGGTACAATCGAATAAAATGTTTATATATATACATCAATTTCAAATATCTATTATTCTACATTTTACTCGATCTCCTAAACGGTAACAGATAGGACATCGCGGTTTTCACCAGTGGATTTAGCACCTCATTTTACATAAAATAAGTCCTATAAGTCTACTCTCAGAAGTTGATAAAGGTACAAACGAATAAAATGTTTATATAACACATCTTCAAATATCTAATATTCTCCATTTTACTCGATTTCCTAAAAGGTTAAAGATAGGACATCGCGGTTTTTACCAGTGGATTTAGCACCTCATTTAACATAAATTAAGTCCTATAAGTCTACTCTAATGAGTTGATAAAGGTACAAACGAATAAAATGTTTATATATCACATTTTCAAATATCTATTGTTCTCCATTTTAATCAATCTACTAAACGGTTACAGATAGGACAACGCGGTTCTCACCAGCGGATTTAGCACCTCATTTTACATAAAATAAGTCCTATAAGTCTACTCTCAAGAGTTGATAAAGGTACAAACGAATAAAATGTTTATATATCACATTTTCAAATATTTATTATTCTCCATTTTACTCGATCTTCTAAACGGTTAAAGATAGGACATCGCGGTTTTTACCAGTGGATTTAGCACCTTATTTTAAATAATATAAGTCCTATAAGTCTACTCTCAAGAGTTGATAAAGGTACAAACGAATAAAATGTTTATATATCCCATTTACAAATATCTATTTTTTCCATTCTATTCGATCTCCTAAACGGTTAAAGATAGGACATCGCGGTTTTCACCAGTGGATTTAGCACCTCATTTTACATAAAATAAGTCCTATAAGTCTAATTTCAAGAGTTGACAAAGGTACAAACGAATAAAATGTTTATATATCACATTTACAAATATCTATTAATTTAAATTTTAATCAATCTACTAAACGGTTACAGATAGAACATCGCGGTTTTCACCAGTGGATTTAGCACCTCATTTTACATAAAATAAGTCCTAGAAGTCTACTCTCATGAGTTGATAAAGGTACAATCGAATAAAATGTTTATATATATATATCAATTTCAAATATCTATTATTCTGGCATTTTACTCGATCTCCTAAACGGTAACAGATAGGACATCGCGGTTTTCACCAGTGGATTTAGCACCTCATTTTACATAAAATAAGTCCTATAAGTCTACTCTGAGAAGTTAATAAAGGTACAAACGAATAAAATGTTTATATAACACATCTTCAAATATCTAATATTCTCCATTTTACTCGATTTCCTAAAAGGTTAAAGATAGGACATCGCGGTTTTTACCAGTTTATTTAGCACCTCATTTAACATAAATTAAGTCCTATAAGTCTCCTCCCAAGAGTTGATAAAAGTACAAACGAATAAAATGTTAATATATTACATTTTCAAATATCTTTTATTCTACATTTTACTCAATCTCCTAAACGGTTAAAGATAGGACATCGCGGTTTTCACCAGTGGATTTAGCACCTCATTTTACATAAAATAAGTCCTATAAGTCTACTCTCAGGAGTTGATAAAGGAACAAACGAATAAAATGTTTATATATCACATTTTCAAATATGTATTATTTTCTATTTTACTCGATCCCCTAAACGGTTACAGATAGAACTTTGCGGTTTTCACCAGTGGATTTAGCACCTCATTTTATATATAATAAGTCCTATAAGTCTACTCTCATGAGTTGATAAAGGTACAAACGAATAAAATGTTTATATATCACATTTTCAAATATCTATTAATCTCCATTTTAATCAATCTACTAAACGGTTACAGATAGAACATCGCGGTTTTCACCAGTGGATTTAGCACCTCACTTTACATAAAATAAGTCTTATAAGTCTACTCTCATGAGTTGATAAAGGTACAATCGAATAAAATGTTAATATATATATATCAATTTCAAATATCTATTATTCTGCATTTTACTCGATCTCCTAAACGGTAACAGATAGGACATCGCGATTTTCACCAGTGGATTTAGCACCTCATTTTACATAAAATATGTCCTATAAGTCTACTCTCATGAGTTGATAAAGGTACAATCGAATAAAATGTTTATATATACATATCAATTTCAAATATCTATTATTATGCATTTTACTCGATCTCCTAAACGGTAACAGATAGGACATCGCAATTTTCACCAGTGGATTTAGCACATCAATTTACATAAGATAGTCCTATAAGTCTACTCTCAAGAGTTGATAAAGGTGCAAACGAATAAAATGCTTATATATCACATTTTCAAATATCTATTATTCTCCATATTACTCGATCACCTAAACGGTTACAGATAGAACTTCGCGGTGTTTACCAGTGGATTTAGCACCTCATTTTACATAAAATAAGTCCTATAAGTCTACTGTCAGGAGTTGATAAAGGTACAAACGAATAAAATGTTTATAAATCACATTTTCAAATATCTATTATTCTTCATTTTACTCGATCTCCTAAACGGTTACAGATAGGACATCGCGGTTTTCACCAGCGGATTAAGCACCTCATTTTACATAAAGTAAGTCGTATAAGTCTACTCTTATGAGTTGATAAAGGTACAAACGATAAAAATGTTTATATATCACGGTTACAGATAGGACATTGCGGTTTTTACCAGTGGATTTAGCACCTTATTTTACATAAAATAAGTCCTATAAGTCTCCTCCTAAGAGTTGATAAAGGTACAAACGAATAAATTGTTTATATATCACATTTTTAAATATTTATAATTCTCCATTTTACTCGATCTCCTAAACGGTTAAAGATAGGACATCGCGGTTATTACCAGTGGATTTAGCACCATATTTTAAATAAAATAAGTCCTATAAGTCTACTCTCATGAGTTGATAAAGGTACAAACGAATAAAATGTTTGTATATCACATTTTCAAATATCTATTATTCTCCATTTTACTCGATCTCTTAAACGGTTAAAGATTGGACATTGCGGTTTTTACCAGTGGATTTAGCACTTCATTTTACATATATTAAGTCCTATAAGTCTACTCTCAAGAGTTGATATAGGTACAAACGAATAAAATGTTTATAAATCACATTTTCAAATATCTTTTAGTCTCCATTTTACACAATCTCCTAAACGGTTAAAGATAGGAGATCGCGGTTTTCACCAGTGGATTTAGCACCATATTTTACATAAAATAAGTCCTATAAGTCTACTCTCAGGAGTTTATAAAGGTACAAACGAATAAAATGTTTATATATCACATTTTCAAATATCTTATATCCTCCATTTTACTCGATCTCTTAAACGGTTAAAGATTGGACATTGCGGTTTTTACCAGTGGATTAAGCACCTTATTTTAAATAAAATAAGTCCTATAAGTCTACTCTCATGAGTTGATAAAGGTACAAACGAATAAAATGTTTGTATATCACATTTTCAAATATCTATTATTCTCCATATTACTCGATCACCTAAACGGTTACAGATAGAACTTCGCGGTGTTTACCAGTGGATTTAGCACCTCATTTTACATATAAAAAGTCCTATAAGTCTACTCTCAAGAGTTGATAAAGGTACAAACGAATAAAATGTTTATATATCACATTTTCAAATATCTATTATTTTCCATTTTACTCGATCTCTCTAAACAATTAAAGATAGGACATGGCGGTTTTCACCAGTGGATTTAGCACCTCATTTTACATAAAATAAGTCCTATAAGTCTACTCTCAAGAGTTGATAAAGGTACAAACGAATAAAATGTTTATATATTTATATCAATTTCAAATATCTATTATTCTCCATTTTACTCGATCTTCTAATCGGCTAAAGATAGGACATCGCGGTTTTCACCAGTGGATTTAACACCTTATTTTACATAAAATAAGTCCTATAAGTCTACTCCCATGAGTTGATAAAGGTACAAACAAATAAAATGATTATATATCACATTTTCAAACATCTATTATTCTCCATTTTACTCGATCTCCTAAACGGTTACAGATAGGACATCGCGGTTTTCTCCAGCGGATTTAGCACCTCATTTTACATAAAATAAGTCCTATAAGTCTACTCTAAAGAGTTGATAAAGGTACAAACGAATATAATGTTTTTATATCACATTTTCAAATATCTATTATTCTCCATATTACTCGATCTCCTAAACGGTTACAGATAGGACATCGCGGTTTTCACCAGCGGATTTAGCACCTCATTTTACATAAAATAAGTCCTATAAGTCTACTCTAAAGAGTTGATAAAGGTACAAACGAATAAAATGTTTATATATCACATTTTCAAATATTTATTATTCTCCATTTTACTCGATCTTGTAATAGGTTAACGATAGGACATCGCGGTTTTCACCAGTGGATTTAGCACCTTATTTTACATAAAATAAGTCCTATAAGTCTACTCTCATGAGTTGATAAAGGTACAAACGAATAAAATGTTTTTATATCACATTTTCAAATATCTATTATTCTCCATTTTACTCGATCTCCTAAATGGTTACAGATAGGACATCGCGGTTTTCACCAGCGGATTTAGCACCTCATTTTACATAAAATAAGTCCTATAAGTCTACTCTAAAGAGTTGATAAAGGTACAAACGAATAAAATGTTTATATATCACATTTTCAAATATTTATTATTCTCCATTTTACTCGATCTTCTAATCGGTTAAAGATAGGACATCGCGGTTTTTACCAGTGGATTTAGCACCTTATTTTACATAAAATAAGTGCTATAAGTCTACTCTCATAAGTTGATAAAGGAACAAACGAATAAAATGTTTATATATCACATTTTCAAATATCTATTATTCTCCATTTTACTCGATCTCCTAAACGGTTAAAGATAGGACATCGCGGTTTTCACCAGTGGATTTAGCACCTTATTTTACATAAAATAAGTCCTATAAGTCTACCCTCATGAGTTGATAAAGATACAAACGAATAAAATGTTTATATATCACATTTTCAAATATCTATTATTTTCCATTTTACTCGATCTCCTAAACGGTTAAAGATAGGACATCGCGGTTTTCACCAGTGGATTTAGCACCTCATTTTACATAAAATATGTCCTATAAGTCTACTCTCAAGAGTTGATAAAGATACAAACGAATAAAATGTTTATATATCACATTTTCAAATATCTATTATTCTCCATTTTACTCGATCTCCTAAACGGTAACAGATAGGACATCGCGGTTTTCACCAGCGGATTAAGCTCCTCATTTTACATAAAGTAAGTCGTCTAAGTCTACTCTTATGAGTTGATAAAGGTACAAACGATAAAAATGTTTATATATCACGGTTACAGATAGGACATCGCGGTTTTTACCAGTGGATTTAGCACCTTATTTTACATAAAATAAGTCCTATAAGTCTCCTCCTAAGAGTTGATAAAGGTACAAACGAATAAATTGTTTATATATCACATTTTTAAATATTTATAATTCTCCATTTTACTCGATCTCCTAAACGGTTAAAGATAGGACATCGCGGTTATTACCAGTGGATTTAGCACCATATTTTAAATAAAATAAGTCCTATAAGTCTACTCTCATGAGTTGATAAAGGTACAAACGAATAAAATGTTTGTATATCACATTTTCAAATATCTATTATTCTCCATTTTACTCGATCTCTTAAACGGTTAAAGATTGGACATTGCGGTTTTTACCAGTGGATTTAGCACTTCACTTTACATATAATAAGTCCTATAAGTCTACTCTCAAGAGTTGATATAGGTACAAACGAATAAAATGTTTATAAATCACATTTTCAAATATCTTTTAGTCTCCATTTTACACAATCTCCTAAACGGTTAAAGATAGGACATCGCGGTTTTCACCAGCGGATTTAGCACCTCATTTTACATAAAATAAGTCCTATAAGTCTACTCTAAAGAGTTGATAAAGGTACAAACGAATAAAATGTTTATATATCACATTTTCAAATATTTATTATTCTCCATTTTACTCGATCTTGTAATAGGTTAAAGATAGGACATCGCGGTTTTCACCAGTGGATTTAGCACCTTATTTTACATAAAATAAGTCCTATAAGTCTACTCTCATGAGTTAATAAAGGTACAAACGAATAAAATGTTTTTATATCACATTTTCAAATATCTATTATTCTCCATTTTACTCGATCTCCTAAACGGTTACAGATAGGACATCGCGGTTTTCACCAGCGGATTTAGCACCTCATTTTACATAAAATAAGTCCTATAAGTCTACTCTAAAGAGTTGATAAAGGTACAAACGAATAAAATGTTTATATATCACATTTTCAAATATTTATTATTCTCCATTTTACTCGATCTTCTAATCGGTTAAAGATAGGACATCGCGGTTTTTACCAGTGGATTTAGCACCTTATTTTACATAAAATAAGTGCTATAAGTCTACTCTCATAAGTTGATAAAGGAACAAACGAATAAAATGTTTATATATCACATTTTCAAATATCTATTATTCTCCATTTTAGTCGATCTCCTAAACGGTTAAAGATAGGACATCGCGGTTTTCACCAGTGGATTTAGCACCTTATTTTACATAAAATAAGTCCTATAAGTCTACCCTCATGAGTTGATAAAGATACAAACGAATAAAATGTTTATATATCACATTTTCAAATATCTATTATTTTCCATTTTACTCGATCTCCTAAACGGTTAAAGATAGGACATCGCGGTTTTCACCAGTGGATTTAGCACCTCATTTTACATAAAATATGTCCTATAAGTCTACTCTCAAGAGTTGATAAAAATACAAACGAATAAAATGTTTATATATCACATTTTCAAATATCTATTATTCTCCATTTTACTCGATCTCCTAAACGGTAACAGATAGGACATCGCGGTTTTCACCAGCGGATTAAGCACCTCATTTTACATAAAGTAAGTCGTCTAAGTCTACTCTTATGAGTTGATAAAGGTACAAACGATAAAAATGTTTATATATCACGGTTACAGATAGGACATCGCGGTTTTTACCAGTGGATTTAGCACCTTATTTTACATAAAATAAGTCCTATAAGTCTCCTCCTAAGAGTTGATAAAGGTACAAACGAATAAATTGTTTATATATCACATTTTTAAATATTTATAATTCTCCATTTTACTCGATCTCCTAAACGGTTAAAGATAGGACATCGCGGTTATTACCAGTGGATTTAGCACCATATTTTAAATAAAATAAGTCCTATAAGTCTACTCTCATGAGTTGATAAAGGTACAAACGAATAAAATGTTTGTATATCACATTTTCAAATATCTATTATTCTCCATTTTACTCGATCTCTTAAACGGTTAAAGATTGGACATTGCGGTTTTTACCAGTGGATTTAGCACTTCATTTTACATATATTAAGTCCTATAAGTCTACTCTCAAGAGTTGATATAGGTACAAACGAATAAAATGTTTATAAATCACATTTTCAAATATCTTTTAGTCTCCATTTTACACAATCTCCTAAACGGTTAAAGATAGGAGATCGCGGTTTTCACCAGTGGATTTAGCACCATATTTTACATAAAATAAGTCCTATAAGTCTACTCTCAGGAGTTTATAAAGGTACAAACGAATAAAATGTTTATATATCACATTTTCAAATATCTTATATTCTCCATTTTACTCGATCTCTTAAACGGTTAAAGATTGGACATTGCGGTTTTTACCAGTGGATTAAGCACCTTATTTTAAATAAAATAAGTCCTATAAGTCTACTCTCATGAGTTGATAAAGGTACAAACGAATAAAATGTTTGTATATCACATTTTCAAATATCTATTATTCTCCATATTACTCGATCACCTAAACGGTTACAGATAGAACTTCGCGGTGTTTATTAGTGGATTTAGCACCTCATTTTACATATAAAAAGTCCTATAAGTCTACTCTCAAGAGTTGATAAAGGTACAAACGAATAAAATGTTTATATATCACATTTTCAAATATCTATTATTTTCCATTTTACTCGATCTCTCTAAACAATTAAAGATAGGACATGGAGGTTTTCACCAGTGGATTTAGCACCTCATTTTACATAAAATAAGTCCTATAAGTCTACTCTCAAGAGTTGATAAAGGTACAAACGAATAAAATGTTTATATATTTATATCAATTTCAAATATCTATTATTCTCCATTTTACTCGATCTTCTAATCGGCTAAAGATAGGACATCGCGGTTTTCACCAGTGGATTTAACACCTTATTTTACATAAAATAAGTCCTATAAGTCTACTCCCATGAGTTGATAAAGGTACAAACAAATAAAATGATTATATATCACATTTTCAAACATCTATTATTCTCCATTTTACTCGATCTCCTAAACGGTTACAGATAGGACATCGCGGTTTTCTCCAGCGGATTTAGCACCTCATTTTACATAAAATAAGTCCTATAAGTCTACTCTAAAGAGTTGATAAAGGTACAAACGAATATAATGTTTTTATATCACATTTTCAAATATCTATTATTCTCCATATTACTCGATCTCCTAAACGGTTACAGATAGGACATCGCGGTTTTCACCAGTGGATTTAGCACCATATTTTACATAAAATAAGTCCTATAAGTCTACTCTCAGGAGTTTATAAAGGTACAAACGAATAAAATGTTTATATATCACATTTTCAAATATCTTATATTCTCCATTTTACTCGATCTCTTAAACGGTTAAAGATTGGACATTGCGGTTTTTACCAGTGGATTAAGCACCTTATTTTAAATAAAATAAGTCCTATAAGTCTACTCTCATGAGTTGATAAAGGTACAAACGAATAAAATGTTTGTATATCACATTTTCAAATATCTATTATTCTCCATATTACTCGATCACCTAAACGGTTACAGATAGAACTTCGCGGTGTTTACCAGTGGATTTAGCACCTCATTTTACATATAAAAAGTCCTATAAGTCTACTCTCAAGAGTTGATAAAGGTACAAACGAATAAAATGTTTATATATCACATTTTCAAATATCTATTATTTTCCATTTTACTCGATCTCTCTAAACAATTAAAGATAGGACATGGCGGTTTTCACCAGTGGATTTAGCACCTCATTTTACATAAAATAAGTCCTATAAGTCTACTCTCAAGAGTTGATAAAGGTACAAACGAATAAAATGTTTATATATTTATATCAATTTCAAATATCTATTATTCTCCATTTTACTCGATCTTCTAATCGGCTAAAGATAGGACATCGCGGTTTTCACCAGTGGATTTAACACCTTATTTTACATAAAATAAGTCCTATAAGTCTACTCCCATGAGTTGATAAAGGTACAAACAAATAAAATGATTATATATCACATTTTCAAACATCTATTATTCTCCATTTTACTCGATCTCCTAAACGGTTACAGATAGGACATCGCGGTTTTCTCCAGCGGATTTAGCACCTCATTTTACATAAAATAAGTCCTATAAGTCTACTCTAAAGAGTTGATAAAGGTACAAACGAATATAATGTTTTTATATCACATTTTCAAATATCTATTATTCTCCATATTACTCGATCTCCTAAACGGTTACAGATAGGACATCGCGGTTTTCACCAGCGGATTTAGCACCTCATTTTACATAAAATAAGTCCTATAAGTCTACTCTAAAGAGTTGATAAAGGTACAAACGAATAAAATGTTTATATATCACATTTTCAAATATTTATTATTCTCCATTTTACTCGATCTTGTAATAGGTTAAAGATAGGACATCGCGGTTTTCACCAGTGGATTTAGCACCTTATTTTACATAAAATAAGTCCTATAAGTCTACTCTCATGAGTTGATAAAGGTACAAACGAATAAAATGTTTTTATATCACATTTTCAAATATCTATTATTCTCCATTTTACTCGATCTCCTAAACGGTTACAGATAGGACATCGCGGTTTTCACCAGCGGATTTAGCACCTCATTTTACATAAAATAAGTCCTATAAGTCTACTCTAAAGAGTTGATAAAGGTACAAACGAATAAAATGTTTATATATCACATTTTCAAATATTTATTATTCTCCATTTTACTCGATCTTCTAATCGGTTAAAGATAGGACATCGCGGTTTTTACCAGTGGATTTAGCACCTTATTTTACATAAAATAAGTGCTATAAGTCTACTCTCATAAGTTGATAAAGAAACAAACGAATAAAATGTTTATATATCACATTTTCAAATATCTATTATTCTCCATTTTACTCGATCTCCTAAACGGTTAAAGATAGGACATCGCGGTTTTCACCAGTGGATTTAGCACCTTATTTTACATAAAATAAGTCCTATAAGTCTACCCTCATGAGTTGATAAAGATACAAACGAATAAAATGTTTATATATCACATTTTCAAATATCTATTATTTTCCATTTTACTCGATCTCCTAAACGGTTAAAGATAGGACATCGCGGTTTTCACCAGTGGATTTAGCACCTCATTTTACATAAAATATGTCCTATAAGTCTACTCTCAAGAGTTGATAAAGATACAAACGAATAAAATGTTTATATATCACATTTTCAAATATCTATTATTCTCCATTTTACTCGATCTCCTAAACGGTAACAGATAGGACATCGCGGTTTTCACCAGCGGATTAAGCTCCTCATTTTACATAAAGTAAGTCGTCTAAGTCTACTCTTATGAGTTGATAAAGGTACAAACGATAAAAATGTTTATATATCACGGTTACAGATAGGACATCGCGGTTTTTACCAGTGGATTTAGCACCTTATTTTACATAAAATAAGTCCTATAAGTCTCCTCCTAAGAGTTGATAAAGGTACAAACGAATAAATTGTTTATATATCACATTTTTAAATATTTATAATTCTCCATTTTACTCGATCTCCTAAACGGTTAAAGATAGGACATCGCGGTTATTACCAGTGGATTTAGCACCATATTTTAAATAAAATAAGTCCTATAAGTCTACTCTCATGAGTTGATAAAGGTACAAACGAATAAAATGTTTGTATATCACATTTTCAAATATCTATTATTCTCCATTTTACTCGATCTCTTAAACGGTTAAAGATTGGACATTGCGGTTTTTACCAGTGGATTTAGCACTTCACTTTACATATAATAAGTCCTATAAGTCTACTCTCAAGAGTTGATATAGGTACAAACGAATAAAATGTTTATAAATCACATTTTCAAATATCTTTTAGTCTCCATTTTACACAATCTCCTAAACGGTTAAAGATAGGACATCGCGGTTTTCACCAGCGGATTTAGCACCTCATTTTACATAAAATAAGTCCTATAAGTCTACTCTAAAGAGTTGATAAAGGTACAAACGAATAAAATGTTTATATATCACATTTTCAAATATTTATTATTCTCCATTTTACTCGATCTTGTAATAGGTTAAAGATAGGACATCGCGGTTTTCACCAGTGGATTTAGCACCTTATTTTACATAAAATAAGTCCTATAAGTCTACTCTCATGAGTTGATAAAGGTACAAACGAATAAAATGTTTTTATATCACATTTTCAAATATCTATTATTCTCCATTTTACTCGATCTCCTAAACGGTTACAGATAGGACATCGCGGTTTTCACCAGCGGATTTAGCACCTCATTTTACATAAAATAAGTCCTATAAGTCTACTCTAAAGAGTTGATAAAGGTACAAACGAATAAAATGTTTATATATCACATTTTCAAATATTTATTATTCTCCATTTTACTCGATCTTCTAATCGGTTAAAGATAGGACATCGCGGTTTTTACCAGTGGATTTAGCACCTTATTTTACATAAAATAAGTGCTATAAGTCTACTCTCATAAGTTGATAAAGGAACAAACGAATAAAATGTTTATATATCACATTTTCAAATATCTATTATTCTCCATTTTACTCGATCTCCTAAACGGTTAAAGATAGGACATCGCGGTTTTCACCAGTGGATTTAGCACCTTATTTTACATAAAATAAGTCCTATAAGTCTACCCTCATGAGTTGATAAAGATACAAACGAATAAAATGTTTATATATCACATTTTCAAATATCTATTATTTTCCATTTTACTCGATCTCCTAAACGGTTAAAGATAGGACATCGCGGTTTTCACCAGTGGATTTAGCACCTCATTTTACATAAAATATGTCCTATAAGTCTACTCTCAAGAGTTGATAAAGATACAAACGAATAAAATGTTTATATATCACATTTTCAAATATCTATTATTCTCCATTTTACTCGATC